>VZRE01011356.1:0-14005 GCA_013396775.1 Cephalopterus ornatus
TTTATTCAGAATATTAGCTATTAAATACACGTATGTAAACACTGAGATCTCTAAAAATGCTTTGGGGCTTATGACTATTTATGTTCATTCATGACCACATAGTTCTGCCAGATGATGTTAAAAAGATGTAAGCTTCTTGTCACCATTGTCAAGTTCCTATCTGACTAGTTGAAGTACTGAAAATTATAAAGCACATCTTGAGGATATTTCTCACTGTAGTTTCCATGTGAAAAGCTTGATGTGATTACTGTCTTTCTGGTCTTCAATACTTTGTTTTGCATTAGGTGGTACCATACCAGAACAACAGATACTGGCCTAAATTTGAATTGAAACACTGAATTTTAAAACAGTCATGTAACTGGCAGATCTATGAGGATTTATCAGTATACCCGCACTGTAATAGTCAGTTCTGCTTGTAGGTGGGCATCATCTGTGTCTGATCTGATGGTGATATAGGTCTCACCTCTGGAGGTTTGACTTTATTCTGGAAAATACAGGACTTTTCGATCTTTCATGTTTCAGACCTTGCTTATTTCATGCTGACTGTGAATGCCAGCAGAATAGGTACGCCTGACAGCTTAAAAGACAGCTACTTAACATTAAGGGGTGCTGCTTCATAAGACTGTACTGGAATGCAGAATCCCTCCTGTGCTCCAAGACTGACTCCTAAGCCAAAAGGACAATAGTGGTGGCAGCACCATCACACTTTTTGTGGGACAAAGTCCCCCAATCCTAATGTAATATTACAATGCTGCCCTAGACAGCCTTTCTGCCCCACTTTATCTCTCTGGTAAAGTTATAGACAGTCACATTAGCCAGCAATTTCTGCAAGCATTTAAAGAGCCAAGCTTGGCCACCAGAACTTGATCTTCTTTGAACGAGGATGATTTCCACCTTGATCAGCCATATCTGAGCTGTGCAATGTCTGATAACGATTCAAACGCCATAGTACAGGATCACAAAATATAATTTGTAATTCTCGATCTAGGCCTGGCTGTTGTTCCTAAGCCTTCCTCCAGAACTACAGAAAACACCTAACATTTTTGAATGTAAAGAATTCTGAAATACATGCAGAATCTTGGTGTTTGTCCTTTAAAATATTGCCAAAGTTTTTTATTACCTTTTATTGCTTCAGACTAAACTTTTAGTTTATTAAAGTTGAAAAAATAACATAAACACAGTCAATTGGTGTAGGTCCCTTCCAACTCAACATATACTGTGATTCCATAATACTACATATTTATTTGCACATAGTGCTTCATCTTTTCTTGCAAATACCCACAAATGCATAGATTTTTATAGGTGTGTGTGTACAGACTGACACTCTTATATATCTAAAATTAATCAAGCTTGTAATTGCAAGAATTTTTTTACTGAATATATAAGTGAAAAACATTTGCAGATTAAACTGCCTGAACTTGACATCAGCATCTAAATTTACAAATGTAGAAGACCTTAATAAAGAGTTTAGAAGGGTTCCTTTTCCACCTGAAATCAAATAGAATGCATATTGTTGCTGTAGCAAGCAATCTAATTAAATTAAGTTTTCTACAAAGTCTGTATGGCTTGGCCAGACTTAAATGCTTGTGCTACAAGTTGCCAGAACCCATTTTATGCTTGGGTTAAAACCTTATGAGTTTTAAGATCTTGGAACTACTCTGCATATTTGTTTATGGTAGAAAGGTGGGAAAATAAATTCTCAGTATAATTTTGGAAACAGCAGAACAGAATAGAATAGAATAGAATAGAACACAATAGAATAGAATAGAATAGAATATTTCAGTTGGAAAGGCATCTCGATGATCATCCAGTCCAGCTGCCTGAGAACTTCAGGGCTGACCAAACTGTAATTCATGTTTTTGAGAACATTGTCCAAATGCCTCTTAAACACTGACAGATTTTGGGCATCAAATACCTCTCTAGGAGGCCTGTTCCAGCATTTGATCCCCCTGCCATTAAAAAAATGCTTCCTAATGTCAAGAACCTTCCCAGATGTAGCTTTGACCCATTCCCATGAGTCCTGACACTGGCTATCAGGGAGAACAGCTTGGCAGCTACTTCTCCATGTCCCCTCCTCAGGAATCTGTAGAGAGCAATGTGGTTACCCTTTCTTTTCTCCAAACTATACAAAAGAAAAGTCTGTACTAGGAACAAGAAGCAGGCTGTTTCTGGGCTTGAAGTATCCTGGAAAGATAACTTTAGGATTTCTGGAGAAGAGATTTGCATCATCTTTGTTCACTCTTACAATGTTCGATGAATGTGACGCCTTAGGAAGTTTTGGGAAAAGGAGAAGGATAAATGCAGCAAGAACGTACTTGTGTCACATCAATGACTTCTCATCTGAACTTAGCTGTTTGAGTCAAAAGGTCAGTGCTATTCAACTCCTACTTGCCTTTCTGGCAGAGACAAAAAAATTCATAGCAGCCTAATAGTCGCCAATATAACCTTTCATCTTAAAATCAAAACTGAACTGTGGCTTGCAGTAATAGAAGATTAAAAAAAAAAAAATCTATGAATTGAACAATATGTTTCTTAAACAATATTAGACTGGCTTTGGCTGCTTTTTTGCTTGTAAACTGTGTGTGAAAACTGATGAATAACCTTTTAGCAAAGGAACCACATGCACATTTCAGCTTATACGTACCATTATCTCAAATAGAGCTGGTAGTGTAATTTGCATGCGACACTAGCACGTTTGCAGGATTTTCCACACAGACCTTTAGATTTTCCGTGATAGAGAAAGGTATATTTTTCTACAAGATGCTCCTAAGTCATGGAGCTTTTCTAATAACTCCTGTCCACTACAGACACAGATACTAATCTATCCATTATATGACTGGAGACACTAAGAAACCATGGAATGATTTTGAAAATTTTTCTGCCTCTATGAGAAATCTAAATCTTATATTTCAGTGTCCAAGAAAGAGCTTCAACACTGCTACTCTGATAAATGCTTGTTGTCCACGTATTAAACCAGACCTTTAAAAGCATTTTTAGAAAAACTTCAAGGCAGCACTCCAGTACTCAGTCTGCTTTTACAGACAGGTTTTGTGTCTTCAGGACAATTCTTGTCCATTTCTTGAACCTTTGGCTTAACAGAACCAACATAGGACGTTGCATAAGACTCCTGAACTATATTCCTGGTAGATAATATTTTTTTTCTGTTCACCGTGAAGAAGGTGATTTGGTATTATATAGTCTACTATGTACTGTGTCCCCTGTATTCATAGTGTTTTGGAACAAAAACACAGTCTCAATACTGCAATGAAATAACAGCTGAAACAGAGCTGAATCAGGAGCTGTTTATTAAGCAAATAACTTTGAAGTATTTTGGATTCTTGGTTTCTGTACTTTGTCCCATATTCATGGTCAGTGAAACTGAGTGAAAAAAAGCCTGAAAAAATGGCAGGATTTGTCACCAAGTTCATTTGACTCAGCTCAGAATGAACTGTTGAGAAGCACTGCATCCGGTAGCTAAATAATACCCAAAAAATGAATTTGTAGTGACATATGTCTACTGTAGTCCCATAGCACAGAGAAATATGCCATTTTCTTCTGACTTTAAATCACAGCTAGTCCAGAAGAAGCTACACAGTCAGGCTGGGATTTGAAAAAATGTAGAGGGATTTTGCATGAAGTTATAAACAGAGGCACTGTGAAGGTTAAATGAAAGTCTACTTCCTTCAAGGCCCCTCTGTGCTGTTAGCAGAATGCAGCTGGGGAGATCCATGGGAAAATTTTAGCCCTAAGCAAATGCACTGGAGTATTGCTACAATAAAACAGATATTGAAGATAGCTTAAAAATGTCCTTGTCAACCTGCTGCAAGTTAAAAGTGAAATCACTGGAACATCATGTTGTAGAAAAACACTTGTAGAAAAACACAACCTCAATGCGTTCAGGTTATTCACGAATCTGATTCAAAGTACTAAATGTAAGACACATTTGTTCATATGACTTCTCAGTTTTCAATTCTGTGTTTGGTTTTATTGTCCAGAATTCACAGAAAAATGTTCACATACTTTAAAATGGTACTCATTTGTATTTCTGAGCAGGAGGCTAGTGATCATAGATGCACAGTGACTGAACAGACCTCCAAAAACTTGAGAAAAGAATACTGTGAAGCAAACATGAGAGAACCATTTCTGTACTGATTGGACTTACAAAGGGTGTTTCTGGTAGTTGTAGGTATATCTGTATTTTGCTGTAAGGGTGCAATCAGTATGAGAATGATAGTTAAATACTGAAGCTCAGGTAGATGGAAAGGAAATAAAGACTGTCTTCAAAAGAGCATTGCATTCCTTTCTTTGTATTATCAAAACAGTCAGTCCTTACTTTTCCTACTGTTGTTTGTTCACCATCATTTTCCATAGGAATTTATTGAATTACATACAACGATTTTTCAAAAAGCACTATGTTTCCCCCTACTATTTAGCCGTTCTGTGGCAGCCTGTGCTACACACCTGTACCCAAGCTGGTGAAGAGCACCCTGTAGGGGCAGGAAGGCCATGCATGTTCAGTGCCTTCTCGAGCCGTGAGGTGTGCAGGACAAGCCACAGCCATGCTACTGCAGCATAGTTTTAAAAGTTTCCCTGTTAGGCAAGCCCAACAGTGACCTTTTACTGTTCTCAGACTCTTAAGGCAGTTATTGATTGCATTACAAGTGCTGTACATCTCCTGTGTGCTGTGGCCAATAAAGAAACTCCAAATAGAAGACAGCTTATCTACTCTGTTAGTTGCATTTCTTCTTGTCAGTGTCTAATAATAAGGTGTCATGGTAGCGTCACATGTGATGAAATGTGCTAAATTGAGAAAAAATGAGGACACAGATTAAGAATACTTGGAAGTAGACAGTGTATCCACTACTTCCGTTCACACCAATTTCTGCCAGAAAAAGAGTAGTCAGTCAAGTCCAGTAGAGTTCCAGCAGAGTTTAGAAGTCCCCCAAAATCTTGTATTACTCAGTTTTTTTAAGAGTCACTGATAGGTCTTCACTTCGAGCTTATAAGAATTTTTTTTTCATATTTGACTGCCATATTATACTACAGGAATTGTCTTGTTTGTATAACACCCTCTTTCACTTATTTGGTGCTGTATCTAGTATCTTTGTTTAATATTTTGTTAATATTGTTAATATTGTCCTTTTTCACTGTAACAAATGCCTACACTACCTCACTGAATTGTGTATTATGTAAATGAATAAACAGTCCAGAGTCTGAGACTGTGCACTCTTGATTTTGAAGGTATAACATCCTGAAAAATAATCAAGGAAAACATTAGTGGAAATCAGTGAATAAATAACATTTGTCCCATTAGAAATAGAGTTAGGTCCACCAACACATTCTTATATATTGCCAAGTATTTATAGGTCCCTGTTTAGATACCTTTGATTCTTGGCTTTATCTCAAATACAGGTTTGACAGGACAATTTGTTGAGAGCACAAAATCCCTATTTTTACTTACAGTAAAGCAGGATGAAAATTTATGTGCTATATATACATTTTTCATTTATCTACTATTTACAAAAATGTCAACATGACATATATATATAGTTTGAATTTGGTTTTCAAACAAGTGAAACAATTTTATCTCATGTCTTCCCTCACTTGAGTTGAACTTCAATTTACTAAACTGATACAATTTAGCACCATGATCTACTTTTGGGAACATTTCACATTTAGAATATAGGAAATTTTTCAGCATTACAAAGGTTCAGGAAGGCAGAATGTAGAAGAGAAAAAAAGAGGGAAAAAAAGATTGGTATATATGCATATTATATTTGTGCATGCATACATTTTATCTAGAAGTTCGGGTTTTTTTAGTAACTCGGAATACCTGGTCAGGTAGCTAAACTTGATGTAGTTCCAAAATAATAGGCTACGTCTGACTGTTAACAGAATCCTGTTCAAGAGTTGGCATACCATTACATTGCAAAAAGATACATCAGCACTCTTGAGATCATAAGTCACAACTGGAAAAGGCCAGGTGAAAGAGCTCAGAAGAAGTCAAAAGCATGCTTTAAATAAATATATATAATAGTCAACCAGAGATAAGGATGCAATTATTGCGTGAATATAGCTATAGGTCTATAGCTTTATATTAAATCTTACCCCAAGACACAAAGAGAAGAGGAAAAGAAACAGACATATATAAGCACAAAGGGGATGACATCAAGTAGCACCTTCCCTACCACTTATAAATACAATTTATGATAATCCTATACAAATTCAGCATTGTTCTGCTTGTGGATTTGGCTGATCTCTTTTGTTTTGGTTTTGTTTGGTTGATTTTTGGTTTTGATGGGGAGGAGTTTGGGGCTTTTGGTTTTGTTTTTGGTCATATTATTTTTTTTTTGCAAGGAAATAAGTCAGTTACATCAAAATCTTCAAAGCCAGAATATAGTCTTGATGTGGCAATGGGAGTTGGAGAACTGATATGTTTCACCTATATGCAGAAATCAGAAAACAGGTGTCATTCCAGGTTTTAGGGAATTGGTGTTCTGAAATGCTTACATCTACACACTTATCCATTTACAGATAATTTTGAAATTTGCTGGCAAAATCTGTTTTTGTACTTCCATGTAAGTTATTTCCCTTCAACTGTGTCCCAGTATCACACAGTTGTTAAGGTTGGAGGGACTTCTGGAGGTCCCTTCACCTTGTCAAACAGGGATACCTAGAACCAGTTCCCCTGGACCGTGTGCAGGCAGTTTCTTGGTATAGCTGAAGACAAAGACTCTGTAACCTCCACGGGCAATTTATTCCAATGTTCAGCCACACTCACAGCCAAAAAGTGTTTCCTGATGAAACACACATGTTTTGGTGTGTTCCCCTTGTCTCTTCTTCTGTCACTGGGTACCACTGGACAGAGCCTGGTTCAGTTCTCTTTGCACACCCCCCCTTTCAGGTATTTATAAACATTAATGATATTCCCCTGAGACTTCTGTTCTCTAGGCTAAAGTGTACTAGCTCTTTCAGTCCTCCCTCATACGAAAGGTGTTCTAGCACCTTGATCATACCTGTGGTTCTTCACTGGACTCTCCTAAGTATGTCCAATAAAAGAGCCCAGAACTGGACCCAGCACTTCAGGTGCTGAATAAAGGGAAAACATCACATCCCTCAGACCTGCTGACAATACTTCATCTACTGTAGCTGAGTATACCATTCACCTTTTCTGTGGCAAGGGCACATTACTGGTTCATGTTCAAACTGATATCCTTCAGAATCACAGGTATGTTTATTTGCAGTTGCTTTCCAGCTGGCCAGCCTCCAGCATGTAATGGTGCACGGGGCTGTTTCTGCCCAGGTTCTGGACTTTGCATTTCCATTTGTTGAATTTCCAACTTCATAAGGTCCCTTCATGTCAATACATTTCTCCAGCCTGTAAATGTCCCTCTGGATTGCAGAGATATAACTCTTGGGTCTATCAGCCAGCTACTCTTCCCATCTTGGTGCTGTCTACAGACAACATGGGGGTCACTCTACCCTGTCATCCAGATTGTTAGTAAAGATATTAAACAGGACTGGATTCAGTACTGATCCACTAAGATACACTGCTATAGACTCTTTGCTATTGACCACCCTTTGGGCCTGGCTGTTCAGTCAGTCTCCACCATCTACTTGTCCATCCTGTACATCAGGGGATCTTACGGGACAGTGTCACAACCCTTAGCAAAGTCCGAGTAGACAATGGCAGTTGTAACAATTACTTCAAAACAGAAATTTCTTAAGTAGATGAAGCATGGCTTCCTCTACTTGAGGTAATTGTGACTACTTCTGAACTCCCATATGTGCCTGGAAATGGTTTTAAGAACTAGCTGCTCTGTCACCTTCCGAGAGCCCAAGATGAGGTGACTGGCTTCTTGCTCCCTGGCTCCTCTGTCTTAATCTTACTGAAGAAGGGGCTGACATTTTGTTTCCTCCAGTCTTTGGGCACTTCTCCCAGTCACCATGATCAACAAAAGATTATCAAGAGGGGCCTTCCGATGACATCTTCACCTGTGGGAGCATCCTATCAGGGCCCATAGGCTCAGGTATGCCCAGTTTGGTTCAGTCTGACCTGATTCTCTTTCCCAAAGCGTACATCTTCCTTGCCTCAATTTTTTCACCAGGGTATCTAGGTAGTTATGTCTGGTTTGGCGCAGTTTGTTTTTCACTTGGTTTCTGCTTTTTTGAACGTGGAGATGTTAGCATAGAAAAATTTCAGCTTATTGGACAGTTTCAAGCCATGTCTCTATAGAAATATAGAAACATTAATCTTTGTGAGATTTAACAGTCTATCCTGAACTGAATTTGGGAAACACAGAAAAAAGATATCCACCATACTACTCAGCCCAGTTTCATGAACAACAGAGTAACATTCATTAGACTCATACAAATGCACGTAATGTGTAGTTGTGGTCAGTGATTTGGATGAGGTAAAAGAATATGTGCCTATAATATGTATATATAGGTAACTTGCATTGGAAATAGTTACAAGGATTTTGAAAGAAAGGTTTCAGTTGAAACTGATCTTGATATATTTCCAAAACTCTCTGAAATAATTAATATGAAACAGCAAAGACAAGTAAAAAATGCTACACACATAAAGGAAAAATCAAATGCAATATGCTAAACTTAACCATTTATCTGGAATATACACTCTAGGTTGGGGAGGATGTAGAGTGAATACTGGACTACCAATGTGATTATGTTGCCAGAATTTTGGACCGTAATATGGGGTGGTCTTTGTAAGTTGAAGGATTTTTCTCTGCTGAAATATCTGACAGAAAGTTGAATGTCAAAGACTATGATTTATGTTAGAGAGGCCTTTTGTTACTTTTTTCTGTTTTCTCAGGGAGTAAAGGCATGAGGACTGAAAAAGTAGCTGAATTACTAATGTAACTGAAAATTCAGCAGCTGTAGAAAGAGTTAAAGAGGAAAAGGAAAAAAATATTAAGAAAAGTTAGAATGATACTTAAGCAAGCTGTCAATTCACCCAGCATTCTACAGACTCCAATTCAGGTGGTTAATTTGTAAGAGCATTATGGCCATAAACCAGGTGATACTGAGATCCAGCAAATAGGATCCTAGAAATGCAGATATAATAATGGCCCATACATTTGGATTTCTGTTGGTTCTCATCAACAATTAATAACATTTCTAATCGATATGGGAAGACAATGCATCCCGAGAAGCTGGATGTACAACCCGAATGGCAAACAGCTAAAATCACTGGAGTAAACAGAGTAAGTGCTATCTGCAAATCTGCTAATGTTAATTTATAGCTCCTGGGTGGGAAATGGATGTCAGCTACTGGCTTTGCAATTAAGGACCACAATGAAAACATTTTGGGTTTTGATGTTCTGGACTACCAAACTGATGCCTGCTGGATGGCAGTGTGTTTGTTAACCTGAACCCTAAAAGAAATCCAGAAACTGCAGCGAGTTTGCTCTGTGCAGCACCTGCTCTGCCTCATTCTAGGATCCTCAATCTAGTGGAGGACTTTTGCGGTGTCATGAGGTGGAATTTCTGAAGTTCGAGTTTATTTGGCCCCCTAGAAGCTGTGGAACCCAATAATGCAAAACTAATAGCCATAATACAAGAAGATGTTCTTGGGCATTGATAAGGTGCTGACAGATTTGGGTAGAAGGGATTATTACCCACTCCTCTGATTCTCCTGTCTGGCTGGTGAAAGAGCTGAACATCACTAAATATGAACTTAAATGTCACTTGATAAGACCTTTAATGGAAAGTCTTCCCTTGCATTATTTTACACTGTTGAACATAAGTCTCCATTTTCAACAAATATCCCTAGATTTATGAATAATCTTAAGTACTCCCTTCTTGTAACACAGCATGCAGGTTCCATCTTCAAACCCAGTTTGAAGTACAGAAGCAAGCATTTGCTACGGTTTTGTATACTAACGGTTAATAAGAGGAAAAAAAAAACCAAAATAAAACCAAACAAATCAAAACTGTAATTATGAACAGGTGATCATATCAAGCTTCATGGAGGGAAGATGAATTTTTTCTCCTCTTTAGTGAATGTGTTTTCATATGTGATATGAAATGGCAAAAGAGAATACCATTCAGCCTGAAAATGCAAACTGTAGTTTTTTTAACCCTTTGAGGTACAGTGATAAAGAGTTAGGCTAAACTGACTCCTAATCAGTATCAGCAATCTTAGAATAGACATTTCAAATAGCTTATCATTACTGATTTTTTTTAATCCAAAACAAAAGGAGTGTCTTGCCAAAAACAGGGTCTCTTAAAACTCCTGGTGCTCTTATTTCTACCAGAAATCTGCGCTAATGCTTAGTATTGTTTTGAGACACATTAAAAAAAGAAATTTGAAAAAAATATTCCATGACAAAATCAACTTCCATTTATACACAGGGATGTTCAATATTAAAGGATTGAGAAAGAGAAGACAACTGGTTGAAGAAAACCTTATGTTTGTGTTCAGTTGTCATTTTGTTTCTACTCTTAAGAAAAGTCAGACTACATAATTAAAAGGTGAAAGAATCAAAGCTTTTTGCAATGTGACATGAAAGAAAAAGACTTTTTGTTTCACAACACCTAAACAGTTCTTCTGGAAAATACAAGAATTACTGGGTGAGTAATGGTAGATTTGTCAACATCAACAGCTTAGTTTGCAGCTAGTCTTGTAGGGCATGGATCCCATTCTGTCACCCTGTGCGGCTTGGCACAGTACACTAAAGCATGTGAATTTCATTGTGATGCACATTAATTATTTTTTTAATTGACAAACAGCTGTATTTCAAGACAGTCTTTTCTGCACCCACATTTCCATTTTTCCCATTTTCTTTTCCTTTCATTACCTGTGATTGAGGATGACCTTTTGAAGTGAGTTTGATAGACCCCAAATAAAACCTCAAATCAAAAAGTATATGAATGATATCTAGATTATAACAGGTGTGTCAAATAATTATATCTGAAGTTTAAAGAAATGTCATGTCAACTGTTTTTCCTAGACTATTGGTTTATTTTAAAGTATTTTTCTTTTTTCAAGCTATAACACAATTTCTCCCAACTTAATACATTTCATACTTCCACAGGTTATATTATACTTTGCTAGAAGATGAAAAAAAACAAAAAAAACCCAAAAAAACCCTGAAAGCATCCTATTTTGAAATACATCACAAATATTGTAGAAACTGGTAATTGTAACTCAGTGATTGGATTGCACCGAGTTTATTCATTTACTTTAGCGTACTGTTATACTCCCACTCCAGCACACTGATAAGCAGCATAACGTTACAGCAGGGAAGCCATGCCACTCATAGCTGATGGTCCTCCAGCATTAAAATTATACTTGTGGTATTTTGGCCAACTGGGGTTTTTATTAGACACTTATCTGAATGCAAAATTTCCCTTTAGGTTGAAACTTGTCATAGACGATAATCTCAGAAAATGAAGCATTTTCCTCTTTACATTTTTAAATCATTGCTTACAGACCTTTTCAGAAGAAATCAGAAGAAAAGTTCTGAAGTGCTTCACTGAGATATGTATGTGCTTCTTATACTTGCGTGGCCACTACAAGAGGTAGAGGACACACTGTTGGATGCAGGGGTAAAGGGATTTTTTGATTCTACATGGCTTATTATGGGATGTTTTGTGGAGGAGACAGAGGTGGGAGAACAGAGGGATCCAGATCATTATGGGAGAAATGGGTGCAGGAAAATAGAGCAATAAAAAGAAGAAAGGGGCTAGTTTAAAAGTAAAATACTGAGGCCCAGGGACAGCTACTGGGCAGACTGAGTATTTGAATCCAAATCATGGTTTAAACCCAAATGTAAATTAAGCATCACACAACCGCTCACTCAATTTCACCCTCTTTACCCTCACTCCAGTGGAATGGGGAAGAGAATCAAAGTAAAACTTTTAGGTTTAATAATCGAAAATACAGTAAAACATGGTAGTAATGGTAAATGATACAGAAGGGAAAACCAAGTGATGCACAGTAGAATTGCTTATCACCTGCTGACCAATGCCAGACACCCCTTCCTGAACCCAGATTGGCCCCCCCCTTCCAGGTGATTCCCCCCAGTTTATATACTGGGCATGACATACTACGGTGTGGAATGTCCCTTTGACCATTTCAGGTCACCTGTCCTGGCCATGCTCCCTCCCACTTTTGTTTGCACACCTCCTCAGTGGCAGAACATGAGACAAGAAAAGAGTCCTTGACTCAGGACAAACAGGTCTTAGCAAAAACCAAAACATCAGTGTGTTTCCACCATTCTCATTCTGAATCCAAAACATAGCACTGTAACAGCTACCAAGAAGGAATTAACTCTACCCTAGCCTAAACTAGGACAATCCAGCCTCTGGAGGGAGTGCACATATATACGTGTGTGTGTGTGTGTGTGTGTGTATATCTATCTATCTATCTATCTAGATAGATAGATAGATAGATAGATGTTGACTCCTACTAGCAAACATCCATCCTGCTCAGCAAGAGAGGGAAGCAGACTGAGGCCATTGATCCTGTTCATGCTTGTGTGAGTACTGTGTCTCTTTATGTTAACCTTTGTATGTGGCCATGTATACACATGCATATATCTATATATATAAGTGTATATGTATGTATATATGTATATCACATATGCACATTTATCTGTGTGCCCATTG
The DNA here is from genome assembly GCA_013396775.1 of Cephalopterus ornatus. NCBI lineage: Eukaryota > Metazoa > Chordata > Aves > Passeriformes > Cotingidae > Cephalopterus > Cephalopterus ornatus. The sequence goes on from VZRE01011356.1 coordinate 12,634, forward strand.
GAAATACATGCTCAGCCTTGCTGCCAGTTGGAACTGGAGACATGGTGCCTCTGTGGGGTGCCTCCCTAGCCAAAAGGTGCTGTGAACAGAAATGGAAAAGGAGGGTGCTTTTTTCTTCCATGCGTGCCAGATATTAGAGGTTGCAGTGATGGGGACCTGCGAGCACCCCCAGTCTCCCTGGCAGTGGGAACACTGGTTGCTCACAACAGTTCTAAACACAGTGCAGTAACAGTTGCAAGAGAATTGGATCTGTCCTGCAATCACTCTGCAATCTGGTGATAAGGTCATGTACCACTGGAATTGACATAGCCAACTGATTTTAAGCAAGGAGACCATAGAAAAATGAGCAGGAAGTGAAGCAATGACTGCAGAAGAGATGTTTACTTGGAGGGTTGAGTAGTCAAATAGAATCACTTCACCTTCAAGTTGTTGATTCTGAGGAACCTGCTGAGCAAGTCTTAGGGAAGAAGGAAGGCTGAGAAGCACATTTAGAGGAGGAACTGGAGAAGAATCTAAAACTCATTCCCTAGTAAAACCAGGCCTGAAAAAATGTTCAGACTGATAACAGATGAGTCCAAAGGTACAGAATCTCACATTAGGGTGACTAAAACAGGACAGTTGGGCCAGACAGCCTATTCCTTTTTTGAACAGAGAGTAAGATTTGGCAAACGTGGTAAGTACATTCCTTTAAAATTTATTTTCTTTGTTCTCATTGTTAATGTTAAATATCGGTTCATTTTAAGAAGGCTGTCTAGTAACTTTGTCTACCAGGAAAGGACAGACAATTGTACCTCCAAAGTAAGAGCCCGAGTCAGCCTGTGAGAAGAGAGTCTGAAGCATCTTAAGCAAAGGATGGAAAGGTGGGAGGTCTGACACCCAGGGTGGGTAGTCAGTCAAGATGGTAAAGCCAGTTCTGCCTTCTCAACTGTTGCGAGAGAGATCAACTCTCAGTTGACCCTGAACTTGTGCAGGATCTGCTGCTCCAGCTGGAACCCTACAAATCTATGGGGCTTGATGGGATTCATCCAAGAATCCTCAAGGAGCTGGCGGATGTCATTGCAAAACCTCTCTTGATGATTTTTGAGAGGTGTTGGGAATCCAGAAAGGTCCCAGCTGACAGGAATCTGGGACCTCCTAGAGATCAGTGAACACTGTCCTGAGGAGGACCCTGGAAACTACAGGCCTGTCAGTCTCACTTCAGTACCTGGTAAAATTATTGAGAAGATTATTCTGGGAGGTATTGAAAAACACTGAAAGACAACACAGTCATTGGTCACAACCATCAGGGCTTCATGAGAGGAAAGCCCTACTTATCAAACCTGATTTCCTTTTATGACAAGGTAACCCAGACAGCTGGTCAGGGGAAGCCAGG
>VZRE01011359.1:0-15349 GCA_013396775.1 Cephalopterus ornatus
TTCTATGATTCTATGATTCTATGATATCTCCTCTGGCCTCTGGAGGACCTCCTCCTCCTCTTTCTTCACTGATCTTGGTGACTGCACAGCTATTGCTCTCACATATTCTCATTCCTCTCTCTGTCTGTGATTGCACAGACTTTTTTCCTCCCTTTCTGAAATAAGTTATCTCAGAAGCACTACCACGACTGCTGATGGGCTTGGCAGTGGATCCATCTTGCTGCTGTCTGGCACTGGCTCTGTCAGACATGGGAACAACTTCTCTCATCTTCTTACAGAAGCCATCCCTGTAGCTTCCCCACTACCAGAACCAGCTATGCAAACCCAGTAGGATTACTCATCATAAAAGGTGTTTCATAAGTGGCTCTCCCTGGGCACACAGAATAACTACATTGCTGTGCAAGTTTTTCTTTCAGGTGCCTATCAGTCCTCAGGGGACGGGTCAAAACAGTGGCAATGCCTGCACTGTAATGGGAGGTGTGCTTGTAAATTGTGGGCATAGCCTAACTTGCTTTATTTTGTGTACTATATATACCATAATGTACATGTGAACTCTAGTTTGGCAAAGGTGAATACTCAGTGCAGCAGTCTCAAGTATTGAATTAGGACTATGAAGCTATTCAGACTTCGCAGAGGTGTAATAGTATATATCTATATGCACTATCTTTCTAATTCTTCATTTAGATGTGGAAAATCTTTAGACTTAGTCAGAAGTTGGGTTTCTTCGTGGGAAAGTATTCAAGGCAAAAGGTGCAGATACTGGTATCTGTGCTGGGTAATTTATCAGGTAATGGTAAACGGCTTTGTATAGGACATGGAGGAAAAAAACCAATATTTTCTCATTATTACAACAGCCTTCTCAGAATATCAGTTCTCTCAGAAAAGTAATTTTTTGAGAATTTTCTCTCACAATGCTGAGCTGTTTCTTAAAAGCTCCAAAAACTTTCAGAACAGATTTGCTCCCCTTTAAAATTATCAGTAGTTTTCTTTACTGAATTGTCTGTCATTCTTCCATAACCCAGAGAATGTTACTATAGCTTTAGATGATTAAATTGAAAATAATGTTTATTAATGATTAAACTCAAGGTTTCATTAGGGCTTGACCTTCAGAGGTTCTAATTATTCAGTGTTTCTAAGCACTGCTGGGGTTGTTTTAAATACTCATCTCTTACTATTAGCATGAAATTACTGTGAGCAAGAGAGAAAGAAGAGAATTGAAATAGCTGAGAATATTTAAGGTGAATTTTTTCTTGGTTTTAGTCTAGGTCTATAGCTGCAAATCTCTGATTACTACTATTTTAAAATTTATTTGGACTCTCAGTTCTTCAAAAACGTAGATAACTTGTAGGTAAGCATGCATATTGTGCCAAAGAAGTTTGTCTAAAGCAGAGCACTCTTTTTCTCCTGTAGAGATATAAATAAATATTTTAGATATCAGTATGCTAATCTCTCATAAAAAATGTTTTTTCTTTGCTTTTAAAATGTCAAATTATTTAAACACTTGAAATGTTTTACTATATTTTGTAATTATTTTTTGCTTTCTCAATAATTATGTTAAAGTACAAATAATATTTATAAGAAACTAGGCTATGGAAAGGAACTAAAAGAGTTATCAAATTAGCTAAAAGAGTTATCAAATTAAGTATTTTCTTATATGATGCCTATTTTTTTACCTTCATCATAGGTTTCAGAAGAAGCTCTGCACCACAACACTGAGGACGAGGACTCTTCCCAAGGAATGGAGCCCTATCTTGTGCAGAGATTATTGTCTCATAACATCCAGCTTCCCCCGCTAGCTTTCAGGCAGTTAGAACAGGCATACTGGGATAAAAAGAATGATACTGAGACTATCCCAAGACCCACAACTCTTCTGCTGAGGATACCTCCTCTGATTGCTGTTACAGCTGCTGAATCCAGCAGGTAAGATACAGCAACTTATTCTTGATTCAACATTTCTCGTGACAGGTGCAGGACATCAGATGCTGTTTCTAGGATAGAAGTGTATTCCTTTTCTAAATCCCCTAAATGAAAAAGAAGAATAAAATGTGCGTAGATTTATGCCTGACAGTTTATAATACTGCTTGTAAACTTCTTGGTCCTGTCTAGTAAAACAAACCCTAAAAAATATTTTCTCTGAACATTATTAGTACTTTATATTCTGAAAGAAGGCTTCTGGAGGCATGATGATGATGATGATGTATATAGGAGCTGCTTTATAAACAGATTTTTCTTTTTAAATGATACAGTTTCAAAACTAGTTTCAAAGACTCTTGAGAGGATTTAGCCTGCTCTTGTATATCTACATTATTAGTAATGTAAATGGTTTGAACTTACTTGGTTATAATGACTTCCATTATAGTTTCTTCATATTACATCTATGACTTCTTTTATCATACATGTCTTCTAGAATAAACTTTACTGTTCTTAAATTTTCTGATAACATGCTAATTTTTTTGTTCTTATTTTCCAAAATGTGAACTGTTTAGTATGAAATTGTTACTTACAATGGCGAAAGCAGTGCAGCATTTTCATAACCTGGTAATATATAAAGAAAAGGTAAGAAGAACACACTGAGAGCACAAATGCAATACTTAAGAATTTTTGGACATACAGTTCAGAGAGAATACTGTATTCTGAATTATGTAGTTATGAAAATAAAGTAGGACTTGTAGTACATGAGGAAACCCCTAAGTATTCATTAGGGTGCATAATCAAAAAGATAGTAAATATTAACATTAAATCTAATATCACTTCTCATATCTTATTTCCATTTGGATAAGTTTATTTTTGGAATAAGGGAGACCAGTTCCTGAAAGATGCTCATAGAAACACTGACTACATCCATAAAAGAATGTAAACATGAAAGCATCATTTGGAGAGGTAAATATAATGAAATTTAGTAAAGTTTTAACAATAGATTGGAATCTTGATTTTTTTGTTTTGTATCCATAGGTCTGGAGAGAAGAGTGCTTTGAGGTATGGAAGGAAAACAAGTATAGGTGCAATGCTTCTAGTAACTCCTGATGTGATAGAAGGTCAGAAAGGTCAGAAAGCAGCATGAGAAACATTGACTGATGATAACAGCTAAGTGATTATAAATTTCTGGAGACTGCATTATTTTCTAGTCTGGATTCAAATACGCTAGAGAAAGGCAGTTTGAAGATTATTCAAATAAATAACAAATCTAAAACATGATGGTTACTATGGGTGCTGGCTATCTGCTATACTGAGAGACTTGGTTTCTGCTGTGAGAGACTTCTCTGTGGGTAAGAATCTCTCCTCAGCGTTAAGGGATAACTTTGTATCCTGTCTATGCCATTTACTCCTGTGGTTGGTAGGAATGTGTTTTGAAACTGGACAAAACCAGATTTATCCTGAGAATGACAGGGAAACAGCAGAACTACAGATTGTTGAATGGAGCTGCCAGGCTGTTTAAACAAACAAGCTAAAACTGAACACAACAGCAGAAGCAATCATAATTTTGTTATTTCTCTGTAATATAAAATGTTTAGCTTCTATGGTTGTTTCTTAGCTAAAGTGCAATTACAGTGTTACAGGAAGATTATTGTTCAGGAAATTAAATTTCCCCAGGTGTTTGGTGCCATTTTTCTTCTGTTAGCTCTCTCTCAAGCAGCTATGCGTTTCCCAAATATATGCTTATAATGCCAGTCAAACAGCTAAAAAAGGCTTATCCTTTTATCTGGCTTCTTATCTGCATGAAAGTACACAATCTTAGGGGTCCTATTATATCTGTGAAAATGCAGCTTACCTTCCCTGCCTTTGAAATGTGAAGCTGAGAAAAGGAAATCAAAGTGTGGGTGTGAGGTTTCTCTGTCTTCAGTGGGTAAATAAAGGTAGAAAGCACTCGGGTCATAGAAACTCATTCTAAAGCAGAAGAATTTCACTGCTGAAAACATCTGAAATTACAAATGTTTGTTTTTGGAGGAATATGCTAAATGATTCCAAAGATAGCATTATAAAGCATCTTATGCTGTGATTTGAATGACTGGATTGTACAAAATTAAAGATAATGACAGTGGATATAGATTTTAAAATAAAATATGTATTCTATTCCTAAATACACACATATGCATGCACATGTGCGCGCGCACACACACACCCACACACACTCCCTTTTTCATTCTCCTTTTCTCTCCCTTTTCCTCTCTATTTATATCTTTTTGATGTTACAGGATTGTTTCTGGTTGTATGTTAGATTTGTAGAGGAATTCAATCAAAGCTTATATTTAAAACCAAACAAAACCCAAACAGCACAATAGATGAAAAACTAAAAAGCAAATATTCAGTAATGGTTTCTTTTTAATCTTTCATGCTTTATAAACTCTTACTCTTCTGACTAAGGGGACATCACATTGTCTTGCCATTCCTTTCGCCCTTCTAATTTCTTTGCATGCATACAGGCAGCCAGATTCTGAATTTTTTTTCATACAGGCTAAACTGAGATCATAATAAAGACCATTGTTAAGATGAAGAATTTATGTCTCCTGATGAAGTTTCATGTGCAAAAATGCTAACGTGCTATAAACATAAGTGCTTGCAAATTGGTAGGCTGAGCCTGCAGCTGATAGCATCCATTAGAATTATGAAATGTAACAATTGCCAGACCTTCTATGGGAAGGATTAGAAACGGGCAGAAAATTGCTTTTGATATTTTATTTCTTCCTTTATTTTTACTGTTATTTAATGAGCAAATATATATCCTGTATACCTAGAATATTAAATGTGGTATTTTATTGTAAGCTAGGATAGCTTGGCTATTTGGGGTGTGCATGTGAACGCATGCTTTGTCCAGTTTTCCTCAAATAACTGTAACTAAGTTTACCATCAGTTTTGGTGTAAGTGAAGCTATGATGGCATTTAAGATGGGATGCACAAATAAGAAAGGATTGGCAGCAGAATGCTTTTCTCCAAAGCAGTTGGTATTAAAATTGTGGGGGACTGTTATGTATGGAAACTTATTTGTTTGAGGAGTTTTAAAGTATTTATCTTGCCTCCTTTATAATAGCTATTTCAAAGAGTTGACTTAGGATAGTCAATGAAATCTCTGAATAATGATGGTATTGATTCGTCCAAAGCTCTGTGAAATATCATGAGAGTCTCTTAAGTTACCTTTGTTCTGGAAACTCTTTCTGCATTGTCTAACTCAGAAGAAGAGATGGTTAGGAGAAGATGGGACAGGATATGACATCTTTTGAACACTGTGAATGCGATGGCACGTGTACCTGTCTATCTCAGTGGTACAGCAAGGTATCAGGGACTGACGTATTTTTTGTTTTCCTTTTTAAGAATAGCTTTTTCAGTGACAAAGAACTATCTCAGTTGATGCTGTGACACTTATGTCTTCTTAACACAGATGACTGAATATAATATGATGGAAAATGTCATGTTCGTTGCACGTAAACTCCAGAAATATAAAAGTATATCAAATACTTGAAGATTTCATTAGAAGGGTTATCTAAAAGGAAAAAGTTATGTTTAGAGAGGCTTTCAGAACAAAGTATAATGTGGTGTTTCGTTCAGTTATCTGTAATTTGGTATATATAGTGTCTCTTCTTACTATTTATCCTAATCTTTGCTCAAATATCATTTGGGAGAGATTATTATAATTGTACAACATAAAATCTATTTTAAATTGCCTTTGTATTGCTTATGTAGAACTGAGAGTGTGTATATTACTGTGTTCATGAAACTCTAGGGAGTTTATTTATTTGCAACTCAGGAGGTTAGTGTATGTAGTGAAATTACATGTGAACTATGGTTTACATAGTTCTGAAAGAGAGAGAGAAAAAAAAGAAAATTTGCTATTTAATTTATTTTTAAATTCAGAATTATGATGCTGGGCCTGCGAAGGTGTAACTCTTCTCAGGAAGCTTCTCATGGGTCTATGATCTTTTCAACAGCAGCTGTGTTTCCTGTCTCACCTGCCAGTCAAGAATAACGAAGAACAGCACAATATTCTTAGTACTATTATTGCACATTTTTTTGATTTTGGAAGTATTATAAACATGAGAAAATCCTTACAATACCTTTGTGAGATCAGTTAGTGAAAAAGCAGCGTTATTTTCATTTTATGCATAGGAACACCAGCACATAAAGGGGTAATTCAACTGGCCAAGGCTACAAAACAAACTGGTAATCAAACTATGAAGAGAATTCAAGAGATTTTGACTCTTGGTTTTGTGTCTACCTTATGCTACCTATTAGAAAGCTCAGGATAGATCCTGGGAAAAAAATATGCTTCAAGTTGATCTCAACCTTTAAAACTAAACATAGTGTGTCAAAGATAATTTTACTGATTAGGTCTTGGAAGGTTTTAAATTGTTAGTAATAGGAGTTAAACCTGATGCATGTTATGCGTCCAGATTCACACTGAACCTCTATCTTATCAACTCAGTCACATCTATCTGACTGCAGCATCTGTCACAAAGCAAATCATACTTAACTACTGTGGAAAGCAAAATTGAGTCAACATTTTAAGCACAGATCTCTCAGTGGGAAAAATTAGTGGGAATTTGTGAGGTTAAGTGGATGCTAGAGGTCTTAATGTTTTGTGGCATCCAAGCTGGCTTTTAAGAGAGTCTTCTGTTCTGGTGACCAGTGTCAACAATTTCTATGTTGCTATATGTGTTCTGGAATAATTTTGGAGAACAATATAAAAATAATTCTGTTGGTCAAGACTTGAATTGACTAGGTGCTGTAGAGAGGTAAGGAAGCTGTGAAAGTGGCAAGAACACTTGTGTAATAGCATTTCTTACCACCTGTACATAACTTCAGATGTCACACTTATCTCCAACCCCTCATCTCCCAAAGAGAAGGATTGTTTTAACTTATGTCTAGCATTAAGTGAATGATTTACATCTGATGCACAGGTAGAGGACATGGAGCACAGCATCTACTGTGTCCACTCTAACATCAGCTATTCTGAAATCCTTTTTAAAAATTGGAATTTTGATCAAGTGCTACTGTTTTATTCAATGGTGGTAAAATTTCCACTTTTTCAATTTGATGTAATTATTTACATAACATAGACTGGAAAGAGATGTTACTGTAAACTGTGGATGAATAACATATATGTGCATGTATTTTCTAATTTAAGAAAAAATGCACAACTGCTGTTTAAAATAGCCATTTTGAAACAGTTACTTTCAGTCAACAGATATATCTGAAAAAATCTAAAACATAGCATAGCCCTCTTTGAATACAGGGTTATATAATTAGCAGATAAACTTTGAGATAACTTTTCAAAAGCCAGCTAAAAGCAGGTCTGAGCTGAGTTTTTGTGGTTGTTTTTTTTTTTTTTTTTTTTTTTTTGTTCATTGGTTTTTGTTTGCTTATTTTCTTCGTTGGTTGTTTTTTTTTCCCCTCTCATGCCATTCCTCCAGCTTGCCAAGGCCCTGTGTATGGTAGCCCTCCAAAAAACATCAAGTGTTCCTACCGTTTTAGTGTCATCACAAATTTGCTAAGGGGACATTACATCTTACTGTCCAGTTAGTTGTTGGTATTAATCAGTCTTGGCTCCAGTATTAACCTCTAGGGAACTCTGTTCTTATGTGGCTGCTGCTTAGATTTGGAACTACTTGCCAGCTACCTTTTGTCCCTGATTATCCAACCAGTTTATTGCTGACCTTGTAGTCTGCTCATCTAGTCTATATCTCTCCAGCTTAACTTAAAAGGTTTCAGTGAAAGTCTGTCAAAAACCTTGCTGCCACTGCTCTGGTCTTTTACAGAGCCAGGAATTTCTTCATGAAAGGGAATTAAGCTCATTACATGATTTTTCCTTGATAAATTTGTGCTGACTGTTCCCAGTTTCTTATTATCTTCCATATGCTTAGAAATTACTTCCAAGAGACTTTGCCCAGTAATCTTCTCAGGATCTGGGATGATGCTGGAGTAGCTTGCAGTTCCTCAGGTCCCCTTCCTCTCCATTTTAAAGACATTTGTGCCATCAGACCATTTTGGGCCACTGGGAAGTTCTTCTGATTATCACAACTTTTCAAAGACATTAAATAGAACATAGCCTCACAATGACCTTGACCAGTTTTGTCAGCAGAGTTGGATGTATCCTATGTGGTCCCAGGAAGTTAACCTAACTTGATCTTTCCCCACAGTGGGTGGTACCTTCTACTTCTCCAAACTTTCCTTCTGGACAAAGTGACCTGCAAGGTGTAAAAGCAGACCTTGTCAGTAAAATTAGGCAAAGAAGGGTTTGGATATTTTATGATTTTCCATATCCTTCGTCATTTGGTTGCCTACTCTATCAGCAGCAGGCCCACATTTTCTTTTTTCTTCTTTTTGCCTTTAGGGTACCTTTTTGTTTCCCTTCATCTCTGTTGCCAGGTTCCTCTCCAGCTGAGCTTTGACTTTACTGATGCCATTCCTGAAAAGCTAGAGAATACTTCAGATATCCTCCTTGGAAATGTGTTTCTTCTTCCACCTCCTGTACTTTTCCTTTTTTATCTCTATCAGAGGTTCCCCTTTCAGCAAATTTGGTGTCCTACTATTGTTTCTAAGCCCTTAATCAACTTTATCCATCATATTACAGGAAAGTGACTGAATGGCTGATTATGAAGTATTTTTATGATTAAAATATTATTTTAATATTCAATTTTTATTAAATTCCTGTAGGCATTCCATTAAAATGGAGGATTTTTTAATGTAACTACACTGTTCTCTGGTTTTGCATTAACGTAATTGCCTTTGTGTTAAACAGAAAGAGGAGACTGTTTTCATGTTCTGTAGTTTATTTGATTATAGGTTAAAGAGACTGGTCATTTGCTAAATGATCTCTTTAAATGATTTCTCCTGATGAGACTTCTTAGTTTGTTGAACAGTCATATGCTTAGATAGTTATTGGTGCCAAGGTCTACAGCTCAAGGTTGACGGCTCACTTTGCAAAGGGTTACTCAACAGTAAAACACTGCTTCTAATTTTAATTGGTGAAGTAAGAGAAGGCTTGGAATTCATTAAGATGAGCTTTCCTTGCTGTACCATAAATGGTGGATATTCTATCCATATTATTTGAAAGATTTATATTTTTCAGGTATTGTCTGTTTTTTTGGGGTAATCAGCAAAGTAGTTATTTTGTTAAAATATTTTGGGCGATCAGTCAAACCCAAACTATTCAAAACCTGTGAAATTGAAAATAGTGATTCACCAATGATAATGCAGTGTGAAGAGTACTGCACAACACAATAATATCTTAATAGATACTTTTTTACTGTGTCATATTTCCATCAGTTTAGAGATGACAAAAGAAATCAGACAGCTTATCCAGTCAGAGGAATACGTAGTGTCTTGTTCATGAGGATTTTTTCATGTTGGAAATTGTTTTTTTAGATTAGCTTCAGTATTGAAGGTGTCTTGGGCTCTTTCTGATTGTCATTTCAATCATCCTCACAGCAGCAGCAGCATATAAATACAAACAAGAAACTGGACTGTCACAGCACATAAAGCTGAGGGAAAAATAGGAATCAGTTTGAGTGATCCAGCCAGCAGCTGTGGGTGAATCCAGCCTTTGGGACAGTTTCATCCTAGCTGTCTTGTCCTAGAAGGATAAGGTGGACTGCTGAAGGAGACCACAGGACAGCCTAAAGGCACCTGATATGGTTGTGTGAACAGTGCCTAATCTCTATGCAGTCAAGGCACACCTGGGAGAGAGAATTAAATTAGAAGCATAATAATTCTCAGCATTTACATGACCCAATCTTTCTACAGGTCTGTGTGCACAGTCACTATTGTATCATCTTTATTAAGACCAATTTACAGGTTTTATTTTTTTTTATGTGTTCCTTTCTCTAAATTGGCAGCAGTGACAAGGAGTTGCACAGGCAAAGAAAGGATCTAGGCTATGTAGTGAATCAAGATGTTGTCAGTGTTCCTTACCTTTCTTACTTTAGTGCAATCATGTGAGGAGACAAGTATCTGATCACATAACCTAGCAATTAGTTCACACAATTCATAATAAAATTGGATGCTATTTTATAGCCTTATTTTATTTATAACTTTAACCATACCTGGCTAAAGATATCCTCTGAGAAAAAAAATGGATGGATTTTTAGGAGGTTACTTGAAAAGGCTTGCCTTCGTAAGTTTATAAATTACGGCTGTCCTGTTCTTTCTTTTTTCAAGTACCTTATGGTACTTGTCCATGTTTATGCTTATGGACAGTACATGTTAGAGGATGTTGTCTAGAAAGACTCTTGGTCTGGCTAGGGGTACCTATTCTCTCATAAAATGGATTGTAATAGTTTTTGTTTTTCTAGATCATTGTCATCAATTGATAATATTCATTCCTTCAACTTGGTTCTGCAGAAATTTCATCAATGTTCAGACTATTAGTAACCATAACTTTACTAATAAAGTTGTATTTGTACATAAGCATGTGCATAGCAAAGCCTTCATTTGTTTTATGATTTACATTTTTTTAACATATTTCCAATAACATTTCACCTTACTAGCAAGTGATGCAGTTAAAGCAGATTCAATTTGAACATCTAAAAGATTTTAAGGTTGATGTTTAAATAGTGTAAAATATAACCTTCAAGTATGCATAGAATCTTTGAGGTAGTGGTGATAAGGATTATATATTGTTTCAATTGAAAGAGCATTTTCATAATGCAAAAGTTTTACTAAAATGTTATTTAATTAAATAACATATTTTTTTAAAAAATATATTTAGAGAAAAAAAATTTGTACTCTTACAGATGGAACTTAATTTTTCTCTTCACTATGGAGCATTTTTTATTTGAATAATTTCTTATTAAATAGAAAGCTTAAATGGAGAAAGATTTTAATTTATTGAGTTGATACTTTGATTCCCATTAAAAAAATAAAGTGGAAAATTCATAGAGCAGACAGTGAATAATATTCCAGTTTGGAACACGGGGAAACAAATGGGATTTTCTGGAAACAAGAAGTTCTTTTCTTCACGTTTGTAATCAAAAGGATACATTGAAGTGATCAAGCATAGGAAATGATTTCCACACACATAATTTACCTTAGGCATACTCTCTGAGAGGAGTTTTTTAAGTACAGTCACTCATCTATGGACTTTATTTTTCTGTTTCTAGTCTAAGGTGCTAAATTATCTCCTGGTTCCTCTTTCACTTCTGACAAAGACAGGACATTAGGTCCTCAGAAAAACAAATGGATCAGCTCCTCCTCAGACGTAAATATACCATAATTTAGCTTTCCACAAAATGGTCGTCTTTAAAAGACATAAAGTCTATAAAATTGAGATTAAAAGAAAAGACTTCAAAATTATCTTGCAAAAATGTATAGGCAGATAATTTTTTTGTTCTTGTTACAGCAAAGAAAATAGAAGGGCCAAACCATGAAAGCCCGTGACTGGTTTTACCACTTTTCCAGAAGTGAATCAATTTGATGAGATGTTTTTCATACGTCTGTTGCTTGAACTTCTGAGTACAGATGATCTGCTCCATGTGATAGAGTAAGATTTGGTTGACTGCTATTATTTTCAAAAAAATAAGTTTCTGTGCAATCTCAGGAAATGGCTATGTAATGGTCTTGTTCTATTCTCTCTTGTGGCATCAGTTTTCAACCATAATTTTCTTTAATTCAAAGGTAACTCTGTTCTTTCTGGTATAAGTGACAGGATAATTAAATGCAACAGTTTGATGATGAGAAAAGTGTGATTAGGCTGCTGCAGAACCTCACAGACCTCACCATAAAAGGCTTCATTAAGACAGGTCAAATAAGTCTGACATGTCTGCATGTCCATAATGGAAAATAAATGTGTGGTGATAAGGTGATTTTTGATAGCTATGTAAGTCCTGAAATATTGAACAGCAGAATGGAAACATATTCATTGAGACAAATCAGTAGTGTGGATATTCAGCTGCTTTTACCTAGTTTTACATACCAACAATTGAATTTTTTATGGAAACTTTGAAAAATTTGAAGAAGTTGTGTCTTAGACTACAAACTTGCTGCAGTATTTTCTTCCTTAGTTTCCTTCTGTTAATCTATTTTGACTCATATCTCTTTCTCCTCCAGATGTTTCCATGCTTACAGGTGTTTATTTTAATGTCTATCACTGTCTAAAACATGTATTAGGCATATGTATTATTCTTTTCTTGGCCTGCCACAATGTAAGATAGTTCTCTTTCACATTGTGTATCATTTTTTTCATTGTTCCTTGTCTTTAAGAGAAGACCTGAGTTCAATGTGTTTTGAAATTATCACCACTGGACACATGCAAGATTAATAGAGTACATTGAGTAGACTGCATACCGTAACTTACATATAACTTTATTCAGTACCATGGTTTCTAAGACATCTTGAGTGAATGAAATTCTGTTTTGACTGTTTTGTGTGATTTTGGAAAATGAATTGTCACCTTTTTCATGAGTAATGTAAATTCAAATGTAAATAGCACCATTTTATACATAGAGACAACTACAGGAAGATACGCAATAAAAAGTAGCAAAGCTTGATGTCATGCTAGCAATTTTTCTCAAAGGTCTAATCAGATTTTATAATTGCAAAAGTAAAATGTATGAAAAAATCCTTAGCCTTAAATGTTTCTTTTGAAATGCTTCATTTATTACGTATGCATGAACTATTGCTCTTCTGCACCAAATTGTGCTTTTTGATTCACAGATTAATTGATATAAATTCAGAGAATAACTATGCTTTGTCATGTTTATGTTTGGTGCTAAAATTTCTTGATGTAGAGTATATTTGCAAAGCCTGATTGTTCTACGTGAAGAGATGGTGGCAAAATCCTGTTTAATTAAGGAAACAGGATGTGACCTACACAGAGGTACTAAAAACTGTGTGGGAGATTAATGTAAAAACATCAGTAGCCTGGGCTAGACTCTTGAGATAGTTCCGTAAATTTAGCCTTAATTGGAAACAGGGAATAAAATGATCTTAAGATTTTCTCTGTTAACTAAAAATTACTTGCTAGCTTAAAGTGAATAGCAATTATCTAAAAATGCAATATAATTATGATATTTTTAATGTAGTAAAGCAGGAAATCACACAAAAAATTAGGGAGGTATAGAAAAAGCCTTTAAAATCCCAACATTAAGATAACAACATAAAACAAGCAAAGTTGATTTCTCTGGTAGTTTAAAAATCTTTAAGCTCTTCATCAAAATGCTTGTATTTCAGTTGATTGTTATTGATTTCCTGGACAAAACAAAGGCGAGATGGACTTTGTTATAGTATTTTAGAGAAGATTTACACAAAATAAAGTAGAAAACCTGAAAACCATCTTCATTACTACAAATGAATATACTTGAGAGTTAGATTTCTGTCAACATTTGTGAATACTGAATTTGTATTAGAAGATCTTTGGTTCTGATGACCTACCTCTGAGAATTTCTCTTCTTGCCAAATACCTAAGTGAGTAATGGAATTGCAACTGTTGCATTTTTTTGGATGTCCATTACATGAATAGAACGTGAACACCTGAATCTCAGATCAAATGTAAGTAGTGTTTCAATTACAGGCTGAGTTGAGGATCCATAATTACTTTGATGCTCTTAGAAAATGTACTTGTCTTTACATAATACCTGCTGACAGATGTGAAATCTGAAATTTCCAAGAAAGATGAGGAATTGCTAGGAGTTGCTAGATGTAAGAGTTTTCCCTAGATTTGTGGACAGTCACTTCAATATTGAGTTATTTTGCCTAATTTTGATACACCTTGAATTTTGAAAAAAACAAGAACAGAAACCCAACAACAAAAAACTGCAAAAAATAGTACTGAGAACACTCTACAGAAGATCAAGTAAAGATGAACAAAACATCTGTGAAAAAAAAAAATCCAGGAAAGTAAATGCTAACCTTTTCAGGTTATTTCAAGTCTTGAGCGGAAGTAGCCTGAGATAACCAGGATAATAATGTCAGAGAACATGTATTTCAAAGATATTTGAA
The DNA here is from genome assembly GCA_013396775.1 of Cephalopterus ornatus. Taxonomy (NCBI): domain Eukaryota; kingdom Metazoa; phylum Chordata; class Aves; order Passeriformes; family Cotingidae; genus Cephalopterus; species Cephalopterus ornatus. Next base: position 13,927 of record VZRE01011359.1, read on the forward strand.
ATAAAAGTGTAGATGTTGCAATTTTCTGAGAGCATTTGGGGTTTTTGCTTTTTTGCTTAAATATATTCTGTCAACAGCTATGTAACTGAGAATGTCAGAGAAGAGACATCTAAGCCTAAAAGTTTTCCATTTTAATTTAGACCTTTGAATAGCTAGATTTCAATTGACAAGACAACATTATTTTTTGGTCTCAGAATTTCTGCATGGTCAGATAAAAAATTTGCAAAGCCTCTGTTTTCCAGTGAGCCTTGATGACAGTGCAGGACAACAGAAGTAATATTCATGGTAGTTCTCCAATGCAGCAGTAGCAATTGCTACTCTCTTTTGCACCAATTCATGAGATGTTATTAACACTACAATGAGAGGAATTTTTGGTGTGTTCTCTTTTGTCTTTGAATCCTATTTAGAAATATAATAAAAAAATTTTTACTTATCATTCGTATGATTCCAGATAGTAGGGCTGGCAGAGAATTCAGTAACTGTTAACTGGTTCATTTAATTATAAATTACAATAACTTTAAATAATACAGATAACTTAGAAGGGTTGTTAGATTAATAGCTTATACTTCATAAACAAGGTATTCACAGAAATCTTCTTACTCTACAAAACAAAGAAAATTAAATTTATAAGCAAAGCTTGTTTGTGATAAGGCTTTTCCCAAGAAGCAAAGGGAAGACAAACGAAGAAGCCTCCTGGAAAAGCTGTGCTAGCAGTTTTGCACATTTTGTAAAGAATAATCAAATGCGCATGGAATATTACTGAAGTAACACAGAGTACCAGGGAACTGTGATGAGAATTAGTAAATGATGCTGTTGAAATGGCTTAAATTAACATAATTCCTCTCTTTTATAGCATTTTCCATATGAAATATGAAGACATGTATGATGCTTAATAGCTATATAGTTACACAAACATATCTATTACATGATGTGCTTAGCTAAGAATTAACCTATTGAAGAGTGCAAAAAGCTTGGAAAACAGTAGGAATATTGTTGCTTCCAGCAGTGTGGTGTAAGAGAATGGAGGATATGAAATTCACTTAGAAGATATAGTTGGATTTTTTTGTCTCAAACATTTCAAGTAGAGTTGCCCAATCCTATCTATTTTATGACAGCATTTACTGTCAGCAGTTATTTCAGTAATAAAAGCAGTAAGTGGATTATGATTTCTTACCCACTACTATATCTCAGTCAGAGAAATCATGAGTATTGAGCTACTGGTGGCAGGTTTTTCTTCAACATTAAATGAATGTTAGCTATCCATTGTGAATAACACTGAAACCCTATGATTTCATTCCCTGAGTGATCAGTGACACTTAAAGTCCTGATTCACTGACGTAGGAGCTGTTTGCTTGTATGCAAAACCTGAGGACAGAACATAATGCTCCATATTTTATGATACCTAACAGAGTGCAAGAAAATA
>VZRE01011363.1:6190-28131 GCA_013396775.1 Cephalopterus ornatus
CTTTCCAGTTGTTTTTGTGAGTCCTGGTGGAAGGATCGAAATGTGGCTGGTGTCTAACGGGTACTAGTGTTGTTGTGTGAGCATCGGGGGTTATGCAGGGTCCCTACCAAAATAGAAAACACAATCGGTACCCTGAATATTCTGTATATTGTTTCCTTAACTGCAGGAGGATAGAGTAACTGCAGGGGTCCTAAATAAGGAAGGGTAAAGGAGAGAGTGCCCAGACAGGTGACAGTCATCATTCCTGTGTTCTTCCTTCTCCCTGGGTCTAGTGACACCGAAGAATTGAGTTTCTGAAAGGTATTTTTTTTCTTGGTAAGGTGAAGGTTATGGTTTAGAGTACAGTCATTGTTTCTATATGATGTGTAGAGTGTGTGTGTGTGCTGTGTATGGATTTGTGTGTTCATAAGCCTCAGGAAGAAAAAATACAAGAGCAATGTACAGCATATGAAGACAGAAAGGTGTGGAACACAGGAAAATCGGATCCAAAGCACAGTGACACAATAACAGCTGGGCTTGGGAGGGAAACCTGAAAAGCAAGAACTACACTCTGAGCACCCCCGGGGGATTTCAGTGAAGTGATTCAAGGGGTGGGGGGGATTATGGTGTCAAAACAGTTTCGTTTTCCTTTTTCTTGAACAGCAAAATGGAGAAGTTGTGCAAATGTCAGATACAGGGGAAGGATAGCAAAGTCGAGGGCACTCTGCGGAGAGGAAAGGGCGTGAGGTTTAGGAGCAGCAGAACTTGCCCCCAGCCCTGGTGTCGGGGTGGGTGCCCTCCTGGGCCGCAGAGCTGGGCGATAAGGGGGGAGATGTGTGAACAGGGGAAGGTGGCGTGGGGGGGAAGATAAGGAGTTCAGTTTTGTAGTTGTGGTATCCCTGGTGTGCTGTTTGTCACTGGGACTCTTGTGAACACCCAAGGCAGAGGGGTGAAATGCCGGAGTGCAGGAAGCCCTGTTTTAGTAATGAGTGTTTAGCAATTACCACCGGGGCTGTGGAAGCAATTTAAATTGTTGTGAGAAACAACATCGCTCTGGCTGTGAGTGTTTGATGACAGTTCGGGCTGTTTTGTCAACTCCCGAGTATGTTTGGCCTTGCTGATTTCTGCTGCACGTGGGGAACAGCCCGAATTCTGTGGGACAGAAACATTATTATCTCTAGTTTATAACTTCTCATACTGTGTTTAGGGATCCCAAAGTGAATTTTACTTATAGGAAATAGTTTTCCTTATTATCACACGTGCAGCAGATCTTGAACTGTGTGTAGCTGACACTATGGGCATGAAACTGGGTATTTTGGTATCTTGGAAAGTCAAAGAGCAGTTTGGAATTGTGGTGTGGAGGATGGAGACTTTACTGCTTCCAGTTGGGAGAGACGCCTGCACTCAGCTGCTCTGTTGGTTGTTGGAAGCTCTGGGATCATCCCCTGCATCTCCTGGGATAGACACAAAACATAGTGATTGTGAGGAGTACCAGAACAATTAAAACAGAAGAATACCCCTTGGGCATTGCTGATAATTTTTTGGCATTAATTCTATAGCAATAAAAGTTTGTACTAAAGAGCTTCTGGAGTAAAGGTTCGTATTGGAAGCTACAAATCCAGTTTATGAGTTTATGAGCTCAAAGTTACAAGGCTGAGTGAAGGGCAGTGGTTTTCAAGTAGAGGGGGAAATTGCGGTAGAAAGATGTTCTTGCCCAGGTTGCAGGGTTGCTGAAGGCATGCTCCTGGTACCTGGAGGAGGTGGGCGAGTGGCTTCAATTCTAATACTCAAGCTCAGAAGAAAACTCAGTGGTTTTGCTGCTTCTGCTGATTTCTACATGTCCTAAGAGAGAACTGTGCTGTGCTGGGTCCTAACAGTTATCTGTGAACAGGAGGAACGCACGAACTGCAGCCCCTTACTGAGAAGCAGGTCATATCTGGTTTTGTTGCGCCCAAAATCTGAGGCTGCTCTATCATTCTTTCTCTCAGAAGCGGACGATTTCCCTTTCTGTCTCCTCGTCCCCATAAAGACTGATTTGACTCTCTGATACATTTTATTGCTGTTGAGGGGTTGTTACATTGACAGAAACTCATTAGTTGCAGCTTGTTTTCTGTTAAGTGCATGGTTGAAGTCCTCATTACCACTTGGCTTCCTCCCTTGTTTGCCTGCCATTTGGAATGTGTTACATTTAATATCCACAGTTAAAATTGCCAGACAAAGTGCTTCCAATAAGCTGATTGAATGTTTGTGTTCCTGAAATAAAGCTACTCCGAGGGAGAAAGTGTGGTTTAGTATTTAGAACACAAAGCTAGAACGCTGTTAGAGCTTAAATGTTTAAATTGTGCTCGATGTCTTCGTAGCTCCTGCCGAGGAAAGGCAGCTTTTATCTTTGTCCTGCCTATAATTTCTGCTTCTCCTTCAGCACTTTTCCCTCAGGCATATGAGCACCGTTCAGTGGCACTAGAACTTCAGTACCTAATTTTTTGGTTCTGCTTAAAACTGTCCAAGTTTAAAATCTGTATCTTCACAGAGGGGGAGGCGTCACTGTGTTTAATTTTTCTCTTCTCATCCGTTTATTCCTCGTGTGTTTGTTGTGCCCCAGGAAAGCAAAGAGCACGGCGCTTTGGCAGCCTGGCTGGGGTATTTCCTGCAGACAGCTCGTGTCAGGGTGGAATTCCTGTGTTGAGCTGTGTGAGCCTGACTTGTGAAGTGCAGGAGATAGAATGTGACAGGGAGATGAGTCTCCCCGTGGAGTTTGTCTGGAGACGTGAGTGGGTGCAGTGAAGAAGAAACAGGAGGTTGCTGTTGACAGCTGAAATCAACTGATAACTGGGAATTGGAGTGGGGATTTCGGTGGGTGCTGGAGTGGGGAAGGAGGTGGTTTGGGCTGAGCTGTCTGGGGATGTCTCTGTGGAGGTTTGGAAGATGAGCTTTTGTAGATGTAAAAATAGAAAAGGCATGAAAGGGAAATTTGGATCGAACATAAATGAGGGAGAGCAGTGCAACAGGAAGATAATATCAGTGGTTTGAGGGCAAAGCAGTTGAGAAAGGAGATCTCCTTAACCATGTGTAGCTGACAGCAGTATAGGGATGTTATTGCTCTGGTTTCAAGGAGTATCTCCTGCAGAAGTTGGATGTTGGGTTAAGGAGAGCATCTCTGAACAGTCTGCATCAGTCCTCTCAAGGGAAATGTGGGTAAAAGAGCTGAGGTGTTGCTCAGCCTAAAACGTTGTTGTTCAGCTAGAAAAATAAAATAACACTTCCCTTTCTTCCAAGAGGATCAGGAATGTCCAGAAATCCTGATTGCCAGTCCAGTATCCAGGCAAAACAATGGAACTGGTGACATTTCTACTTCTTCAGACAGGGAAATGAACAGTAGATCTCAATGAAACGCTTGATGGGTCCTGCTCAAGGAGCACATCTTCCCCCGGGGTTCTTCTAGTGGTGCTTGGAATCTTAAGCCAGAGGAGACGGTTTTTTGAATCCTATCATCCTGGTGCTTTGGTGTAGTGGCTTTACCTCTATATTTGTGCCAATTTAAGCTGTAGCCAAAAGTGCTGTGAAGAGAGTGGGGCTGACCTGGGGGCACTGGTCGGCCTGGCTGTGCTGCACTCAAGCTCAGGCTGTGTTGTAACATTACACAAGCCTCTGGCACACCCTTCATCCTGACCTTCAAGACATGCCCAGCTCCAGAGGATTAAGAACTTGCCCCCTTTTTTTTTTTGCCCTTTTTTGTCCCTGCAGCGGAGTGGCCCAAGACCATGACGGGTCTGCCCAGCACGTCGGGCACGACGGCGAGCGTGGTGATCATCCGGGGCTCCAAGATGTACGTGGCCCACGTGGGGGACTCGGGGGTGGTGCTGGGAGTCCAGGATGACCCCAAGGACGACTTCGTGAGGGCTGTGGAGGTCACACAGGACCACAAGCCGGAGCTTCCCAAGGAGAGGGAGAGAATCGAAGGCCTTGGGGGCAGGTAAGTGTGTCTTGAGCTTGTTTTGGGGGGATCACGCAAGGAGCTGAATCTCACAGTGTATTTCTATTGTCCTCTGTTTTTTTTTTTTTTTTTTTTATAGCTTGTTGGGGAATATGTTACAGTGACCCATTGTTACATGGTTGCATTTTTTGCTAGTGGTTTATGGCCTATACGGAATTTTAATTTCCTGGTGGATCACCCAGCTGAGGTGTGCTTACAGTCCTACATGTTCACCCAGCGCTTTGAAAGCGGAGACGGTGATATTTGACCTGTTTTTTGTTAAAATTCTGAGGAGCCTGGGCGTTGGAAGAATTACCTTGGCCTATAAGTAAAACGATACNAAGTCTGGGCGTTGGAAGAATTACCTTTGCAGATAGGGAAAATTACCTTGGCCTATAAGTAAAACGATACGCGGTCTGGAATACCCAGTTTGTCAGATTTTGACACAAACCACTATAATTCCTCGGGCATTCTGCATTGTTCCTGAGCTGACAATGGCAGCTGTTGAGTAGGCTCCTCAAAGCTTCTGCTTAGGGAACGTAAAAAATAAAGTCAGGGTTACATTTGAAACCAAATCCTGCACTTGCTGTGTTTAAACACCCCCTGTAAACGTTAGAACGCTGTGTCTGTGCAGGAGCCGGGAGCTGGCAGAGGCTGGAACACCCAGGCTGGGGGTGGCTGTGTGTTCCCTGGGTGAGGGGGAAGCAGGCAGGGCTCTCAGGTGGCACAGATGTTTGGACACAAACCTCAGGGCTCGTGTTTGGAGCTCAGCGTTCCCTCGGCAGATGGGTGGGCACGGCTTCCTCCCCAGAGCAGGGCTCTCTGAAGGGTTTCCTGTTGACATCACTCATCTGAGAGCCCTGGCAGCCCATTAACCTTCAGCCATTTGTGTCTCTGGCAGCTGGGACTTGCTCAGGTGGCTTTGCAGAAGGGGGAACCTGCCCTTTTGCTGGGTTAGTACCTGTGTAGGTCTCCAGGTTGTGCATCTCGGAGACTGAAAGCCTCTGAAGCTCCAAAGCAGTGTTCCCGGAAACTCTGTGTCTACAGGAATGCTTAATTTGTGTAATGTTTTTTAAAATTTTTTATTTTTACTGGTGCTCCTCCTGTTTTTCCCATCTGGCTGTGAGGGAAATGGTAGGAGTGAGGTGGAACTGTGCAGCTGTGCCTGCTGATGTCTTCTCTTTCATGAGAGCGAACTGGGAACAGTTAGGGGCAGAGCATAATTGAGTCTTCCATTAAAATGAGATTTTCCTAGTAACGGTCTTGAGTGTGGGATGAGGTTTTCTTTCAGCTAATGACTGAAGTGAGCTTTGTGTTGTGGTCATTAGTTGGACAAGTGGATGAGATCAGTTTTTAGGATGTGGTGTTTGTGACTTTGCCGTGCTGTGGATGGAGCTCAACATGCCCTTGTTGTTAAGGCCTTTGAAGTCTCAGGAAGTGCATCTTGAATGGCTTCAGTATGGGGAATCTTGAGGCTGTTCCAGAGCTGCTCAGTTTCTAATTACCAATGGCTGTTCCTTGGATAAAAGGAACTTACAAGTATCTAGTTCTTAACTTGGTTGAGACCAAGCTTTGCTAGTTCCTGGTTTCATTAGCTCTTACTCCATGCACTGTTCTTTCTTCCCTGGCTGATACAGCTGCCCCAGTTCTTTGCTCTGCAGCTTCTTTGACCCCCTCAGTGCCGTCTGTGAGAGCTAAACCAGCTCAGTGCCTCAGAGCAGGTGTTCTCATGCAAATGCAGAGCTGTTTCCTCCCATCTCCTGCTTCCAGCAGACAGCAGCTGGGAACAATTCCTCTTTTGTGTCTGCAAGGGAATCCCTACAGCAGGCTGCTCCATTCTCTTCTCTTGTTCCCACTACACTGTGCTTCTCTTTACTGCCAGACTCTGGAGATGGGGAAACCTGAAGGAGGAACCCCGTGGTATTTCCACCCCAGTGAGCTGGTGTTGATGGCCCTCAGATGAGGGCAGCAAATTCAGTTCTGTTCTTTCTCTGACAAAGAATTTCTTCCAATTCTTGATTCCCCTGCTTTTTTTGTTTTCTTCTGCCCTTCACCTCTCACTTTTCCCTTCTGCTTAATATGGGATGAAGCTCTCCAAGGGATACGGTGTGTTTTGAAACACTGAACTGTGCCGTGGACTGCCCTCAGGGCAGTTGTCATTATTGCCTCCGGATTTGCATATTTAACTGGCTTTGTCTCCTTTTGCTCTCATTGCCGCTCCTGTGTGACCTCTGCCTCTCCCTGCTGGTTCCAGTGTGATCAACAAGTCTGGAGTGAACCGCGTGGTGTGGAAGAGGCCCCGGCTGACCCACAACGGCCCCGTGCGCCGCAGCACCGTCATCGACCAGATCCCCTTCCTGGCCGTGGCCAGAGCCCTGGGTGAGTGCTGTGCTGGGAACACGGGTCACCTGGGCTCAGCTCTTGTCCTGCCTTGCCAAAACATGGAGTTCAAGGGGTTTAATCACTTCCTGAAAGTCTGGGCCTTTCAGAAGTGTTTTTGATACAGTATAGATTTCATTTTTCAAGTAAAGCTGTAGAAGGCGGCATCAGTGAGAGAAGAACCCGCCTTCCAGCTTTCAAGGTTTTCAGTTGCAGCCTTACAAGGATGGGACTTTATTTCTGGTGCAAATGAGAGTGTATGAGCAGCACATTGTCTCCAGGATGGAGAGCACCTTGGTGTTTTTCTTGCTGAGATAACAGGGCTGGAATTTCTGACTGGTTGGTAAAACTAAGTGTTGCTGGATGGCACGTGAATTCAGTCTGCCTTTTGTGCTGAATCTTTTTTCTTTAAGACTTAGCAGAGAATGGGATGAAAGTCAAGTCTGTGTTTTATCTGTAACTTGCCTTTGTGGGAGCGCTAATTATGGGAAACTGTCTTTGGGAAACACCTTATTCCAAGGACAAAAAGGCATATTGCAGTACTGGAAAACCAGTGGTGAATGGGTTTTGGGAAGTGCTTCATAACTGAATCACTGGATGCCTCTTACCCATGAGTGTGAGTGTCTGCTGGTTATTTTTTCCCTTAAATCTCATCACAGAAGGCCAGTCTTTGGCACTTTGTTTTGTTGCCTTCCTCCCTTTGCCCCAGTGAATAATCTCTCCAGCTCTCCCCAGTGTAGGGCTGATTTCATGGAAGTGTGTGGTATTACCTGTAAAAACTGTCCTGTGCCTTCATTCCTTGTTGTCATTCTTGGCAGCTCTGTGGCAGTGCTGCCAGTGCTGCTGGATCAGCTGGATCAGCAGTGGGATGGGGATGGGGATGGGGATGGGCTGTGTTCAGTGGATGCCCCTCTGATAATGCAGTGGCCTCACTGTGTCCTATTCCAGAGGCAAGGATGACTGTTCCACAGGGATTTGTCCAGGCTTAAGGAGAACTTGGCAGTGGACATGTGAAAGCCAGATACGTATCGAGGTGGTGGAATGGTGATCTTTTAAAATTCTAATTGTATGGACATTTTCTCAGTGGCTTAAAGCCTTTATGGGCCATATTTTGGGTAGGATAGAGTTTATTTTGTGGTTAGTAAAACTGACTGGAGAGCTGGAGTAAAGCCTTGGGAGTTGATAGATGGGTAGCAAACAAATCTCCATCCCATGGGCAGCAGATCCCCCCTGTCCCCTCCTGCAGGACAGGGCAGCTGTTCCTCAAGGATTGCAAGGAGGATTTGCTTCATTTTGATGAGTCCTATGATGGTAAGTTTGTTGCTTGTCTAAAGAGCTCCTGACTTTTGGTCTGAGTCCTGTCAGCAAGCTGAAGGAAAGGATTTGGCTGGGTTTTGGGTGCAGGTGGGAACTCAAGGAACGATGCATTGTTCAGTGGATGAAGATGGGATTCAGGAGAAGGACGAAGGAGAGTTTCAGGTCCGAGAAATGGGAACGCCTGGGTTTTGACAATTCTTGGTTAGGAAAGCTTAAAAAGAGTCTTTGGCATCTTCAGCTCACGGAGAGCCAGGTTTGCCTCTCCCCCCTCCCGAGGAGGATGACAGAGCTCCTGGAAGAGGGATGGCAGCTGCTCTGTGGGACCCAGATGGTGCACAGGCTGCTCCCGTTTGGGAACAGGATTTCAGTCCCTCCCCAGCCCAGCCCCTTGGCTGCCTCCCGGTTTGTTCCCAATCCCTGGAGCCTCTCCCGGTGGAGTAACAACTGTCAGGGCTGGAATGTGCTGGGGGGGAGGACACCAGGATCTGCTCTGTGATTCCTGCTGCTAAACCCAAACTCTGTTTTTGATACAAATCCTCCCCCAGATCCCAGACTGGACAGTAATTTTTAGCAGGACAGCAGGAGTCTCCCAACACTCTGCCCTGTGCAGAGAATCCTGGAGTTGGGAATTGACTGTTTTTAAAGTAGAAGATCACCCGATTAAATCCACTAAAATTTTAGATCACAGATGGCGTTTTAAGTGTCTTTCTCTATGTTGTTGTGGTCACATCCCTGCAGTTCTTGAGTCTGGCACTCCCTGTAAGGAATGTGGGGCAGAGTTTTTTGGAAATAGCAGGAATAAAACCCTGTGGAAAAAGTATTGCAGTGATCAAATATTCAGGCACAGGAAGAATCCTGGCCTGAGAGAAATCCTTCTGGGCAGATGAACTCTGTTGACATCCCCTTTCCTGTTCTGATTGTCAAAAGTGCCCTTCTGCCCTAAAATAAGCATTTGTGGAATGCACAGTGGCTGTATTTAAGTATTTAAATAATGTTTAATTTATTTACAACCCCATAACAAGGCAGAAATATTTGGGCTTCCTCCTGTCTCTGTGAAGTATCTTTAAGCTGCTTTTGCTGGATGCAGCAGGTTTCTCTGCCTTCCAATGGAATATTTTAAGCTGCAGCAGAGTATTCTGCATTTTCACAGCTATTTCTGCTGACCTTTTCTGGGCAATGAAAACATCTCTTTTTATACCAGTTTTCCTCCTAACAGATACTTATGAATCCCATTTGGTCTTTTGGAGGCCGATTTTGAGGGAAAATCTGGCTCTGTGGGTAATTTTGGAAGATGCTGCGCTAAGTAGGGGACGTAGAGAGAAGCTACAGGCTGAGCTCTGAGGATCTGATGGTGTAACTTTGAACAAGAACCAGTGGAGAAAGGAGCAGACAACCAGGGTGATTAATGGCTGGGCTTTGGAGGTTCCTGCAAGTGCAGCTTAAAGTCATTGTGGTTTTCCTAAGCTGCTGTTTTAAGTTCATATCCCCCCAGCCTGGGTGAGTTCACTGGTAACACTGTGGTGGCAGAAACGGGGCTTTTAAAGGGCTTTTCAAATCGTGTGGGATCTCTCTTGTTGGTAAATTAGCTCAGCTCTAAACCCAGTAAATATTTTATAGACTTTTTTTTTTTCCATCCTCCTCCCCGTTTTCTTGGGAACTGATGTGGAGCCAAGACCTGCAGCTGTGAGTGGGTTCTGTGGGGAGGGGTTGCCCTGAAGTACTGGAGCTGTTTGGGGGGTGTTTAAATTAATGAATGATGAAACCTGACCCCAGAACCCGTTAGTTAAACCCCTCAGTAACGTGGGAACGCTGTCCTTTCCCTGGATTTTTATATAGAAATATAATGGGCTCGGCCCTGTGTTTCAGGTAGGGGCAGCCTCTGCCGTGCAGGTTTGACTTTTCCTAAGAGCAGGAATTTCCTAAAGGAGTTGTGTGCTAGCTCAGGGAATCCCTGGATAGGTACAGGAGCATTGGCTGTGCCAGGGACAGGGAAGCTGTTTCCCAGAGCACCTTACTGGATGCCAGAGTTTTGTGAAGCTCCCTGAATATACATTCCATGAAACCCTGGGGAAGAGGGTGTTGCTGACCTCAAATGGTCTAAGTAGGCTCCTGTGTAATGGTTTGGGGTTTTTTTTACATGCATTTAACCGTTATTTTATTGGAGTCTGCCTCTCCTTTGGCAATCACAAAACCTTTCTCCCAAGGGCAGAACCTCATCCAGGTTGGGGCAGCGCATTCTTTGGTTTTGCCCCTTCTCCAGCTGAGCAGATGCTGCCCAGCACTTGGCTGTTGAAGCGTCAGATTCCACCCTGGTGTTCTTTTGAAGGATTTAATTCAAGGCCAGACGCTGGGAGTAGCTTTCTGCAGGTCATTTTAGCTCTTTGCCTCTGCCTTTGCAAGGAGTCCTTGCAGGCTTCCTCACGGTGGGCTCTGGTGTTTTCTCTCTTGCCTCAGCACGTACAGCAGAGAGGAGCAGTCACAGAGGGCTTTGGGTTGGCAAGACCATCTCATTCCAACCCCCTGCCACGGGCAGGGACACTTTCCACTAGACCAGGTTGCTCCAAGCCCTGTCCTTGAGCACTTCCAGGGATGAACACTGCTTTAGGAGCAGCTTTTGATTCGCCATTTCTTTAAAATGCAATTATTTGTGTAATTTGCTGTTGAAATACTCTTGTCTTAACCATGCTTTGCTTTGCTTTTCTGCACACAGTTGAGGGTGGCACCCTTTCAACAGGTTTGACTGAAATAGTGTGTAAATAAAGCAAATCACTGCTCAAGGAGTGCAGAAAGCTTTAAAGCCTCAGATGCTTCTGTGTCACTTCTCTGCTTGTTGTCCCTGCCGTGTTGTCCCCATCCCTCAGCCTGAGCTGTCCTTAACCATTGCTGATTGGGAATCAGGGTGGGACACTGCTTTCATTCCTGCCCTCGTGGCTCCAGGCCTGGCTTGCCAGGACTGCAGTGAAACCCCCCAGCTCAGCCTGACTGGGTTCCAGTGGTTCCTGTCCTCATCCTTGCAGTGTTTTGTCTCACTTCCCCCAACTCTGCTTCACTGGCGCTGGGAAAAAAAGGAAGTTCTGCAAGTCTTCCCTTTGTACTCACAGATAAAACTTGGATTTGAAAAGCTCCGGGATTGATCAAACCGGGTTTTTGGTTTGGACCCACTTATAAAAGTACACTTTTCTTTCCTCTGTTAAACCCAAAAGCTATCTTTGTATTTTGTATGCAAAGCAGCATCTCCTGAAACAGGAATGAGAGGCTTGATTTATGTGACTTCTGGACATGCTTTGCTATGAGAAGGCTTTGGGCTTAATCCAGTCCATCACTTCCATGATGGGTGGTTTTGGTTGGAGCTTCAGTTGCCCCCCTGGCAGCAGCTGAGCTCCAGGGTTTTTTGTTGTATTTTAGAAGTTAGCACTGAGCACATAAGAGAGACTGCACAGTTTGGTATATTCTTATAGGCAGCTAAATTAGGGTCCTGCTCCTTTAGTCTCTGATTTCAAACATCAATTTCATTTTGTAAGATGCAGTATTTTAATGTGGTTCTCTGTATATTATTCAGGTTGATTTAGCACTAAGAAACAGGTATGACTTTTCTGGGAGATGCAGAAGGAACCACTTTAATAACATTTTTTTTTTTTGCTTTGGAAAAGAAGTGTGCAAACCTCACACTGAAAGGAATATTCCCAGTGTGTCAAGTCCCCAGGGCTGGGGCAGGGGCTGCCCCGGAGGGACCCTCGGGGTTCGTGATTCCCGGGCTCTCCGGCCGGGCAGGGAGGGCACACAGCCGCTGTTGGCATTCCAACTGTGCAGCAGCTCCTCAGAGCTCTGGCTCAGCCTGTGCTGCCCTGCCCTGTAGGGGAGAATAAACACAAAATCAGTGTCCCCTGACCTGTGACCCCCCGCTTTGGGGGCCCTGAGAGCCCCTCCCTGAGCGAAGCATCCCCAGGCAGCTCCTCCTGCCAGGGATTCGGCAGGTTCGGAGAGCAGCCTGCTGAGAAATGAGCACCAAAGACAGTTCTCCCCGTTCTTCAGGGCAGTCACAAGTACTGGTTGTTTCCTCCTAGACTGCGGGATGCAGAATTTCCCTATATGCCTCGGGAATTTTTGCTGGGTTAAAAACCAGAAGCTTTATTTTCTTTCAGTTTGTCAATCCTGGGGCTCTTCTGAGCTTCCAGTAGCTTCAGACTGGTCTGGTTGGTCAATTAATTCCTGATTGGGCTTTAATGCTCTTCCTTCCTACAGCTTTGGGAATAAATTATTGTGTATTTCCTCCTTATAACCACTGTGATACTCCCAGTTATCCCTGTGAGGAGCCTTCTTCCTCTTGGAGAAGATCCCCTGAAATCAGTGTGGTGATTGCTTGGCAGTTTGCTCAGGAAGAGCAGCAGATGGACACGATGACATGTTCATACACGAACCCAAATGAAAGAGCATCAGGTTATTTTTATCATCCAGCCCAGTATTTTAATTAAAAAAAACCGATTCAGTGAATGACGTTTGTCATTTCTCCTAAATGGGCGTGAACAAAGTAGCAAATAGCAGCATAAAAACTCTGTGCACGTTGGAAATTGATGCTGCCATGGTTGCAAGAGTGGGTTTGTGATCCCAAAGTGGTGTTTGTTTACCTGCTGTGCCCACGACGGGTTGATGGGAGGAACTTGGAGTGCCGGAGGACTCTTCGGTGGCAATTCCCATCCAGTAATTGCTGCGCTGCAGCTCTTGTGCTCCAGGATTTATTTATTTGGCTGCCCTTGCCAGCTGGCTTTGTTGGGGTCTGTGGGGGCCCGGTACACCTCTGGACGAGCAGGCTTGGCTTTTTAATTAGGGCTCATTAGCAGCGTGTGCTCGTTGGGGAGGAGAATTGGGGCTTTAATGAGGGGGACCAGCCCTCCTTGCTGCTGCAGAGAGCACTAATTGAGCCCAACTATTCCCTTTCCTCATCCTGGAAGAGTCTCTTCAGCTGGTTGATAGCTTAAGGCAAAGCTAATGGAGGGAAGTAGGAAGACGAAAAGCTCATTTATTATCTTTAAAAGGGTGGTGATGGATGTGGAAGAAGCTACAGGCTTCGTGAGGGCAGCAGAAAGCCAAGAGCCCGACAAAACCTTGCTCTTGAACTGGAGTTGTTGAGCTTCTGTTTGCTGCTCAGCTCTGACATTTTAATTAATTTCTGCTTTTAAAGCTGTGTGTCCTGCACGGAAAAACCGTAGGCAGTGCTTGCAATTAATAATGTCACTTTTTGTTGCTTATTGCTACGGGAAGTTGTTTATGAACATGGAAACAGAAGGTGCCAGCACAAAGTACGGTCTTTCTTGATGTAAATGAAGGTTTTTAATTTTGCCAAGTGTATTTGGTAAATGAAATAATCTGGTATGGAAATGGAATTTTCCTGATGGAAGGGGTTTTACCTGAGGATGGGTTGGAGGGGGCACTGGAACCAGGGGCTGTTCTGATGTGTTGCTGCCGAGGTGACCCCGAACTCATTCACACAGGGAGGGAGGGGTAAAAATAGAAAGGTTCCCTGTGTGAGGCCGTGCCGGGGAGAGGCTGGAGCTCTCATTCCCTGCTGGAACTCGGCACTCCCCGTGTTCCCGTGGCTGCTCTCCAGCTCTGAAATTTGGCCCAGGGGGTTCAGCTGGAAGGAGGCTCCCACAGCCCTGCGCGGCTCTGCGAGGGATGCAGGGGGAGGAGGGATGGGAAAGAGGATTGAGCAGGGGAAAGCTCAGCCTTCTCCTTTCCCCTCTGCCTTTGTTCTCTCCCTGTGGCACCTGCACACACGAATATCTGCAGGTTTGGTGTGGGATCAGCAAAGCAAGGCCTTACTTCTGTTTAAGGAGGGCTTTATAAATTCAGACAGGTTTTTACTTTGGGCCGTGGTTGAAGTTTCACCATTTTCAAGGTATTAATCTGTGATATTTCCCCTTTTCCCAAAAACTAGTTTTAAGAGAGTAGAAGATCTCCTATAAACATAGGTTTGAATGTGGTTTAACTGAAGCTGTTACGTTAAATGTGACTGGAAGGTGACAGCAGCAGAACAGTGGCTGTGCCGGGATTCCTTTGTGTGGCTGGTGACTCCACCCTGGTGCTGATGGTTTTCCTGGGAACTCTGATCTGTATTTTCCAAGGTGGAGATTTCCTACGTGGAACGTAACCACTCAAACCCATTTTCTGCTTTGCCAGGTGATCTCTGGAGCTACGACTTCTACAGTGGGGAGTTTGTGGTGTCCCCTGAGCCCGACACGAGCGTTCACACCATCGACCCCCAGAAACACAGATACATCATCCTGGGCAGTGACGGGCTCTGGAACATGATCCCACCCCAGGATGCCATCTCCATGTGCCAGGATCACGAGGAGAAGAAGTACTTCATGGTGAGAGCAGTTGGAAATTTAATACTTTTTACCTCTAAAAATTGCTCAGTCTGAGCAACGAAGTATCCAACAGAGGGGTTGTTATTTAAGCATGTTCATAGTTTCGCCACAACTTAAAGTTGTTGGAACAACTTAGTTGTTAGAGGCTGATGTCAAGTATCAGGTGTATATTAACATTGTTGAATTATTATTACCACTATTAAGTGTAAAATACCAGGTATGATAATGTTGTTATTATTATTGTTATTATTTATTAGGCTGTCATTTTGGGGAAATGTGACCACTAGAATGGTATCTCTCAGTAATAAAGGACGTGGTGTTCCTTGTCTAAGGAAGTTACACAAAATGGTGTCTGAAAATCAGATTTATCTCACAATGCAGCCAGTTGCTTGGACTGAATTAAATTATTCTCTGGTTTATTTTACAAAGCAGTTAAGACTGGGGCAGTGGTCACAGCACCAAGGCTGCCAGAGCTGCAGAAGCATTTGGACAATACCCTCAGGCACAGGGGAGTGACCCCTGAGGATGGGCCTGTGCAGGGCGTGGGGTCGGACTCTGTGATCCCTGGGGGTCCCTTCCAACTCTGCACATCCCGTGAATTTATATAGGGGAGCATCAGGTGGTAACTAGTCTGTGGGCCCTGGGCAGGCCTTGGCAAGGCTGTAGGTTGTGCTACAGGCGGGCTGTTGGTGCAGTTACGGTTTAAAGCACCGGAGAGGAAGAGGTTTCCGTGGGTATTTCCTCCCGTATTTCCGACTGGAGCTACTTGAGCGCGGGACTTGCAGGAGCATAAATCTGGGGCTGTGCCACCTCCGAGTGGCCCTGACGCGTCCCCCCTCCGTGTCCCCAGCAGGGAGAGCACCGNCGTGGCGCCAGCAGGGAGAGCGCCGGCAGTCGTGTGCCAAGATGCTGGTGAGCCGGGCCCTGGGCCGCTGGAGGCAGCGGATGCTGCGGGCGGACAACACGAGCGCCATCGTCATCTGCATCTCCCCCCCGCGGGACCGAGACCGCGACCGCGACGGCCCCAGCCCCTGGGAGCACGAGGAGGAGCTGTACCTCAACCTGGCCGAGGGGCCTTGCTACAGCAGCCCCGACGTGAACAGCATGAGCCCCTCCCGCTGCTGCACCCCTCCTGTCAAGGTAAGGGGTGCTCAGTGTGCCGCTAAATACCCAGCAATTGGCCTCTTCCTCCCCCTCTTCCTCCCCCTCTTCCTCCCCCCAGAGGAATTTCCCCTTAGGCAGCTTCCTGGGGCAATGGATGTAGTCAGACCATTTCCAGGGATTAAGTAATACTCAGAAACTACTGACCTCTCAATTTAAATCACTATTTAATGTTGCCCTTTGATGTTTTCTGTGTGTTTTTAACTCTGGACCGGGCACTGTGTATGTCTAGATAATGTATTTCAGTTGTAGCACAATTCTGTGCCACGTTTTCAGTACTTCCATTTGCAAAGCTCTGGAGAAGTGGGCCAGCTTTTTCCAGTGTGTCTTAAAAGACTTTGGAACACCAAAAGCAGGGTATTAAAGTAGGAACCTCTGAGAATTGCTGCTGCTGGTTTATTAGTAGTTGTGGATCTGTGATCCCTCAGAGTGGAAGAAATTATTAGTGTAACTTTATGCATATAGTTCACACAGCTTAAAATGCACTCTTAGAGGCAAGTTTTCCAAGATTCAGCCCAAAATCCAAGGGAGCCTGTTAGAAAGAAATCAGACTGAGGATCAGAGGACTCAAAAAGAAAAAACCCAACCCATCCCCTTAGAGAACAGCACTGGGCTGCAGTTTGCCTCCTGCCTTGCCATGTCCTGGTGCAGCACAGCTGGGGAATTGCTGAGTGGTGGTGTGGCTGTGTTCTGACCTTGTGGGGCTTGGTGTGGGGTGCTTTGGCTGTGGGTTTTTATTTTCTCCTCTAAGGTCACTCGTGGGTTAATTTATACCAGCACACCTTGTTATAAAGAACATTTCTCTCCGTTTTTGGAGATCACATGATCTTCCTTTGGTTGATTTAGTGTTCATTGTAACATAAGGTCTTCCTTGAGGCTGGAAGTTTTAACCATGAACATAAAGCAGAGCCCTTCAGAAGGTTATTTTGTTCTGTTTTGTGGCCTTTTCTTTCCCCCTGTAAGAAGTGCAGTGTAGTTAGGAGTGGATGTTTGCTTCAGTAATTCCCAGCTGCTCCTGATTTAAGTCACTGTCCTTTGATGTTCTGCAGTATCTGTAGATAACTGTCCTTTGGGCAAAGGAAAAGAAAGCAGAAATTAGAGAGGGAGTTTTGAACGTTCCCTTGGGAGAAGGAAGCTGCTCATAAAACAGCAAGCTCCAGCTTTGTCTCCTCCCCTTCCATCCATCCAGACCTGTGACAAGAGCTTAAACCCCCGCAAAATCTCGAGGGGAAAAAACTATTTGAATTCTGAGTGCTCCTAAAATTTTAAATTGTGCCATCTGGTTTGTGTGTGAACTGTTACCAGGAAGCACTGAGCTGTGCTGGCTGCAGAACATCCAGGAACCAGCAGTTCTCTGTGAGGGCTTAGGGAAAGTCTGCTTTTTTTTTTATATTATTCCCCCTCTCCATCCAAGTAGGTTCAGTGACCTGTGAATCTGCAGAAATGGAAGCAGGTGGTGGGAGATTCAGGAAATCCTTTGGGATCCCAGTAGCGTGGGCAACATCACGGGAGGGAAAAGCCCCATTTGGTTGGTCGCAGAAAAGATGGCCATAGAGAACAGCATCCATTTGCAAAACAAAACAGAAACACTTTGGTACGTAAAGCTGCAGGTAAATGTCTGATCCAGTTTAGGCTGGGAATTAATTAATACTGTTGAATTTTACTGCAGAGGGATCATCCCAGTTTCTGTGAGGGAAGCAGGGATGGCCTTGACTCCTGACAGCTGCTACCTGCCAAAACAATTAATCTGGAAATAGATGGGAGACCAAAGTTTCTCAATTAAACAGAAGTATTTCTTAATTGCTTATCCTTCTGGCAGCAATTACTAATACCAAATTAATTCCAGTATTCCTGGGGCCAGCGATAAAGATGGATTGGATTGTTGAGACATTAAATGGTGATTCATGGTTTATTTTCCCTATTTGGTCACATCCCTCTCCACAGTCCATCCTCTGCCTTCCCTTGGCTTCCTAAAGCCTTCCTCAGGCTCAGCTCTTTGCACCAGGCAGGAGATGCTGGAGATGAGTTAAATGTCCTGCACAATAAAATCATCAAACCGAGTTGTTGTTGGAGACAATGTCAGAAATTCCACCGGGGAGCTGCAGCAGCACTGCCGGAGCTGCTGTGTGTGATCCAGCTTCCTCATGGATCCTGTAGGAGTTGAGCTGAGGAATAGCCTTTAAAACACCACCCATAAAGGTTTTCCCCTCTTGTGTTGGTAAATGTAGCAAAAGACTCTTACCCAGGTGGTTTTGTCTCCACGTGGGGAGCAACAGAGGAGGGGAGAGGAGTGGAAACCCGGTGTGGATGCTGGAAACAGTTCTGGTCATCCTCTCTTCTGGAGGGCATTTTACTGAACCTCAGGATCAGATTTTTGCCAAGTGCTGAGCAGCCCTGGAACTCACCTTGAAGGAGAACTGGAGTTATTCTGGGCTGTGACTCGAAAAGCATCTGTTTATTCACCTGAGGTGTTGCTCTGACTGATGGCGCTGTGTGTGCACTGGAGTTTTCAGCACGTTATTTTCTTCAAATAATAACTGTCATCTGCCTCTCACTGATGGTGTGTGCAGTAACGTGGCCTTGAAATTTCCTTTTGAAGGACTCTCTGAGTAACCAGGGATTTCTTCACAATTAAATCTTTAATAAGGTCATAATTCATATCTTCGAGGCACTGCATAAACACTAATTTTCACAATCCCCCTGTGGATGGGGGAGAGCAAGTGTTGTCCCCATTTTCCTGTCAGGAGCACTGGGAATGAGGCAAAACCACTTCTCCGAGGCTGCAGAAGAGATGAGGAGCTGAAGGGAGGGTCAGAGTTTGGGAACTCCCTGGTTCTCAGGACATCCCTAAACAGCTCCTGCCCAATGTACAGAGACTGTGCTTCCTGAGGAGTGGCTGGGAGTGCTGCCAGGGACGGAGCTGGAGTAAACCAGAGGCAATAAAGCCATTTTTAGAATAGCTCTGGCTCTGCACCTGTCCATGGGCAGTGGGGACACTGGTGAAGGGTTTGTCCATCTCTGTTAACCTGGTTATGCAGTAACTGAGCATTTGGAATGTGACAAAGGTCAGAAGCCTCTTGCTGCTGTTGGGCCCCCTGATGGTGGATGGATCTTCTGGGGCAGGACGGGGCCCTGTGGCAGTGCCTGAGGGAGGGAGGTGGGAAATGCTGCTGCTGAAAAGGAGAGGACAGAAGGTTCAGGCACTGCTTCGTCCACGGCTCCCCAAATCCACAGCAGTTGCCTGTGGGATCCCTCGGGCTTTCACAGTTCAGATCCACTCTCATCTGCCGCCTCTCAACATGCAGAAAAGATAACTCAGTTTTGGAGTAGGGTTTTTCTGCCTCAGATAAGGTTTGGAGGAGTTCTGTCACACCGTCTCCAGCCCCAGAGGACAGTGCCCGTCCCTGGAAATGTTCCGGGCCAGGTTGGATGGGGGCTTGGAGCAACCTGGTCTGGTGGAAGGTGTCCCTGCCCCTGGCAGCGGGGAGGAACAAGATCACCTTTAAGGTCCCCTCCAGCCCCCTCCATTCTGTGATTCTGCGATTGTAACGTGTTTTCCTTTCCCCTCAGCTTCCGGAAGATGAGCCGTGGCCCCGACTGAGCGCTGCCGAGCCCATCCCTGCCCTGCTGCACAGCACCGTGCTCATGGAGAAACACCCGGAGCTGCCGAGCGAGATTGCCAAAAGCGGCGTCCCTCCCTCGGGAGGAGCCCCGAAGGATCCAGGCCCCCAGGAGGAGAAGTGCCCCAAAGCGCTGGCCCTGCGGATACAGGAACCCTACGGCAACGCGCTGTCAGTCGGCCTGTCCCCCGCCAACGCCGCCAACTCAGGCACGGACCAAAAAGGCTTCAAGGTGTCCCCCGCGGGCCAAACGAAAGTGCAGGAGGCGGAGAAAACGCCGGCGGCGAACTTTAAAAGGACCTTGGAGGAGTCCAACTCGGGCCCGGCGCTGAAGAAGCCGCGGCGGGGGCTGGGCCGGGCGCTGGGCCCTCCGGGGGAGCCCCCAGCCCGCAGGACCCCCAAACTGGCCATGAGGCGCAGCCTGCGCGGGCAGAAGAAGCTCGGCTCCGGCCTCTTCCACCCGCCCATGAAAGCCGTGTGCGTGTGCTGAGCCCCGCCGTGTGCGTGTGCTGAGCCCCGGCGCCGCGGCGCAGGGCGAGAGGCGCAAAGTTTGTGACGCTCTTTAATCTTTTTTTTTTTTTTTTTTTTTTAAAAGTGGGAACTTTTTTTTGGTTTCCGACAGCNCTCCCCGCCCCGGCCTTGTACTTGCTTGTATTATAACTGTGAATTTTGTAGATGTGTAGGGTATAAGTCACTGTAAAATGTGTGTAAATTTGTATTCCTTCATATAAATGTAGTCTCTTCCCCCCCTCCCCCCTTGTATAATTGTTTGGAAACCTTGTTTTAAAAAAAGAAAAACCAAACACAAAAAGTTAAAATAATCCTTTTTTTTTTTTTTTGTTAATTTACTAAAGTCATCAATTTGTATACGCTTCTTGTGAGGAGAATTTCACAACTTTTTAACTAAAGTAAATTATTAAACAGAACGGGAGATATGTATTTTCGTAGTCCAATACGTCCCACCTAAGGTGTGTCTTTTAGAGAATACACTAGGTCTATATTTTGGTTTTTAAATTTTAGATTTCTCTACTCAGAAATGAAATGTATGTGGAAGCAGAGATTTGGGTCTTGCTTTTACACACCTCCATGTCGATTTTATGTTCATTAAAATACTATGCAGTATCTTATTTAGTTGTATTTTTTGTAACGATGATCGTCAAAAGTATTTAGCAAAAAAAAAAAAAGTGTGTTTTAAAAACTCCGACTCCCCAGAGCATCCAACAAAACCATTCCCATCCCCTGTTCCAAACACAATGGCATTTTATCCAGGCATAACCGCCCTTTGGAGACGTGTTTTCTGGTATTCCAATACTGATGGTGCTGCTAATACCTTTCAACACAAGTCCTTAAATTATTTTATGACTATTTTCATTGTGGACCATGTGTATGTTCACCTCAATAAAACACATGAAAGTCTGACGGGGATGCTCTTCATTTTTTGATTTTATTTCAGGCGTGAGTTCTGTTATTTATTAAACACTATGAATTTATTGTTCCCAAATAAATTCACGTTTGTTTTGTATCCATTAAAAAAATCCGAATGCTCTGCCCTTTTCCACTTGGGGCACAAGACATCCCACATCCCAGGTTTATCATGGAAGTGATCTTGGCAATTTATACTCAACGTTTAACTGGAGCAATATAGAACTTTCTAAAATGTTGTTTTAA
Organism: Cephalopterus ornatus; assembly: GCA_013396775.1. Taxonomy (NCBI): domain Eukaryota; kingdom Metazoa; phylum Chordata; class Aves; order Passeriformes; family Cotingidae; genus Cephalopterus; species Cephalopterus ornatus. The sequence goes on from VZRE01011363.1 coordinate 26,656, forward strand.
TCGGGAATTAAAGGGCCAGGACTTCATTCCAAGTTACGGTTATTTATAGAATCCTGTTCTTTGCTGCTGGAACAATCAAACACGGGTTGGAAGCAGGCCTGCCATCTATACACGTTACCGTGGTTACGGGAATCCCAGGGGATTTGGTTCCTGAAAACGTCTAATTCTCTTTCATCCACGTCTCGGGAGATGGAAGTGTAACGCTCTGTCCAAATTGGATCCTGCGAGAACCTGCTCCTGTGCGTGTGGGATGGAACAGTCACTGAGGTTTTGCTCTGAGGCTGATGTTCTGCACCCGCTGGGGCAAGGACGCAGAGGCCACAGCAACTGTGTGGACTTACCTGGCAACAATCTTTAAGGTAATAATCCACAACGCACCAATTACCTATTTTCATGTCAACTTTGTGACACTGACTCTTTTAAAGAGCCCTTGTAACCCCTTGGTCAGATGACTGGCAGTTCTGCTGCTTAAGAATAAAGACTGTAGCAACTTTCCCAGGTTTTTTTTTTTGCTCTATGTAGAAGCAAAGTTTTAAGTTTTCATCAAATTCTGCTGCGTTCAGGAACGTGTGCCTTGTTTTCCGAAGCTTCCTCAGCCCAGTTTTACACTTGGCCTTCTGCAGCTTTGGGGTTTTTTTTTCCATTTTTAATAAACTGAACAAAACCTACGATTTTTCCCGGGAAAGCCGCTGGACGATGGTCATTAACCATCCCAAGCTCCTCTGCGCTGGTCACAGACTCGCTGATGTAACCTGGCAGCAGTTTGCTCCCGTGTATTCTGCCCAGCTGTTCATCACTTGGCTTCTCTGAAGTTCATATTCAAAGCTGCGACAGCCAAGCGTGGGAATCTACACCTGGCGTGCGAGCACAGGCTCCTTCGGTAAAATCCACTCCGAGTTACTCCTCTCTTGAGAGATACGGCTCCGGTATGTGCAAACCCGACAGGCGCTTTGCGGGTGTCTGCGGGGTGGCTGTTTTCATTCTTTAGGCGTGCAGAGGCGGCGGCGTGGTCGCCGGGTGGGTTCCTGGAGCTGGTCACCCCCTTGGTGCTGCGGCAAACCCGAGCTGGGCAGGGCCAAGCGCCTCAGCCCGAGGGCACTGCGGACATAAATCACGGCCCGGGGGCGTGGGAAGGGAACTTAAAGGTCACCCAGTGCCACCTGTGCCACGGGCAGGGACAACTTCCACAGCCCGGGCTGGGGCACTCCCAGGGATCCAGGGGCAGCCACAGCTCCTCCGGGCAACCTGTGCCAGGGCCTCCCCACCCTCACAGGGAAGGATTTCTTCGTAATACCCAATTTAAATCCGCCCTCTGTCAGCGGGAAGCCATTCCCTGGGCCGTGTCCCTGCATCCCTCGTCCCCAGTCCCTCTCCAGCTCCCTGGGAGCCCCTTTAGGCACTGGAAGGCACTCCAAGGTCTCCCCGGAGCCTCCTCTTGTCCAGCACCGGGGCGGCGCTGCCACAGCACCCGAACTG
>VZRE01011364.1:0-92411 GCA_013396775.1 Cephalopterus ornatus
CCGGCGCGACGGCGGCCGCGCCATTTCCTGCGGCGGGGCCGGGGATGGCGGCGCAGGACGTGCTCGGTCAGACCGCCCGGCTGGCCTCGTCCAGCGCCCTGCTGCAGGTGCGGGGCCACCCCAACCCTCTTCCTCCTCCTCCTCCTCCTGCTCGGCCGTGCCCCGCAGGTGTTTCCCGTGCGGCTTCTTCCACAGGTGCTGTTCCGGGTGGTCACCTTCGCGCTGAACGCCTTCACGCTGCGCTACCTCTCCAGGGAGCTGATCGGCGTGGTCAATGTCAGGTGAGGAGGAGGATGAAGAGCGCCCGGGCAGGCGGCCCGTGCCCCGCATCCGACCCGCTGGTACTCGGACATCCTTGAGGCATCCCCAGGAGGGCTTTGGGACGGTACTTGTGGGTGCTGGATCTCAGCTTTGTGGTCTGTATTAGTGCTGCTTGTAATGCTCTGCATAACGCTGTTTAATCTACTTTTGGGTGTTTCATAGTTTTAGATTATTTTATGCTTCCCCAGTTCTGTTTTGCCCTGAAACACTGGTAGCACTGGCCTGTTTTCCATGTTTAAACCATCAGCTTGTAAAGTAAAAGCCAGACACAACGTGCTGTACACTTTGTCTCTGCGTTTTTGGTTTGTACCATGTATTTTGCCATTTAAGTAATCACGTATAATTACCTATTTTTTTAAATCTTTTTTTTTTTTTTTTTTTTAGGGAGAGGTGGTAATTTAGCTCATATCACTGTGTTTGCATACCTATTAAGATTTGTCTGTCTGTCATGCAGTCCTGTGATGCTACTGCATGAAGTATTTTAGTAGTATGTAAAGAAACAGTTTTCTCTGCTTTTTTTTTTCCCTTCTCACCTTCTTTAGGCTGACTCTGCTGTACTCCACAGTTGTCTTCCTCGCCAGGGAAGCATTTCGCAGAGCTTGTTTGAGTGGAAGTACAAAGAGAAACTGGACCAAAACAATTAATCTCTTGTGGCTGCCGTAAGATACCTCTAAAAGTTTACTTCTTTAGAATTTAATTCTTGTCTGAGAGTTCACAGAATGAGAGGAAATGTTTATTTACTAAGGTAATTATTTTAGTTTCATCGAGCATTTAGAAACCATAGTCATGTTTCAGGACTGATGCAGAAAGCAGGTTGTTTTAGCGTTTATGGACTAGATTTCTTTCTGGAGCACGTGGGAAAGTGCATTGCCACAGGTGTTATCAGCAGCCATTTGTTCAATTGCTTAACCCAGAGTTTCATTTACATTGTAGCTGTTGAAGGAAAACCCTGTTGCACAAATACAAAGTCTTTGTTTTCTTCCTCTGCCTGCTCAGTTTTGTTCTTCTATTACCTGATGCACATTTGTGAATCTGCTTTAGGTATCTCCACCCCAGCAACTCAGTTTTTATTCTTGAGCCCTGATGCGGATTAATGGCATGGCAGCATAAATATTTGGGTAGGAGAGGTGTGAAAAGATGAAAAAAAGAGTTGGAAGTAAAAAAAAGGGGAATTAGAACAACTTTCAGCTGTTTATAGCAGAACAGCTTAAAGTCCACGACACTGCAGCCAGAGAGTGTAATCACACATTGCAGCAAAGTGGATTTTATGACTTGTTTCTCTGTTCTGGCTTCTGGATACAGTCTCTCTTCTCTGCTCTTTCCCTCCGTCAGCTGTAGCTGCTATGCAGCCACAATTAAGTGGGTTGGAAAGTAAATTTACCTGCCTGATATAGTGGGAGACTATCCCTGCATGATAAAATAGTACATTAGGCCACCTTAATGAGTTTTCCTGGAACCACCCAGCTATTAACTGTCTCTGGCCCAGAAGTGAGGGGTTATTTATGGTCACCTGCATCCAGGTATAAAGAAGAGAGATTGTCTGTTTCAGTGATAGGTTTAATGCTAATATTTAAAATGCAATAATTCTGTTCTCTTAACTGTATTATACTCAACTTTCTGCTATGTGACAGCCTTTCAAATGAGCATTAAATGACAGAAATAGACTGTGTGCATCTTTTTTGATTGAAATTTTTCCTTGTAGAGAAGCATAACTTAAAATGAAAAGTAACTTTCATTAAGCATCTGAAATATATCTTAGGAGCTTGATGTCAAGTACCTTAGGGGTCTGATAACTTGAGGGTCAAATAGATCTTGCTGCAGTGGTGTAAAACTCTGTTCACTCTGCCGGGAGCTCTGTGTTCCTGAAGCAGTGTCAGCAGAAGGGAATGCATGTCTGCACTCCTGTGCCTAGCCTGGTTTTTTTAGCTGCACTCCTGATGGAAGTGGCTCTGAGCTACAGCAGAGCACAGTGAGTTGTCACACCTGAGGGGCACACAGGCATTTCCTTATGCTCACTGTGATGTTGCTCTCTGAAAAATCAGTGATTTCTGGAAGAGTGACGTTAGGAATTGGATTAGTGGCATCTTTATCTGTTAGAGCAAGATCTATCAAAGCTTGTCTGACAAACCCCTGGTAAACAGACTGTAAATTTGCAGCACTGAGAATTTGTGGTGTTCTGCAGGCTGATGTGGGATGTCAGAATTGTTTGGTCCTAGGGCACAAGAATGCGGATATTTGACCTTATGTTAGGCTCTTACATAGAAAATAGACAAGTCAGGAAAATGTTTTTTGTGGCTTGCAAAGAGTGACATAAAGATGTTCATCACAACAAAAAAGAATGCATTCTTGGTGTTGTAAAAACGAATTAATTCGTCGAGGTCTTTTTTTTTGGTGGCCATATGTGATACTGTAATCTAATTTTCTTTGGGGTTTTTTTCCCTGCTGAAGTAACATTTGTAGTGATTAGTTTTTATGTTAACTTTTTAGAGTTCCTCTTGGTGTTTTTTGGTCTGTTTTCTTGGGCTTAGTCTGGCTACACTTGCTCGAAGTCCCTGATCCTTCTGTGGTTCCTCATTATCAGGCTGGTGTGGTGGCATTTGGCCTTTCTGCAGTAATTGAACTTCTGGGAGAACCGTGCTGGGTTTTAGCACAAGCTCATTTGTTTGTGAGACTTAAGGTTAGTAAAGTACATGGGGTGTTATGCATGTGGGGGGAAGTATCCTTCTGTTGAAAAGAACATATAACTGACCTAGATCTTTTTATATTTAAGCATATAAACCCCCCCATGTGCCCTGTTTAGTACTGTATGGCAAGGTTGTAAAATAGATAGGAATTTGTAACCATTCAAGCAAGCAAGTTGGTTTATTTAGAAATTATCACATTCATTAAATGCTTAATCACAAGTTTTAATTGCAGGGAGAGGCACACTGCTTCCACAATTCTGCATTTCAATTGATTGTTGGTACAAAACTGTGAAATGTAGCAGTTGAGAACAGCCTCAGGCAAAGCTTTCTCCCTTCTATCCCGTTCAAAGGACTGGGAAAGTGCAATGGAAGAATTGTGAAATGAAAGAATAGAAAATTTGCAGAGAAATTACAATTTAAGCTGGCCAGCTCAGCAGAAAGAAACTCTCTTAAAAGTCTTATATTCCTACATAAATTCTGTGTGTTAAACTAATGTATTTTAAGGTTGTGTATGTGGTAGAAAATAACTCTTCTCTGTTTTCTCTTTCTTGAAGGTAATTGCTGAAAGTCTTTCAGTAGTGTCAAAATGCATTTTGACTGTTACTTTAGTAATCCTTTATCCTCAGTGGGGCCTTTACATTTTTGCCTTGGCTCAGGTAAGTTTTCTGTTTTTTCACTCACCTGAATTTTTATTTGCCTTTGACATTTAGCCTGCTAAAGAACTTTGGGAAGCTGAGGGGGAAAAAGCTCCTGGGAGGTTCAGGGTTTAGCACTTGCATTTTTAGTATTTTCCTGATACTTGTTACTGACTTGGTGCCTTGAGCAGTTGAATGGAGGTACAGGGAAGGCTGGGAAGGCACATTTTGCAAATAAAGTTATGTTATTCTGTCTAAGATTTAGGTGGACTCTTTTTCTTAATGAGTTACACCTTCTAAGGCTTGAGGAGTCTGTTCCCCATCTGGCTTCAGAATTATCAGACTTTGGGTTCTACTCTGCAGAAGACTTATGTGCAACTCTATCAGCCTGTACCACCAACCTGTATCACCTTATCAGACTTTAAAGATCGTGTGCGGTGCATTCAGGTTAAAATTTTCTCTTTACTGCAGTGAAGAAGGGATAAATTGGCACCTGAAAAATAGGGTTGTGGCCTGTGTACTGTCAGTTCACCTGGAAATAAAAATGTGACGCGCTGCAGATGTGGACAGCAGGTTACTCTTTTTTTTTTGTTCACTTTTTGCAGTGGCTGTAGTAGGTGGCTCATAACTGATGGAAGATGGAAATGATTCTGCGAAGTAAAGAGATGTAGACAGTAGCTACTCTGTCAGTTTGATTTTTGATTGAGTGAATAATTGCTTTGTAATTGGACTTTAAATAATCATTCTAAAAATCCTGAATAAAACATGAAAGTTAGCAAAGGACTATGATAACCTACAGTTTAAAAAAAGACAGATCAATAGCATTCTTGAGAGGTGTTAAAGTCTTTACCTAGTTTAATATTCGACAGGAATGAAGACTACTTACATTTTCTTTCCACTGAATTTGCAACTAGTATGTAATTCTAGCATCTAAATCTACATTTGTAAGTTAATTTTTTATCACTCTCTGTTTTTTGTCTCTCCGATCTTCCCAGCTTTTATATGCCACTGTTCTGGTAATGTGCTATGTAACTTACTTTGTGATGTTTTTGGGATCACCTGAAGCAACAAAGAAGTCATTTCCAGTTGCTAGAGTGAAGGCTCTGTTACCTAACTTTGTGGAAGATGAGGTAAGTTGTACAGTTTTTCTAGATTTTTTTGTTTTTCCTTAAAATCTTTTGTGAGAGTGCTTTGAAAATTTCTCTGAGACAGCGGAGTTAATTGAGTGATTTTGGGAATACTGTAGAAGATATGGCAGGTTAAATAAAAAATAATTACCTAAAAATCCTGTTTGTAGTTTGTATTAGTAGAATCTGTGTCAGGAAAATGAACTCTTTGCAGTTATGAGCTTGTTGTTGCTGACTTGGTTTTTGCGAAGATATTGAAAAACATTAACTGGACATAGAACATCTGCACTGTGCAGGGGATCACTGGATCTGAGGTAGGAAAGAAGCCAGAACCATTTTCCATGGATTTTGGTACTTTGACCTTTCCACAAAGTAACTGTGGTGCTACACAGCATCCTACAGATTCTCAAGTATCTCTCAGACAAAAAGGAGGCAGAGAAAGAATGAAAAGCTGCAGCAAGGAAGACAACATTTTAAAAAAGACTTACAGATTGAAAAGACAAAAGTGGCTCTTGGATGCAAGACTTATGGGGACAGTTTGAAGAGCAGTAAGCAATTTGTATCTTCAGTGAAGCTGGAAGTTATACTGGCATGCTAAACAGCAGAGATGTGGCTTTTTCTGGTCTCTATCATTAATTACTATTTTCTGTAGAAAGGTTTTTTGGGTACTTTCTCTGCAACAATGGTACTTTTCAGCAAGGGAATAAGGTTTTGCCAGATCAGAGTGATGTTGGTCCTTGAATTTAGCAGTATTTTAGATAATATTTGAGATTGTTAGAAACTATGACACAGTGGGTTTCCTCATCACTCCAGTTAGAGCTTGCCTAGAGTATTGCACTGGCTTTGTGTTTTCTGTTTCTACTCTGCAGTTTCAATCATGTTTATTCCATTCCATTACTTTTTTTTGCAGACCTTTGTTAACTGGAAGGAAGCACGTTTGACTTGGAGTTTCTTCAAACAATCCTTCTTGAAACAGATTTTGACAGAGGGTGAGGCTTTATGTGTAGTTGTGGGGACGGGCTTGTGAACACTCCTTACAAAATGGACTTAAGAGCTTCAGGAGGCTTGGTGGGGTGGGGGGAGGCACCATTTGACCCGAGTCAAGCTTTTTAGGGTAATCTGAAATAGGTGCTGTTTCATTTCACTTTGTCTCTTGAGTATTTAGTATTGGAAGTGCTTGAACAAGTATTAGGAAAGATTTAGGGACTTGTCCTCAAGTTTTTTGCTTTGAACTTACAGGTGAACGATATGTGATGACTTTTTTGAACGTGTTAAATTTTGGAGATCAGGGTAAGTGTTCTGGTGTTGTGGAATGGTGACAGAGTTTTCTTAGTCCCTGCTCTGAAGATGGTTCTGAAAATGACTTAAAGTGTTTGAAGATAACTTGAAAATCTGGGAATATTTCAAAACCTTTGTGACTTTTGAGATAAATTTCGGAGAATGATTGATATATATAGAGAAAAGAATTTGATTTAAGATCACAGAAACATAGAATGGCCTGGGTTGGAAGAGACTTTAAAGATCATCTAGTTCCAACTCCCTGCTGTGGACAGGGATAACTTTCACTAGATACATATCATTCACTTCTTCTATATCAGTAAATCCTTATCTTACTGTTCTCATTCAGTGAAATATGTCAGGATCCTCCAAATTCCTCTACAGCAAGAATTTTAAGCCTGGTTTGGTGCTGTTACTAGATTCACATCTGTAGCTAATGCTGTTGTCCTCCTTTGCCATCTGTAAGCCAGCCTTACAATTTTGAGCTATGATTGCTGTGACTGTCAGAATCTTTATCTAAACACTGCTTCAGGTGTTGCACTAAATTCTGTTTGGTTTCTCTTTGTTTAGTGGAGATGTTAAATTAGGATCATGTTGATATTATAGACTTGGAATTAGAATGCATCTAAAATTTACAGATTGCTGCTATTTTTTTTTTTTCAAGGTGTATATGATATCGTGAATAATCTTGGTTCACTGGTGGCCAGGTTTATCTTTTTGCCTATTGAGGAGAGTTTTTATGTCTTTTTTGCTAAAGTGTTGGAAAGAGGGAAGGCTGTAAAGGATCAGAAGCAGGTAAATTTATTTTGGATTACGTACATGTCAAATGCTTGATTTTTGTTACAGATAAGTTGCATCACAAAAAACGTGACAGAGATGTTCATTTGAATTTGAGTATTGAGGCTGTTAAAATTGAAAAGTTCAAATGGAGAACAAAAATGTCAAGTGAGGCTGGACCAAAAAAAGAAAAGAGAATAGTTAAAATGCTAATGAAATAGAAATTAAAATGTGCAGTGATGTAGTATTGCCTTGTATCAATGAAGTGAACATCCTCTCCTCCAAACTCTGTATTTCCATTATTTAAACCATGAAATCATACTATTTCTATTAAGTAAATTCATGATATACTTGGAAATATCAATAGCTGTTAAGTAGTGTTTGTGAAGAGTGCAATTTTTGGGAAGGGAATATTTGTATTTTTCTTGCACTTTTGAATTGTATGTGGAGTATTAACGAATAAGAGCTTTGTTCCTTGTTGGTCATTCCCGTAGTAATCTGCTGCTTGCACATCAGCACACAGTTCAAATCCTGTGCTTCAGGTCATTGGTGGGCTAAGAGGGGTGTATGTATGTGTATATTTTATGTACAGTGTACCTTATATTATAACTGGAAAAACGATGGGATAATAAATGTATAAAAAACGTTCCAAGTTAAGACCATGTGTGTGGATAATTCAATAACCAAGGATAAGTTTCACACCTTTTTACACTGTGCAAACTGATTTATTTTTTCTGTGAAGTAGCATTTCAGGGTGAAGATGACTATGACATTGATTCTGGTTCGTGTAATTCACTACATTTTTTTTTCAGGATGATGTTGCTATGGCTGCAAATGTGTTGGAATTGCTGTTGAAGCTTGTGCTCCTGATTGGCCTTACCATCACTGTTTTTGGCTATGCTTATTCTCAACTGGCTCTGGATATTTATGGAGGCTCAATGCTGAGTTCAGGAACAGGTAAAGATTTATAGAGCTTGCAAAAAAGTGCCGTTCCTTTAAAAAGAGAAACTGCAGCTATTATGAATATTTTGGTAAATCAGCAGATTTTTTTTTCCAGTAAAATTCCTATTGAAATCTGTGACTAAGCTCATGGAAACCCAGAACTTGTTCCTTTTTAAGAGTGTCTTTAACGTGTAGTCCCTTAAACTAAAATATGCTGAGGACCTCTAATGAAGTATGATGAAGTTTGGGGCTCTACCCTCTTGCAGTATCACACTGTTGAAAAACAGCATTTAAAGGATTATTTGACTAAGCCATCATGTAAAATTGCTGACTTCAGCTGTTCAAAACAGAAAAACCCTATACAACAAATGGGACCCAAAGAATTCATATTTTTAGCATAGAAACAATAATACTTTTTTTTTTTTTAAAATAGTGCTAAACTGCATAGTGGTAACAATCTTGTACATATTGCAGGGTAAGTTTAAGAAATCTCTCCTAAAAAGCAGTCAAGGAATTTATCTATTCATCTTTCTAACGTGTTTTTTAGGTCCAGATCTCCTCCGGTGTTACTCGTTATATGTCCTATTTCTTGCTGTCAATGGAGTAACAGAATGTTTTACATCTGCTTTGATGTCCAAAGAAGAGGTGGACAGGTAGGAGACTGTCCCCAGAATATTCCTGTTAAAGAAATTGGTGCTTTTGAAATTGGCATAATAATATCCTGCCCCACTGAAAAGCAACCCCTGGTTAGGCTGTCTGCACTTAGATTTAGATGTAGAATTTTTAGGAAATGTTAAAATGTTTGGGTAAAAAGGCCAGAAATGAAGAAATGCGGGTTGTTAAATTAGCTTTCAGTACGCTAACTGGGAAAGTAATTTAAGTGTGTGTTTTCTGTACCGATGAGGTTGAAGTTACACTTTTTAAAACAATCATTTCACTCATTAAAAGTTTGCAACTGTTAAAATTTTTCATGTACAGTTACTGTATATACACTCAGGAGTGATCTAAATTGTGGGTGTGAATTCAGTGGTTTATGTACTTTGTAGGAGGTTGGATTAGATGACCTCCTGAGATCCCTTCCAGCCTGGATTATTTCTTGATTCTGTGTTCAGGCTGTCCCTGATGTGGGCCTTCCAGATTAGTTTCAGTGAGATCTATTTTCCACAACCAAAAGAGGATCTTTTTTGACTTTGCAAGGGCTGCCTTCATGACCCCTTTAAAATATGAACTTGTTTTCCAAGCCACTGTTTGGAGCAAAAACTAAATAAAGTGTCATTTTTATGTTGTTGAGCATTTATTGCCTTTAATATATTCCTAAAATAAAGTAGAAAAAACCCCTCAGGTTTTTACATTACTAATGATCATTATTAAGTTTTGCTTTTTGAAGTGAGTGTGCAGCTGATTAGTGAAATAGAATTTCCTTCACCTAATATAGTTCTTGGTTTAATTTGTTTGATGTATTCTCTGCTCTTTCAAGTATGTCTTTTAACATCTCACTTCTCAAATTTATCTTCTCCTCTAGAAGATAAGAGAAATTCTGTTTGTTATTGTAGAAAATCGAAGATCAGCAGTAAATTAGTGCTGTAACTTTATGCAATTCTAAATTGTTGGGGGTTTTTTTTTTTGTTTGTTTGTTTTTTTACCTAGGTACAATTTTGTTATGCTGGCCCTGTCCTTCATATTTCTGTGCATCTCTTATTTCCTGACCCACTGGCATGGCAGTATAGGCTTTATCCTTGCCAACTGCTTTAACATGGGCATTCGAATCGCTCACAGCATCCACTACATCTATGATTACTTCAAGGGAAGCACTTTCAGGCCTCTGACGGGTTTGCTTCCCTCTCCCCTTTTGGTGCTGGTTTATATCATCAGCGGAGCCATCACTGGTTTCTCAGAGGTGAGCATCTTGCTCTTCACTTTCATGTGAACCTGAGTGTCAAATGACTTCTGTGTCAACAGGCAGAGAAAAGCATTAAGAAAAGAGGGTAGGCCAGAAGGTTGCATTGCAGGCAAGGCAAGATATAATACTAAGAGATTTAATCTTTGATACAAGATTATCTCTGCCACCTGTACAAGGTGTATCTGACAGGTGAAATAAATTTTAAAACATTTCTACTGCCTGTAGATAAATGTGTCCTTAGTTATCAGTAATTGAACTCTTGCAGTAGCACAAAAAAACTCTTATTAAAAATTCTGTAATAAGTAATGATAAACAACCAAAACAAGAACAGAAACAAAAATTGCCAGGAGCACACTTATCACATTTATTCAGACTACCAGATGGTAATTGCATAGACTAAGTATTACAGAGATGGTAGCTTTTCAATGTACAAAAATTTGACAGCTTGAAAATCCATTATGCCTGAGAAGGGAGAGCTTTATATTTTGGAATGGGAGATTTCCAGTTTTGTTAGAAAATAGACGAATATGTTACTGCAAAGTAGCAGAACTGCATGATAGCACCGCAGAGTTGTCATGTCATCTCAATTAACGATTTTCTGCATGCCAGATAATAGGAGCTTCCTCATTTACCAGATACCTACTGAATGCTTATTTTTTGCTGACAGAATTTTCTTGAGAGAAAGCCAGTGTTGTGCCTCCTAAAGATGGCTTATTGTAGGCTCAGTGCATGTGGCAAACCTGTGCTCAGCTTGATGGTGGCGTGGCATGATCACGGGAGGGGTTGGACATTATTTTTTATGGAGACAGTAAATCTGCTTTGTGCTGAACTGGTTTGCCTGCAATTGCTTGTTTCCTTTGTTGCAGGTGTTCTTCTGCTGTGATCAGGGGTGGATGGCAAGGCTGCTGCATGTCGGTGTGGGCGCTCTGTGCTTTGCAGCGACCCTTGTGACGATGTTGTGCACAGAGACCAAGCTGATCCACTTTGTCAGGAGCCAGTTCCTCTCCCGGTATTTGAAGAAAGGAACATGACATGCTCCTGTGCAGAACAGTTCTTGTATGTGCTTGTGGTAAAGGGATGTATTTTTTTTTCCCATGAGATCTGTATGGGGAAAAAGGTTTCCGCATGTGTTTGGAAGCACTGATACTGGAGTGGCAATGTAGAAGATTGAATATTATTTTGTCTTCTGAACTGGTCAGTACAGTGAAAGAGAGATGAGTAATTTTCTCCTTATTCACAATTATTTTCCAAGCTTTCCTTTGAACAGCCTTATGAGTAATGAATGAAGATCTAAGATGGACCTTCTGGCATAACCTGGCTGACAGACTTCACGCAGAGAGCTCCTTTTCCTTCCCATGGGGAGTGTGTTTGTGAAGGTGTGATGTGGTTTATATCATAAGATGTAGCTCAGAATGCCCTGATTTGGCATGGAGGGGCTGCTTAACTGGTGAGAAAATGATCTGACCAAAAAAAACTCCCAAAAACCAACACTAAAACCCATTAAACAAAACAAAAGCTGAGGAAAACGCTGGGGCAAGGACCAGAAGCAATGTAAGTGTTGCTGGAGCAGGACACACTGTGGTGCAGAGGGATTGAGTTGTCAGTGTTTTGAAGTGTGAAGCGAGGAACAGAAAGTCCTGACGTTTACAAGTGAATTAATGGAATGCACAGCATGTGTCTGTGCTGGCTCTGTGGGATTATTTCATTCAGCATATCCCTCATTTCTGAGGGCAATGATTAACTTGTCAAAAATACTCTGAAGCCTCAGCTGAAAGAAGAGGGTTTGAGCAGTGTCTTGCAGGCAGTGTTGAGTAGAATCACACTAATGCTGAAGTTCCAGAAGGTTAATCACAAAACTTTCTTCTTTCATTCCGTTGCTTTTTGGTTTTGTCTGAGATTTTAAATGCCAGCATAAATACATTTGTCTCAATAAAAATTATTTTGTTTTATCTGTAAAAAAAATCTGAATGTTAAATATATTTATTAAGATTTTTTAGAAGAGTTTATGCACACTGAAGCTTTCTTTATTGGATAGAGAATACTTTTCGTTGCAACGTTTTCCTCACATCTTGTTCCTTTACTTGTTCAATCTTAACCTTCAGATTGATTTTTTTTTTTTTTGAATTGTTGAAAATTTGGACATTTGGCTGTTGTAAAATTTGATTTTAGGTTGCTGGTTTAGGTTTACTAATGATGTATTTTATTGCTGGTCTAAGATCTGAATTTGGCAGCTTCAGAATGTACAAGGGGCAGGTTTATATTGATCAGTGTTCCCTTTGCAGTGTTTGAATGGCTCAAAAAATGTCAAGTGGTGAAAAATGTCTGCTCAGACATGTATAGGCGAAAGCTTTTAGTTTAATTATGTAGCAACCCTACAGATCCTCTGCTTAAAAAAAAAATAAATCACTGTAATGGCACTGTGGAGTTCATCCAGGTGACCACAGTGCCCAGGGTGAAAGGCTTTTGGGTATCAGGGCCTTCAGCTTGGTAATCAGGAATATTTTTGGAGTATATACTTGGAAAATATTGCCAAAGAAACTCCATGTGGGAATTTGGTGATTGAAAAAGGATCACAGAGAAGCCAAAATGTAACAGTGGAAGGGAAAGGTGCACGTCCTCAGCTAAGGGCAGTGTCTCCACTGCCTGACTGGAAGGGAGTAGGTAGAGACTTGCTGATTTTTCTTATAAAATCTATCAAAATAAAATATACTCTACGTTATTCTGTCCTGTTAATTGAATTTGGTAGTTCTTTGCCTTTAAATTTTTCTCTTCTGAGTGGTCTTGCAGCTTTTTTTTCATTTCTGTCAGCTGTGGAGTTTGTTATATTGCAAGAGGGTTGAAACTTCTTTGTTATAAATTGTCCAGTTTCTTTTTCTTTACTCATTCATAGTACAAAAAAAATCAAGATAATTGATCCTATGAACTGTTTTTTAGGGTATGTCTTTGGGACCTTGCTGTGGAAATAATTCTATCTGTACAGTGAATTTTTATAACTACTTGAATGAGGTATTTTGTACAGCCCTGCACTTTAAGTGCTTTGGAGATTGAAGAAATTTTCATGCAAAGTGAGCTTGAATTCCTGCTGCCTTGTCTAGTCCTACAGTCCAGCTGGACACTGATATTACTTCTGCTACTTGTAGTGTCATAAGTAGGGTGATCTCACTGTTTAAAGGGCTGTTTAGTCTCATAAATCTTTTTTAACATAAATGCATTGTATGCATTTAAAGACAAGTTACATTTTTAAAGCAATTTGTTTTATTTCCTGTTGGAAAGGCTTACAAGTGTGTCTGTATCTCAAATGAGTGCAATTTCATGTGCAACAGGAAGACATTTAAGGTAGCTTAATGATGGCTCATTTGCAAATTAAGGACACATTCCTCGTTTGAACATCATCTGTAAGCAGTTCAGTAATGGTTAACTGGCTTTTGTGATGTGGGATGTTTTATTTTTAATATATTTTATGTGGCAGGAAACTGCAAGGAGAGCCAGGAAGTAGAGACCCGTGAAGCTGTCTCCTGGTTTCTTATTTATCTGTGTGAGCCTTAATGTGAAAGCTGTTAATTGCTTTATTGGTAAAGCAGTAAACTGTCAAACTCAGGGGCAAAGTTGAGATTGAACTTGACCATGTTTCCCTTTTGTTTATAGTTCTGTTAGTCTGTTAAAGGCACGATTGTCTAAAATTTCATGAAACTGTTTTGCCGTGTTCTGAAGTCTTTTAGTTTGAGCCAAAGGAGAATTAAAAAGTTTTCTTTGTAGAAAAAGTGATGACTCTATGCTTTGTGATGTGTTTTTCTTATTAGTTGGATGAATGACTTCCAAAAAAATTGTAAAATATAATGGTTATATAATAAGGTAACACCAAATAAAATTTATTTCCTTTACATTTTGTTTTTGTCTTCCACTTGAGGATTATTGGAGTTTTAGTTGTGTCTTTGGTTGCTGATGCTTGGTTTGGATTTTCTAGGGTATTTTATGTATGAATTCATTTATTGGCCTAAACTTACACACCATTTCCTAACACACACACCTCCCCCCCCCAAACACAGGTGAAATTTGCTGTACTACTTTTGTAAGAAGTGGCATCATTATAGTCACTCTTTTCCTCTTTGTTTTTGTCGAAATGTTTGTTTGTATGGATTGGAATTACCGAGGTCCTTTGTTTGCATTTACAATGCATTGTTGAAATAAAAACTGTTTCAGTGGCCAGGAATAAATCTGCTATTTAATGAAGTTTGTTAACTGAATTAGGCTGTGACTGGCAATGCTACTGTTGGGAATTAACCAATTGTTCAAATGTTGGTTTTTCCTAGAATGAGAAACGTTTTATTTGTAAAGAAGGAGGGTGGGGGGAAGCACCTCTTTAGGAAAAGAAATTAAGAGTTAAAGCTTTGCCTTAATCAATTCCTTGTTTAGCAGGCACAAAAGTAATAAATGTAAGCTAGAATGTTAACCACAATTTAGCCCCATAAGGAATGTTGACTTTTTAGTGGGTATGAAGGATTACAAGTGTGAGTACCTTGAGATCAGCTGGTCTTAATTCCCTGGTTTCTGGATAGTGCTCCTATCTAAACTGTGAAATTCTTTTTGTGGACTTCGTATTTTTGCTGTTTGAACAGCATAATTTTTTTTTATTCCTGCGGTTTAATTACCTTATTCTAAAGATGATGTGAAGAGAGAGGATCAGAGGCTTTTTGAACCCTCTCAGTGCATCAATAGATTCTGCTGAAATGTAATGGTTTTGTTTAGCACAAAATGCATAACTCATCTGCATTCTGATAGTGCTGTGGAAATGGAGTTGGTTTTCATTATAAGCTGAAAATGAAGTTTGGATGTGCAGCTGGGCCGTGGAAGCTGAGTGCAGGGCCTGCTCGAAAGCGTTGGCAGCTGGGGGATCTAGGGAAAACACTGATAGGAAGTGCTTATCTCTGTTGCGTTTTGGATTGCTTCCATGGAAAGATGTTTGTTGTCCTTAGTTTCTGGGTCTGAGCGGTGGCTCATGCACTGCCTCGCTGTGATGTAGAGGAAGGAGTGAGCCCTTTTCAGTTGGGGTGTCTGTGGCTGCACTGCCGTGGTGAGGGTTGTTCACATGGTCTGATCAGTGGGAGCTTCCGTGGGCAGCCCAGGGAGGATTTTCTTCTGGTAGTCATGGGGAAAGGTAAAACAACTCTTTTTGCTTTGTCAGACTTCCTGTTTAGCTGTGGTGAGTGAGCCTCTGACAGAGCTCCGTGTGTTGATTTGCTGGCTGCGTTTTGTGATTTACAGATAATCTGTGTTCAGTGTAAGTTAGTTCCAGAGTTCTGTGCCATCCCACTGATCTGAGATAGTGGAAAGGAATGTAACCAAGAAAGCAGATGTGTTATATCTGTGTGGCATATTTAATAAGACTGAAATAGTGAAAGCTGTGTCAAGAAGAAAAAAACATCTGGGGGAGATAGCAGTCCTGGAACACAGATAAAGGTGTACGAGTAGTTCTAATCCAGTAGTAAACAAGAATCATGTTTTGTTCTTTGTGATACGCTTTTTAGAGGCTTCTCCAAAAAGGGAAGGTGTAACAGAGCTTGGGAGAAGATCGCGAGGTTTAATTTAGTTCTTAACATTCTTGAATACAGGAAGATTTCAGACTGTTACAGCCTCTTGGGAGAAGGATGAGTGCAAAACAGCGCACTGATGCTGTTCCAAAGGGATGTGTTTGTGTTTCTGAGAGCAGCCAAGGCACAGTCTTGTACTGCCTGTGAGAAAGTGCCTCGTGGCCACTTGGGAATCAATTCCTTGTTTTTATTTTTTTTTTCTGATTCCTGTTTCATTTGTATGTTGGCTTCATTCACAACCAACTCCTGTGTGTAGGTGTGTCCCTTACTTGCTGTAACATGTCAGCCTAGCCAGTCTCAATATGAAAATGCAGCAGGTCACCAGAGCCCAGCACTGGGCTGGAATGAGGAGGGTGTTGGTCAGCTTGCTGCAGGCTGTAGCGTGGCCTGCTTGCCAGCCCCGACAGCAAGGAATGAGGAGGGAGCAGATTATGATTGCACAGAAAAATTTAATTGTGGCTTCTCAGTTCTACATATTTGACTTGGCAGTACTAATGTTTTCCTAATGGAAGGGTTTTTTGGGAGTAATTTTATAAAACAAGTACCATAAAGTGCACTGATGTGCCTTCTCTTCTTTGTGTAATGGTTTTTAGCTGTCTCTCGGCATGGGTGAGGAGATGTTATGGTACGAGGAAAGGGAAACATGGCCAAGTATGGTAGCTGTGCAGGGAACACAGTGTCCCTGAGAGGGAAGGCCTTTAGTGTGTGAGTTACTTCCATCTCTGAATGCACTTCTGTCACTGCAAATAAAACTCTCAAGTATGTCTCTGCACAAGTGCCTCTCTAGGCAACTAGGAGAACAGGCTTGGAAGAAGCAGAGTATGCCCATGAAGTAGAGCACACTTTGCTACAGACTGCTTTTCATTCTGCTTTGCTGGTCAAGTAGGGCTTATTTATGCATTGAAAATAGGGGCCTTAGTGTGTAACAATATTCTTTTTTGCTCTCTCTGTAACAGTCCTCCCATTTGAGGTTGACTCTGTATTAGCCTGTGGAAAACTGTGTTTTTCTCTGGTTCCTTCAGAATTGTACTGATCAGTTTTAGTATATTCTTTTTCTCCCTCAGGTGACTTTATTACACAGTAGCTTTATGCATGTTCATCTGGGAGCTCTGCTGAAGCACAGGGTGAGGATCAGGGAGGAGCTGTGGCTTCACTCAAATCCTGTGCCACACAGCAGGGTTGGATGAAGTCTGCGTAGAACCTGCACTGCTCAACAGGAGGTAGGTGTGATGTCCCATGGCCTGGCTCTCACACTGCACAGATGTGAGTACCTTGCTTCAGATTTCTAAGGAAAAGCTGAGAGAGCTGTGAAGAAAAATCTGTAGTAAAGCCAGGCAGGATAAGAAAGCCAGGATTGCTGTCCTGAGACAGCAGCTCCAGGATTCAGGAGGAAAACCACCTGCAAGTATACATTCCTGACTGTAAATGCAGAGTTGGAAGGTGGCAACTCGTGAGCCCTGACAGTCCACTTTGGGGAGCTGCAGAGATTCCCTGCTGAATTTTACTGAGTATTGTATATATACTGTGCTTTGTAGCTTTTTAAGTTTCACTGGTTTTGTGCATCTAACCCAAGATATGAGTTATCTTTTTGAAGTTGAATACATTATAGAATCATAGAATAGTTTGAGTTGGAAGGGGCCTTTAAAGGTCATCTAGTCCAAATCCCCCTGCCATGGGCAGGAATGTAATATCCTGCCTGTGGAGTCTATTTGCAGTTGACAAAAGTTGCCTGAATGAAATAGCTCAGAGGGAGGACTGCAAATTTGTGGAGTGCAGGTGAACCACGTCTTGTGGAGTGAAAGCCAGAGACTGAAGCAGAAAATCAGAATAACAGAAACTGAAAGCAAATGCACAGTGCACTTGTTTGGTAACTGGGCATTCAAGGTACTCAGTATTCCACTGGGGCTGACTGCTCCCTGGGTGGGGAGAAGAGGGAAGGACTTTCTCCCCATCTAGAGGAGAATTTAGGGATGTAGGTCATCTGAAAGATATTTTGGTGTGGAAGCAGGAAGCTTTCACGGCTGAAGATACATTGAGGAAGGCTGAAAAAGCATTTGCAATCTGTCAGGGGAGCAGTACATCTAAGGCAGTGTTAAGGTTGCTGCAATATGGGCCTTGAGGTGAGCTGCAACCAATTTGACTTAATCTATTACAGTTAGGAAAAGGAAAATTAGTCTCTGTAGGGTAAGAAAAGGTGGATTTGAAAGCAGAGGTTGAATTATTAAAGGAACAGGAGCAGGATCAGAGTGGAAGCAGAAGAGAAGTGGTGCAGAGTCGAGTGCTGCAGAAAGCCCGTGTTCAGCATCTGGGATGAAGTGAGTCCAGACACTGTGTGATGAAGGACATACAAAAGGCTAGACAATAAAAACTCCAGCTGTGCACTTAGTTGGGAAGTGGAAAAAAGCTTAAGTAGCTTCAGGGCGGTAGTTAGAGGCAAAATTGTGGATTGGATCATTCAGCTTGTTAGAGGAGTCACTTTGTCTTTGAAAAGAGCAGGAAGAGCAGGGTGTGATTGGATTTGTCAGTGCAGAATTTAGGCCAGAGGCCTTGGCAATGAAGTGGAGATTGTTGGTACAGTCCAGATCACATTGGCGTGGATATACCAAGTTACCTGGAAAACACATACCCCACCTATCCCCATGCTTTGCATCAAGACTTAGACCCTTCTACTAACCAGGGTAACTACTACTAACTACTGCAGTTCCCTTCTGCTAACACATACGGCTTTGCAGCTCCGAGGCAAAAGGATGGGAGAAATTGCGGGTGGTGGCAGACAGATCAAAAACTCTGTCACTGCCGGAAGCAGCTGTCACACCATGTGAGTGTGCTAGGGATCAGGAGACACAGGGAGGACGTGGCCATGAAGGGTCAAACTATGGTGCTTTCCCCAACAACATAAAAGCTACCTGAAGGAACTCGGAGTGGATGTGTAGGAGGCCCACAGTGAGCGCCGTAGGTTTAATGATTTGGGGAACAGAAATGGGTTTTGCACTGATAAAGTATGGATTGTGAATAGAAGTGTATGGTTATTAATTTCCACCATTAAAATAGTAGAATATTTGATGTATTAAGTATGGGCTCAATCCTGAATGAACAAAGAAGGACAATTGGTAAATATTGGTTACTTGCAGATCCACTTCCTTTAGACAAAGCGGGGGGGTGTATGATTTACAGCAATTGGGTAAATGAAGAAACAGAAATGAAATAAAGGGAGTGTCCCTTCTGGTTGAGGAGGGGAAACTTCAGCCATTATAAGTGTAGTAGAATACTCAGAGAATCAGTCTTTTTAAAGAAGGGCATGTGCTGAGAGAGTGATAAAGTACTAACACCCTTTGGGGACATGTGGCTCAGTCCCCAAGGATTATACAGGACTTACATGTGTGTGAAAAGGTACAACCAGCTGTAATTGCAGAAAGAGCTTGTGCTGTCTATCAAATAATGGGATTAAGAATAGACCAAAATACAAAGATAGACCAGCCTTGGAAGAAGTAATTTAATCAATTTAGTCAAAACTTGGAAAGAGTGAATCAAAACCATATCACTTAGTATCCACTGTAAGTTCTTATGGTTTATTTTACAGGATGATGCTTCCAGTGTTATTGGCTTGAAGAGAAGTAGCTCAGTGTAGTGAGGGTGATGTTGACTTCATTCATGTCCCTTCAAGCAAGTGTTGTAGCTAGAGGGACTCCAGGAGAGGTGAATAAAACAGAAGTGAAAAGGTTTGAAACAGTGGAACACTGAATACTGAAAGTACTTTAGTAAGGAGTTCAGAGAATTGTGGAATTTAATGTGTGTATGAAGCAAAAAATTACTCATGAAATAGTGCAATCAGACTGGGATAGAGGTAACATGAAAGGAAGATTGTACAGATAGGTGTCAAAAGGAGGCTTTTGTGTGTTAATCAAAGCTTGCTCCCTCGCTCCCCTTATGTGTGACCCTGTGTAGCATTTTCCATGTTAACCATGATTTCAGTTGATAAACATGTGATTGCTATTGGTAAAATGAACTGTAAAATGAATACATCTCATTAGAATAAAGGAAAAAGTGGTAGAGGTACCTGTAGTCCAGTAACAATATCAGACATCTTAACCATGAAAGATTTTTATTCCATGCAAGCTATAGGAGTTCAGAGTAAAGACTTCAGTGTCCCAAGGAAACATGGTAGTTATTGTTCTTTCTCAGCAGTATTAGATCACTGCTGTAACAATTAGTTGTGCTAAATACAAAGTTTAACTGCTTGTTGAAGGAGAACAGTGGAAGCAGTAGGGCTGTCAAGCAAATGGAGAACAGACATAAGCAGATCACAATATTATTCAGGCTTACTGGCTAGAATATTAGCAAAAAAAGTTTGCTGCTTGGATACAAATAATGCCTTACAAAGGTGGAAGGCTTGCTCAGTGGATGGCTTCATCAGAATTAAAAGTAACACCCTAATTTTTCTTCAATGGTAACATAGTATTTCTCTGTCATTAGAGACAAGCGACAGTGATGGCATATGAACTTACAGTTCAAGGATGTCACTGCCATGGAATATTAGCTGAAGACATCCCTTGGCTACAAAAAAAGCCTTAAGAAGGTAAAAAGTTAAATTAGCTTTACAGTCCAAAAAAGAAAACAAACTTAAATGTAAGTGAAATCTGCTGGTGCAGAACTTGAGCAAGTCATTACATGCAATTACCCTTAATCTTTGGCACTGCAATTAGGAGCTCTTTTGATGCCCTATCTCCCTTATCAATAAATCACCAGGCCGCTAACAGGAATAATTGTTTCCACATGTCAAAGCCTTCATCAATTTCTGTGCCGTTTGTTGCCATCACAAACTGCTGATGTTTGTGTAGGTTATAACACACTCTGACTGCCAAATGTGTTCCACCCAGGTAAATGTGTGTATGTCAAACAAAACTGTACATGTGTTAGATCATAGACCAAAGGAAATGTTTCTGTTACTACACAGCAAGCATTTAAACATCAGTGAAATCTGGTTTGCACTGATGTATTCATAAATATTTATTAAAGTAGCAGTTCTTGGAGACCATTTCTTAGGGAACACCACGGGTAGCTTGCAAATTTGCCTCTGAAATAATTAGTAAAATTATGTTTTGGGGTTTGTTTCCTTGTTTTTCTTGTGGCATAGTGCACAGGATCTAGGTGACTGTGACAACTTATACAAAGTCAGGATGAGATAAACGGATTGTGATAACCTTTGGCCAAGGGAATGGTGCCCTGCTGCTCCTGACAGGCAGCAGCACACTGGTTATATGTCAAAATGTGCTGGTTTTTGGAGACACGCATGGAGTGACTTAACTTTTTTCTTCCTGATCAAAGATCACTTGAGAAACTGTGTGGAGTGCATCTGCTGAACAATACTGGTTTTGACAAAAAAGACTGATTTTTAAAAAATGCTTCAGGTTTCTTAATTTCTGCACCAGTGAAATAATTAATTGTGTGTCCTTCCTCCTTCTCCTGACTGGCTCCAGAGTGGTGCACAGTGGTTCTTTGATACACTGACTGTCAACCATTGCCAACAGCATCATCTTGGCAAAAACAACAAAAAAAAATAATTGCCCCCCTGTATAATATGTCTCCTTGTTCCCTTCTTTGCTCTCTCTTCATGCCATTGGTGTTTTCTTTCTATTTGCTTTGCTGTAGCTGCCATGGCACCCCAAGGAGGGTATTTTTTGTGCATTGAACTGTGAAATGTTTACATGTGTGTTCCAGTTGATCATTCAGCTCAGTTGTATATTATTAGAGCAAAGTCCACATGTAGCAATTCAGAACAAGTTTAGATACCATCAGTTACTTCACTACCTAATTCTGGACTTCTATGTTTGTGTTCAAGGTAGGGAAGTGTTCATCTGATCACAGCAAATAAAAAAGAAAAGATCACTTATTTTAAAAATACCTCTTTATTTTGGGCATGAATTTAAGTTTTTAAGCTTTAGAAGTCACCTGTTGCTAAAGTAAAGTCTGGAAAAGAAAGTATCAAAGCCAGGAGGTGTTAAACAAATATAATTTTCCAATAATAAATGGATTCTGTCACCTGAATTGAAATATATTACCTGAAACTAGTTCCCTGATTACTTTTAACGGTTTATGAAGGGTTTTGACTGGTTATTTGGATTTCTTTTTTCCCCCTGCAGCTGTGAATTAGATGGAAAAATACTGCAGCTGAACATAACGTTGTTTTGTCACTAGAAAATTCACTGCTGGCATTGAATTCAGCCTGGAAAAGTAAAGAGGTCATGACACAACATCTGTTTTGTGGAGAGCATAGTTATTACCACCAGTAATACTGCAAACACTGGAGTGGAAAAAATAACTCCAGGGCAGAGATGTTGTAATGATGTCTTTTTGACCATTGTTTTATGGACTGTGTTAGCTGGATTTCCCCTTAGATGCATGTTGGAAGGTAAATTTGAACAAAACACTCATGCTGCTCAAACATAAGGTGGAGCTATTTCTTTGTAATAGAATTTCCACCTCAGCATCTCCCCATCTTCCTTTTTTTTTTAATTTTTGTCCTTACCACATTTTCAGTGTTGCCAGTGATTTTATAGGCAATGTGCTGGAGGCGTGTGACTAAGGTTTGTTAAACTCCTGTAACGATTAACATTTGCTCTTCAATTTCGTTTTTTTAGCCATATGTGATGTTAGGGGATCTCACCCTGCATTTAGCTTTGGTTAATCCTCCTCACCCTACTGCTAATCTGAACTAACTTTAAATCCCATGCCTTGCTCCCTTGGGCTGGTTGTAACTGGGAAAGCTTCTTACCTCTTCCTTGGGGTGATGGCTTTTTATGTCAGTGACAAGGGGGTCTCTGGGCTTTTCACTTTTTTGAGTGTACCACAGTATAAATTTGTTCTTTTGTTCTGATGCTTTCTACAGACAAATCTTCCAATAATTAGGAAAAGCTTGTATATAACTTTTGTGTTTAAATGGTGTTTGACACCACTGGGCACCTGTTTTAGCTGTTGGGATTCTGACCAGCTTTTTGTGTCTCCTAAAGTCAGACAAAGTTAATTCCAGCCTAAAATAAAACCGTGACCCTGCAAAACAAGAAATGTTAGTAAAGTACTTGGAGTTGCAAGGGGTTTTCTTGTTTCTATCAGTCTTAATATGTCTGTCAGAGTTCAAGTGGAATCTGGACAGCATTCTTAGTCGTATGATGTGGTTTTAGGTAGTCCTGCAAAGAACATGGAGTTCAACTTGGTGACCTTTACAGGGTCCCTTCTAACTTGAGATATGCTATGATTTCTGAATAACAACGTGCTACAATGACAGTAAGAGGAATTCTTCCTGCTCTGGTGCCTGTGAAGGGGGTGGCCCATTTTACACAGGAATAAACTTAGGAAAATACTAAACATAGGAAAATACTGATTTGCCATGGGCTACCTGGTCGGTTGGATCACTGATAGGCCAGTGTGGGTATTCAGGCAGCTGATTGCTTTTTCATTCTTCCTGATAACACAACTTTTTGTACTTGTGGCAGCTATTCAAGGCACCTGTGAGGTTTTCCTAGCAAAAATGTTAGTTCCCCAGTAAAGTAAAGCAATTGAACAAATGTTTTTCCTGGAGTGGCAATTATTCTCTGCCTATCCTGGGCTTCTGTGTTATTTCCAGGTACTCCGGACTTCCTGAAGAAGCCTGCTGTGTACATTCTCATTTTTTCTTGACTTCTTTTGAGCCATGGTTCTTTGGGTAAACAAGATAAAAGTTATTTTGCCACAGGAATTTGGAGACTGTCATGCCTGCGGCAGAGTCAGACTAAAATTCACCTCTTAATATGACTAGTAACTCAGATTTTAATAAAAAAATGTATTTATCTGTAGCCCTGGCACATTGGAGGAATTATGGAAAGATATTAAGGGAGTTTTCCTGTGGATAGTTTGATATTTTTTAAATTGAAAAATATTGTAAATACTAAGAAGTCACAGATGAAATGTAGCAGGTTTGCTGAGCAGCTCTAAGCATTATCAGCCTCACACAAAACCACAGCTTCTGACAGTCTGCAGGGAGTCCTGGTTCCCTGGACTGTGATTAGAATCTTCAAACTGTCTACCCAAAATGAATCCACATTAAAAATGTTTTTGAGAAGAACCATGTAAAGCAACCTTCCCTTTGAAAATCTGTGTGGGGATGCACCAAATAAATAAGTTCTAGTCCTGCAAACACAGAGGAAAGTTAATGAGGGAAAAGGCTACTCCTGTATTTATGCCTGGTAGTGCCTACTGGGATTCACAGTGATGCTGCTGGGTTTGATTTTGAGATGATCTGTGTATCCCTGCCCAGAGAAAGAAGCCAAGTGATGCTCTGTATTTTCCTGTTGTTTGCTGAAGCACTGGATTTCCTTTTGTTGCTCACTCCTTTGTTTGTCCCTTTCCCCTCCATAGAATGTTTCTTCTCTTATTCCTTCTATTTTTTCCCTGCTTTTTAAAATAGAAGTCTAGTTATGCTTGCCAAAATCCAGTCTGTTGTAGTGTAACTGGGAGTTTGTGACTAAAAGAGTAGCTGAAATTAACTCCCTGGTGCAAATTGTTAGGTCTTTGAGCAGTGGTTAAGACTGTTGGCTGTACCTGTCTATTCTTTGGTAAGGATGGGAGCAGAGGTCAGCAGTTTGCAGATTGTTTTTTCTGTTCTTTATAAGTCAGTGTGTGTGAATTAGTTATGTGGGACTTAGAGCAGAACACTGATAAAAGATTCAATATTTATTTGTAATATAATTATCAGAAAACTTCACCTATAAAGATACGTTTTCTTCAATACAAAAATGTAAGACAGATAAATAATAAGTATTTATTGTCCACTTTGTGAGGTCATTTCTGTATTTTTACTAGAAATTTTAGATTGTGGTTTCTAGTGAACGTGTGCTGAGGACAGCAAGTGTTCCAACATCCTTGGAGGTAAGGTTCAAAGTTAAGAGCAATGTTTTACAATGACTGTATTGACACCTGTGGCTCTCTGAGCTCCTAATGCTACTAAAAGCATCACAGTATCACATTTCTATGCTTTGGGGGAATGATTTGAACTATGGATGCAGTGCTCCCAAGGGAGAGTTGGAGACTGCAGTTGCAGGCAGCCTCCAGAAATGAGCACCCTCCTCCTGCGCTCGTAAAACCTCTCTTGTGCCTGGTTTGCTTTAACTTTGCAGTTGCTTTCCCCAGGTCCTGACTTGCAGAGCTTCACGCTCTTAGCCTTCTTTGCTAAAAGCCGGCTCGTCAATCATTCCATTACCTGGCTCACTTGGAAGTCTGAGCTGTTGAGTTCAAAGCTGCCCTGTGAACTGGATGTGTGGAGTGATTTAACTGGGAGATGGGCAGCAGTTCCAAATGTAAAATTTGCTCTCTATGTGTAGCAGTGTTACACAGCCCTGAGAAAAACTCCTCACACACACGTACGAAACAAAAACAACTGTGTAAATCCTTGTGATAATGAACATCTCTTAATCCTCAGGTTTTACAAACACTTAAGGTACTGAGTAGTCATTTGCTGTCAGTGCTCTCAGAAGCTGTTCCCCATAAGGTCCCCTGGAGCCAGTGAAGTAAAATCCTTTTTATGAGATCACTCTTCTCTCATTCAGTTCTGTAATAGAAAAGTTGACTCACCAACCCCAACCCTGTAAAACTAGATACGATATCTACAGTGCCATTTAGCTTTTTCAGCCCTGTTATGCTACCTATTAGTCAGAGTTCATTTATTTCATTAGTTTGCTTTGTAAAGCAATTACAGGACTGTTACCACAATAGGACTAGAATGGTGTTTTACATTTACTAAAATAACTTGGCAATTAATTTCAAATGATCTCTGTGCAGTAATCTCCTACATATAATAGAATTATTCAAATGTCTATGAACGTTTTACATGCAGTACTAGAGTGAGTTAGATCAATCAAAAATTAATTGCATCCAAGGCATCAGTATAGCCTTCTGGGATCAGCTGAATACCAGTATGTCACAATAAAGTCATAATAATTGATGTAGCATTGAATCGTGCCTTTGCTTCTCCCTTATAATGGCAATTTTATTAGCTGAGCAGGCTAGGTGGAAAAATGAAAAGAAAAGAGAAATGAAAGTAAGTTAAATACCAGCTAGTGGCCATTAACTTTGATTTAATTCTGTGCTTATGTGGTTTATCATCCTGACACTTTGTGTATGCTTAAAAAAGCTTGTCCTTGTTTTGCACAATTGCACTTTGGCTGTGTTTCGTATTTATATATACGTAGAGAACAATGGAATATATGGCTCAGTATTCAATTCAAGTTGTCAGCCCAAAATATTTCTTTTGAACTTTTATATAATGACTTGGGCATTCAACATGAAAGGTATTTCTTCTGGTAAGTATTTGGTGTCTCTTGGGCTTTCTTTATTCTCAAGGTGTGACTCTTGGGGGATTTACATCTTAGAAGTAGAGTGTGGATATCAAAATATTATTAATTCCTCTTTTCACTAGCAGATTTCTTCTCAGTTTTTTTTTTTTTTAAGTCATAAAGCAAGACTATTGCTGTATCACAACTACTGAAGAGCTGGTGAACTGACTGCATATCTTTACATTTTTGTATATGTGTATTAGGGAACAAAGAGGAAATACTAAGCTTCAAATTCAACTACAAACTTGTTATTGTTTTCAGAGAATCTGTGAACCAGGCAAGAGTTTGTTTCCCTGATTTGAAAAACCATATTGAAAGTCATTGGGTGTACAAAGATAGTTATAAAAGAAGAATTTTGCACTTAAGTGAATTTTTTTTTTTCCTTTTTATGGGTTTGATATCCCTTTGTAACACATCACTGCTTCTGTGTACACCTGCGCCTTCATGGTGCTTCTCCAAGTGCTGGTCTGGCTTCTTAAAGGCAGAGTTTTGTTTGTACCTATTAGGTAGCCGGTGCATTTTTGAGTGACCTAAAGTGGTTTGGTCCTTGAATGAAGAGATGTGTTCCTGCTATCCTAAACCATATCCAGGATCTTTAGGAACAGTCACTGCTTTCCCAAAATGAAAGATGGAGAAGCTGCTGAAGCTTCTTGAGTCTGTCAGGTTGTGCTGCATTAATA
Source organism: Cephalopterus ornatus (assembly GCA_013396775.1). NCBI lineage: Eukaryota > Metazoa > Chordata > Aves > Passeriformes > Cotingidae > Cephalopterus > Cephalopterus ornatus. Next base: position 26,297 of record VZRE01011364.1, read on the forward strand.
GTGTCAGAAGTGCAAGTCTGCCTTCCCTAAACTGGGCAAGAAGGGAATAAGGCAGGGAGAGGGCAGTTAGGAAGCCATCAAAGAAATATTTTATGAGTCAGCATTTGCTCAGTAGGTTTTGTGCTCTTGACTTTCCTCTGCTCCTTCCAGGATTATGTGCTCTTGCTCATCCTTTTTTATACTCATGCTTGTGTTTGAAAGCTTGCTGCCTGTTCTGTGCTGCAGTTTGGATGGTGGTGTGTGCTCGTCTGAGAGGAGAGCCTGCATTCTGTACACATAGAATGTCTTTTTTCTGCAATACAAAAATGCAGTCCTGCATCTTCTGAGACGGATGAGAAGGCAAGCAGAGGTGGTAATGTGTAAAAATGAACAAGAAAACCACACCATTGCCCTGGGTGAGGGGGAGGTGGGTGGTAGCACTTATTTTGTCTTGTTCTGTGGCAGAGGGATCTGAAAACAGACGTTGAAAATAGTTAAACGCGCTCAACTTGTAGAGCTGTAGCCAGATATTCGGGGGGGGAAACATTCAAACACCAGAGGGAAATCCAGATCTAGAGAAAAATTCTGAACTGTCAGGGTTCATGAGTACTGAAAGAAAGTGATATAAGAGTCTGGAAGACATGTTGGTGCCTGAGAGCTGGCAAATGGAGCACAGGAGATTAATGTAGGACTAGAGGAAGTCTCTTAAGTCCACATAATGTGACTTTTCCCCCCTGAGTTTGTCTACGTTGTAAAAATGTTGTTTTTATCTCGCTCCCTTTGGCATTTCCTCTATCCAGTCTTCCTTCATTACTTCATCTTACTGCTGAATTCTTAAAAACAGGAGCAGACTCAAATCTGCAAAGCTGTCATGTTTGTGGGCAGGCAGGGAAACTGAGTTTTCAGAGTGAGCCTCAAATGAGCGGATTCAACTTGTGAATGGTGGAAGGTTCAAGAGAAACGTGAAAGCCTTTGGACTCTGTTCACAAGAACTGCTTAGATCCTGATGGATATATTTAAAAGCAAAAGCACCTGAATTTTAACAGTGAAACTGTTATCAACTCCTAAAGAGAAGGGCCCCATCTTGGAGGGCAAAAACAAGGCAATAAGTGGAGAGATGATGTAACTGTAATTGATTTAACTGTTACAGCACGTGGGTGACTTTGCAGCTAGAGCAACTACAACTTGACCTCTGATCAGGGCATTTCGTGACTACAGACTTGACAAAAACAGATTGTCAGAAAAGTGGGTAAAGCATGGAAAGGGGCTGGGTAGGAAAAAAACCTTTCAAAGTTTAAAAACCTGCAACCCTTTCAAGGTGGGAGTATCTCAGGCTGCATCTAAACAGCAAGAGCTGACTTTGATTGGTGATAACACGGCCAATCTCTTTAGCCAAGTTAAACTCAGTGTAGCTGGCCCAGTACTTGAGATTCATTGAGGTTTGCAAGCACCAGAGCTCGTTGCACTGTGCTGCTCAGCTTATTTTTGCACACTGGCCCTGAAATATCTTAGTTGTATGTGCTTAGATTGCAGCGTGCTTAGATTTGTCCTGCAGTTGGTGGCAAGCCACAGGTGATTGTCCAGACCTTTGTTAAACATGTACAAGAATGGGGAGGGATTGTGGCAGTTTACAAGAATCTGGAAGGCCTGGAAAAGGAGGAAGAGGTGAGATAAGTTAGCACTGTAAGGTTAGCAAGTGGTAAAAATGCAACGGTAGGAAGGAACGTTTCCTGAATTACAAGTTTCTAATTTGTTCCTCATTTAAATTTCTCTAGAATAGTTATCTCTGTGGAAGTGACAGCAAAGCCCTCGTGTTTGAGAGGTAGTAAAATAAGCCAATATGAAGATGCAGAATGTACTGTAGATTGTGTAGCTGCAACTCTATGATGGAAAAATCTGTTCCCCTTTCCATTTACTGATTATAGGTTTTAACATATGCTATAGGTATTACCCAAATTTTTTTATGCTTAAAACCCGGTTAAAGGGGTCAGGGATAATTCATTGGCTTCATAAGGATGTAATGTCTTAGCAGATGTTGCCAGTCAGACTTGCTGATTAAACCTGCCCTTCAGAGCTCCTAATTTGAAATGAAACGCGAAGTTGAGGCATGACAGAAATCTTTCTCACAGCCATCAGATCAACTTTCTGATTCTGAGCAGAGTTTCCTTTCACTGAGTTTCCTTTTAACAACCTGTAACAGTCTTTTATGAACTATGTGGCATCAACAAGTAGAACTGGATACTGAAGAGCCAGCTCAGCCTTTTTAAAAAAAAACAATGATTCCTAATAGTAAAAACCAACAACAATTATGTGTGTCTGGCTTTCCCTTAGACATCTGTGTGCTTTGAAACTGTGTTCATCTTTCCCTGACTGGATGCATTTCACTTCATTAACAGGGAATTTGAGAATATCTCCTTTCCCAGTGGTAATCATGTAGCATCTCTGGGTTGTCACGACTGCTGTGTGTCAGCAAACTGAGGTGTTTAATGGCTTTAATCTGATACACTCTTCTCCCCCCGCCCACAATGCATTGTTTTCTGTTATTTTTTCCCCACCTTCCCTTTCCCCATCTCGTCTGTACCTCTCCCCTCCTCTCTGCCAGCACACGCTGCTCTTTCAGAAGTTGTGTTTGCTTAGCCCTGAGCCTGATTACCAGCCTGTAGATTCCCTTGCTCCCTGGGTGTTTCTCTCCCAGGTTCTGGGTTCTCTTTTACTCCTGTTGTACCAGGTTTTACTGCTTGTATCCTCTAGCACAAAAATGTGAAATTAATTTTGTTAATTAATGTTTGACTTCTTATAGTAATGAAGAGTTTATTAAATTGCTTATAATTATCTCATTTATTTCTCCCTGTGAAGAGACAATTTTTATTTGACTCAAAATTTAATCATAGTTGAGTGATTTAACTAAGCTATTATTTGTGACCTTCGTTTGTAGAAGTATTCTTTGCTTACTGGCAATACCTGGGAGGCTCAGCTTTTTTTTTTTTCTGTGTGTGCGATCTGATCTATAGCTGTGAAGTACAAAGTGTTTCTTCTTCCCTAAGCTGTGTTTGTGTAAACAGTTTTCAGTCATTTAAGAATTTCTCTAAGGCTTTTTTCCCCCTAAGGCTACAGGCAAAGCCTAGTGAAATTCTAAGCTCCCCAAATTTATTCCCTGTCAGGAGTGTGAGGTACAAGTCAGCAATCAAACTGGCATTGGAATTCAGTTCAGTAATGTAGCTTCTGCTCCTGTCTTGGCTATTTCTACCCCATGTTTCTGTGTTGCAGATTTAGGGCTTTACTTCCAGAGAATCAGAAGTTCTGAAAACACATTTACCAAAAATTTAGCTTTCTTACCAGAGCATTCAGTTTCTATATTTCCATAAATGGATTTGTGAACATGACTGTCTTAATGTTTTTGTCTTCCAGTAACTGGAAAAAAAAAAGTATTATTCAAATGAGTAATACTGGGAAATAGCTCCATGTGAGCCCATTTGTCTGCTTTCTGTAATCGTGGGTTACATTACTGCACATAATGCTAATATGGCCTGAAGCTATACAGTATAACAGCAATGTGCTGTTAACAGTTATATGAAAGTATTTCCCATAACAGAGTGATACTTATTTACATGGTTTTCTTTTCTTCCATGGTTCTCCATGACAGAGCTTTTTGAGTGTTCATAGACCTGGATATCGTTCTCATTTTTTAAAGCTGGTCAGAAGCAAGTGTTTAAAATGCTGTATTAAATGTTTACTTTCTCTGTCAGACTCCTCTTTATTTTCTACACCTGAAAAAAACCCCACCGTTGCAGGTTTACTTTTAATAATTTTGTGGGTTTGCCTAGTGGTTTGGATTTTTTATGGCTGTTACTGGAAAACTTTGTAGCAAAAGAGGTATTCCCTGCACCACCCCAAGGAAATATTGTCAGTGAGGCTGCTCCTTTAATTGTAATAACGTTTTCATACTTTTCAAAGTATTACTTCATTTACAGTTCTTTCAAAGTGCTTTAAAGAGGTTCTTTCTTATTTCAGGATAGATCTTGTTATCCAAATGAATTAAGCTGGAAATAACTTCTGGCAACTTCATTGAGGACAGAAGCCTATCAGGCTGGAACTGGGAACTTCCAATCTCTACCAGTTCACTGAATTTACATGAAGATCTTAGCTGAGACTTGGTGTTTTGAGGAGCATCATTTTATGCAAGGCATCACCACTGGACATCTGGTTCTGCTTTCAAAATGAGAGATGTTCAGTGTTAAGCTCTCAGCCCGTGGGACAGGCAGTGCTCTAAGTCCTTTTGTGCCTATGGCAGTCTGAGTTTCCAGCAGCTGGCGGAGTGGGGAAGGAAGAGGGAACACAAGTGCATTGCACTCCTTTCTTCTGCCAAAAGATGGAGTAAATGATCTACTGAACAGCCTGTGCTGCTAATTGGTTTTCTAGGCGACTAGGAACTTTTCTGTGAGGAAGGAAGGTTTTCTGTTGCCTTACAGTGTTCAAGCTTCATACTTCTCATAATTTGTGCTAAATGTAATGAGGCAGTTCGTCTTAATGAATTGACCAAATTGGTTGGTAACAGATGGGTTGATGACAAATGGGTTAATTAGTAGTCTTATATAATCAGTTTTTATTTCAATTATTTTGTCTGCTTATGTGTGAAAGGGTTATATCAAAAAAGTCCTTTAACCTCTTGCATAGAAAAGAAATATTTGCATTGCTGGTCAAAGCACTCCCTTCTACAAATATAGGGATCCTCATCAAATCAAACTAAAAATAGTATTGGTGTGCCATAATTACAAGTGGAAAAGCTGGCATTTTCAGTAGTGCAAGGAGATTATTTTAGACAGTTGCTATGGAACACTGAATTTCTTTGGCAAATAAACCCGTGTGCTGTAAGTGTAGCCGGGTACGTACTGTGTTTTTCTGCAGATTTTCAATGTCCGTGCTAAAATCACCTGTTAGATATTGGTGATTGAGCTCCCCTCAGTTACACTGGCATTAAAATAGTTGACTTTGTTTTTTTCCCTGTATCCTTGTCCACGAGTTTGTTCCCTCAGTGTGTGCCTTTGTGCCGAGGGACTCTGCCTAATTGTCCCTCTCAGGTACGCCCCGGGTGACCTGACACTGTTCTGAACCCCTCGAGTTAGGAACTGTTAAATAAGAAGTGCTGGGAAGACTAATCAGGAGAAGTTGGAGGAGGCTGAGATCACCAGAGACAGACCGTGTAATTTAGATTCATCAGGTAAACGAACTACAGACATATGTTATGGGTAAAACTGCTCCCAGAGTGGCCTTTTTTGCTTGGTGACGCCATGGTGACTTTCCAAAGGTGCAGCTACTGTTTTTACACAAGTCTTCAGTATATCTGTTGCATCTTATGTCTGCTATCTTCCGTTGCCTGGAATTTATTGTCCTCCAGCATTCCCCTGTGTTTGTAGAAATCTCACCTGTAGAAGTGGTCTCATTTGAGTGCTTCCAGAACATCCCCTTTTCAGTCCTGACTTTGTAGCTCCTCAGAGAGTTGAAAGATGGAGGAGTACTTTTAACTTTGAACATTTCTAGGAATGCAGATTTTCCCCTTTAAATGTCAGTAACTTGCAGCATTAGAACAGAAGTGAAATGTCTGGTACGTGGCATAAATGGGGCAGAGAGGTTCAATGACTTCCCTGGACGTGCTTGGGAAATCTGTGCCACATTGCAGTCCGGACTAGAGGTGGGATTTCGTTCCGTTTGCAGGCCTTCGGATGATTATGGCATCAACTTCCCTGTATGAAATTTTAAACATAACCCCTTGATTCCCTCACGTCCTACAAAAAACCCCCACAAACTGCAGGCACTTAATAGGTGATTATAGAAAATGCAATGTGGGAAGGTGAAGGAATAATGGCAGCAATTGAAAGGTTGTTTGGATGATTCAATGGATTTTGTACATTTGGACACTGCAAACACAGCTCTAATTGTCTTACAAGACTTTATTCAGCTTTCAAGTGCATTTATATAACTTTTACCCGCTATTTTAAAAAAAAAAAGCAAGATACTTTAGCTAGATCAATAGCTCACATGAAGAATACTCACACTGAGAGGATGATGAGGAGAAAAGCTTTGATTTGACACAAAGTGATGAGCTTTTACTTAAATGGAGTCCTTTGCAGTGCCGTATTTGCATATTACACTGTTCTCAAAATAAAAAGGATTCTCAGCCTTGCAGCAGTTTATACTTTAAATACTCTGACTTTGTTGCTTATTCTATATAAGGCAAAACTATCTGGAAGAACAAACTTAAATGTTAATGAATTCAACTGCTTTATCCATTCTATGTGTATTCATTTTAGGAGACTTGAAAGGTGTGAGCTGTAGGAAAAGGGATGAAAGGAAAGTAAGGGAGGAAAAGAGATGCTTTGTGTAAAACAGTTGCTTCTAGAAGTAGGTTTTTCTCTTCAGGTCTAAGTTGTTGTGCTGCATGGGAAAGGTCTTCCAATATGGAGATGGCTAATGTAATATTTGCAACCTCAAGATCCAAATCACTGTAAATATTGAAAATGTGCTTTTTCCCTGACATCCCAAACAACCTTTGGCTCCTGTGGGCCACAGGTGCAGTGCTGTCCTTTTAATAAGTAAAGAGCCTATTTAGTACATGGAGGCAGGCCAGAGAATGGGAAACACTCTTTAGAATCCCTTTGTTCTATTTCTGCTCTGTGCTGGTTTTAGCTGTGCCAGGAGCTCTGTACAAGCTCTCTACATAATTTTATCTATGGTGGGATGCAGGGATGCTGCTCTAATACTTGAAGAAGCAAGCAGCTTGTGGTGCCTACTTCTGTGGACATGAAGACTTAGTTTAAGAGTTATCTGTGGCTGTCCTGGTGGTATAGGCAAAATAGGTGTGGGTTCATTTTGTTAGTTGTTTACACCCACATAACGTGCATTTCCTCATGCATGCTGGCACAAGGCACAGAGCAGTGACGTGGCTGTGGGAACTCTGTGCCTGCATTCATATAAATGTCCTTCTTTCAAAGCGTTTAATTCTCTGAGCAAATTGACCTGAGATACAGGACCAATCTGCAGTCTGAGCGCTCCGAAGGTAGTTGGACATTCAAATCAAAGGCACTGCCTAATTGCTTTGCAGAGGAAGTTGCAAACTGCAAATACAGTCTCTTGGTTTCAGTTTGATTTCTGGACGTCCTTTACTTAGAGCTGCTGAGAACAGGCAGAGTCATGCTGGAGCTTTGGTTCTAGAGCATGTTAATGGGGATTGTTTCATCTGTCACTGCAACATAAAGCTACAGCTGTACAGAAGCACTTAGTGGTGTAACTGCACACATCATGATTATATTCTAGTTTTATCTGACCCTGCTCCTCTTGAAGTAAAAAAACTGTCTTTGAATTAAAGTGGATTTGAATTTTAAAAAAAGTTCTATCTGAAATACTGTGTGTACATATAAATGTATCTTAGAGATCAAAAAGCTATCTTCCCGGTGTGCTGTTTTTTAAAAGGTGTGCTCCAGTGTTGACAGTGCAGTTTAAATTGTGGTATTTATTTGTAGCAAGGTTGACTGAGCTTCCAGGTCTATCTTTTAAACCCAAAATATTGACAGTAATGTCATCAAAGTTCTTACTTTTTAAAAAAGGTTTCCCGAGGCTCTCCATCAGAAACCTATTAAATCTGAAAAAGAAACAAAAATGTAGTCTCTGAAGGCTGACTTAAATAACACAGGAAAATCCAGATCTCCACTGAATCTCTCATTCTTGACAAGAAACTAGCGTGGACTTTGTGAGCCATTTTCACGTTTCTTTCCATGTGCATTCTTTTCAGCATTTTTAGTGCGGAATGTACTGGAAGACACAAGAGTTCTTACTGGATTTCCTTTCTTTTTTTTCCTACTCTTTCTGTTTAAAACCATCTACAGGGGCTCTTCCTGCCAGAGCCTTTTCATAACATTACTAGTGTAAAGACCCACTCTCCCTAATGAACTGGCTTGTTAAACATATGGATTTGTTTGAAAAAAAGCCTCAAAAGGAGCAGTCTGAAGTTTTTAAAAATACATTGCCATATTTCATAGATACAGTGCTGTACTTACTGGTGGGACCAGTGGCATAAGGCCTTTGATTCAGCATGTCTTCCAGTTAGCTGACTCATGACCTTCATGTGCTACTTTTATTCTACCCTGAAATAACAAAACTCTAAAGTGTCTGATGTGCTTATCATGGAAAATTGTCCTATTCTTTGAAGCTCTTGTCAAAATTTTTAGGGAGAAGACTCCATTTGCAGGGGTGTCAGTAAGAAAATCATGAATATTTGTAAGTAATAGTCTATTTGCTCAATTGTAACTTCTAATTCAAAAGATCTTTCTAGCTGAAAGCCATTTTAGAGTTTGTTGCTCAAATTAATTGTAGAAAGTGCTTTTTGAAAGAAAAAAAAAATGCATCCAGTGGTATGGCTCCTACTTCATATGGTGACTTACTACTAATGACCTCTTTGAACTTACTAAAAGATGAGTGTCCATTCCAGTCATAGGCAAAAGTTCTTAAAGGTGTCTTGTGTTAATGTCGGCTTAGGTTTGTGAAGGTAGGACTGGATGCTGACCTGTCCTAAATCATTCAACTTCTCCACTGTGTTCTTTTTATTAAAATGAAAACTTAGCTGACCCATGAATATCCCAACTCTGCTTCATCTTCTTCCTACCTGTCCTGCAAATGCCTGGAGCTTGGGGCTTGCTACTCCTGTTTTCTTCTGTTCTCTGCTCTGCCTTGAGAGCATCACGTTATTCCCGCTCAGAAAAGGGCAGCTGAATGGCTGGGGAATTGTTTTTCTTTCAGATGCAGTTATTTAGCCCAGGTGTTTTCAGGAGGGGGAGAGAATTCAAGGAGTGTTCAGTGACCTTCACGCTCACCCTGCCATGTGGTTTAGTGTTGGCAGAACAGTCTGTGCTTCCAGTGGGACCTGCCTGGTATCTCCACGTGGTTACACAACCATCCAAGTTTCCTGTAATGTGGTGTTTTTGGACAGTCTTTGTCCTGCAGGTGAAATACTTTTTCTGTGTCAGAAACATTCCACATGTGTAACTAAAGAGGATTTTTTTGTTTACCTTTAATCCCTGGCTCATTACCTTATTTTTCTCCCTCTGCACACATGAAGGGATCCTTGTCATGTCCTATTTGTATTGGACACAGGCCAAAGGGCTTTCACTGTAATGGAGACCCAGCTGTGTGAAATATTGGTGCTGCAGTGTTAAAACACAAACCTTGACCCAGGAGAGCTTACAGCCCACTGAGGGACACCATTTGGAGGCAGAGGATGGGACATGAGTGCTCAGGGCAAAGCAGCAGGACAGTGGTGGAAAAGCAGAAATAATCCCAAATTGTCTGAATTGAAGGTTATATTGCTCTGTGCCTTGCCTTTGGTGTAGGTAATCAAACTTGATCAACCTAAAGAATCAAGTCCAGAAGAAAGAAGGAGGCTTTTTCCTTGATTGGGAAGTTACATGGCTGCTGTGCAGAGAGTAATGTTTGCTATTAAATACAGAAATAAAGTTATATTATTCTACCACTGTGGTTATGAGTAGTAAACAAGTATTTCTTCTGTTGCCTCAGCTTCCCTCACTATCTCCAGTAGTCAAACAAGGACCACCTGGCTCTGGAGACCTTTGTTTTGTAGGCAGATTGTTTTGATTGTGTTTGGATTGATTTGATTTCATTGAAATATAAATAACATAACCAAGATGTTATGAGTTTATACTAACATCTCCTATAGACACCTGTGGTATTAAAGCAGGTGGTACTATCTCTGGTTCCACAGTTGAAGTAAGGCTGAGAACGTGTTTGTTGCTTCAATATTATTCCTGGAAAAGTAGTAATCTAAAAATTTGATACATTTCTTTAAAAAACCTCCAATAAATACAAATAAAACAAGGAATGTTCTTAGTACTTGGTAAGAAGAAAAATCTGATATGGAAAATCATAAACTCTGGAGCTTGATAGTCTGTTTTCTCCCAGTTTGGATCTCTAATTTTTTTCAGGACTGGAATAAAATTGCTTGATCTTACCTTTGTTGTTCTGTTTTCATCATAGTTAATATCTTATCTGCTTTCCTAAAACTGTAGCGAAAACCACTACAGCCTCTACTTAGGCACTGGTTCTCTGGTGATTTTTTGGCTGTGTTGGGCAGGGTCTGCTGAGTAATTTTCTTACTGTTCTCGTGGTGCAAAGGATGAAACCATTCTGTTACGAAGAATGAAAATGTTTCCAACATCTTATTGAAAACTGTGTCATCTAGACTTGTTTTCTGACTGCTTGTAAACTGCTGAGAATAGGCTGTAATGCTTCCTCTCAGTGAAGTCCCTTACGGAATGCAATTCCCACAAATTGTTGAGGGGCTGCAGGGTACCTGTTTGGCCCAGTATAGCCCAACTGATACTGTTTTCCAAACCTAGATCCTGTCTGAAGCAGTGCTTGAGCAGAAGCCTAGGAAAATACTTAAGAGCAGGATAAGCACATAACAACACTTCCCTCACTATTCCAGTGATCCACTTCATTTCTGAACCATTGTAAGTTTTTTATATCCTAAGGGAATGAGTTCTACAGTGTAATTATGTGTTGCAATTTCATTTGACATCCCACAGCTCTTGTATTATAAGAGTTATTGAACACTGTTTCCTATCTGACTTTTCCGTGACTTCTAATACCTTAATAGTCTTCATCATATGGTTACCTGCCTCTTTTCCAGACATAGTACTGATGTATTTAGTTTAGAGGATGCTTCTTCCTTTGTTAACAATTCCTAGTATTTGATTTGATTTTTTTTTAATGGCTGATGAAGACTGAGTTGAGGTGTTTGCAGAACTGTAGATTGTAGCTTCGAAATCTCATTCCTGAGTGGTAATAGTTTCTGAGTCAATCACTCTGCACATAAAGTCAGGATTATCTTTCTTTGCATGCACTACTTGGAATTTGTAAGTCTAGTTTTATCTGCTCTTCTATCAGAGTCACTCAGCACTGTGAGAACCCTCTGCAATTCTCTGCAGACAAGTAATTTTTTTTATTATTATAGACGCTTTATTAGCGTAAGCAGACTTTCTCATTTTGATATTCATCCCTTTTGCAGATGATTTATGAATATGTTGAACAGTTTGGCCTTTAGCAGAAATTTATGCTGTCTGATCTCTCCATGATTACTGCTTGAGCAGTGGGACCACACTGGAGGCTTCCTTGGTTAGACGATGGGTTTATTTTTGTATCATTAATTTGTGAATATTAACCAATTTAAATTGTATATTTCTGTCCCTCACAGATTACTTTTATAAGAAATTTTACTGATATATGTGACCAGAAGCCTTATGGAAATCCAGCAAGACTATATCAGGCGTATATGTCTTGTCCATATGTCTGTGACTCTTTCCAAGAACTCTAGCAGCTCATGAGTCGTGATTTTCTTCTAGAAACACGATGTTAACTCTTCCTCCATATGTTCTGTTTATGCATGTGTCCTTAAATTTTCCTTATCAATTCTGGCAGTTCTACTGCAGCAGAAGCCTGAGGTTCTGGTTTGTATTTCTTTGAATTATCCCCCAAGTGCTTTTAAAAGTTGACACTGCAGTTTGCTACCTACAGTTTCTCTGGCATCAGGAGGAGTTTACATCCAAGCTATTTCATTTACTTCCTGTAGTACCCAGGTGTTTGATTTCTGACACTACACTTCTTTTTGCTTGATTCTACACCTACAAAAGGGAAGATAACCTAATTCAGGATTTATAATTTTTTTTTTTTAAAGTGAGTTGGATCAACACCACAAAGCAAGTGGTCCTGGGCTCTTGTGGGAGCACCGGGACAGTTTGCTGACCGATAAAGCTCCACAAAGAGTAACTGGTTGGGCTGAAAAGGGAGAAGCCCCTTGTTGTCACTGGCAAAGTAGCCTTTTCCACAGAGGACATCTTAAAATTGAATAATATGTATTTTCTCTGTGATTCAAAAAGGATTTAATGGCCTGAGTGAGTTTAGTGTCTTGCCACAGGCGGTGGATTGCTTGGCAGGTCCGAGCTCTGTTCTGTGATAATAATTGTCATTAAGAGAGAGAAAGAATGAATTGATTTAAATTACTTGTATGGGATCAGATGGAGAGAGAGAGCACCTTCCCAGCTAATTCTAGGACATCAAAGGATTACGTAGGGTTGCAGAGAACTGAACCCAGCTGGTTAATAGATGACTTCACAGCTCTGCTGCACTTGTGTTGTCCAGTTGCATGGCAGCACATATGAGTTGTACGGAATAGTGGGGGATCATGTTGACTTCTTCAGTGTCATTTTTGTTTGTGACATGTTATTCCTGATGAAGTTTCTTACCTCTCTGTGTCTGTTATTGTAACGGAGCAAAGTTTTTCTCAACCAGCAGGTATGCAGGGTTAATTGCTTGCTATCTCTGCAGCTCCCTGTGCCAGTAGAAAATTGGATTTGAAAAAAAAATAAATGCTTTTCCAAAGTCACTTCATAATAATTTTGGCCTCATTTTCCTTTACGTTAATAAATACTACAGTTTTTCTCCTATTTGAAACAGTGGCAATGAGCAAAAGTTAGGCTTTCCAGTATATCTGTTTTCACCAAAAAATTACACCCATTACTCTTTTTATTTATTCTGTTTGTGCTGCAGTTAAGCTTTTGACAGGCTATCAGAGGTCTAGATTCAAGTCACAAAGATGGAGGGATAATGTTGTGCAACATGAGATACAGGAAATTGGTTCATATGATTTGTTGTATGAGTGGCTATTTTAGAGACTGATTGTGTATATTTCTATTTGAGCTCTCTCAAAATACATAGTATATATGTACTTTATAGAGACAGAGAATTCTGATAATATTTTGTCTATAGTATACACCAGGGAGTCAAAAAAATAGCTGCATTTGTTCTAAAAGGAGTTGGATATTTTTGAACACAGTTGAATTGGATTTTTTTTTAAGCTTGGTGAAGTTGTTAATTCTTTTTAGGCCTGTTTCCTTTTTACCCTGTTCACCCTTACCAGGACTTTATTCATCCAGCTGCTGAAATGTAATGTTAACCCCTTTATAGGCCATGAGTCCCATTTACAAACTCCCTTTCAGTTACAGAAAAGGACAGAATTACCAAGGAAGGACTCACATTTTAAAAACATACTACAGGAAAAGAGCCTGTGCCATTAATTAATTCATTCTCAACCTTAATATATTTTAATTTGTTAATCTGCTAGTTGCATTGTGACAGAATGGTGTAAGGTCTGCTTGCCCTATCGGTATGCAGCTGTATCTATTTTCTTTCGTGTATCTGATAGCACTTATATTTTATGCAGTTAATATGACAATTTACAGTTTGCTCAAGGCAAAATTGTACAGTCAAGTTTTGAATACATTCAAGGGCAGGGACTCCACAGGGGCTCTAGGTGTATGTTTGTGTATAGTGCTCACAGTACGTACTTTTATAGCACCATCGCTCAGCTGCAGTAGAAATGTGCCCAGTATGATTATGACATGAACCTAATTAGCATGATGTTATTGTATGATTTCAAGTTTGAAGCTGCATTTTTGAATATTGCGAGATCTCTCTCTTAGTTTGGGTGCATCTGCTTCTAGTGGAACAGATCTTAGTATGTCACTATCACCATTATCTACAATACCTTTAAAATATATTTGTTTCTAGAAAATGATGTTATTATTGCTGCCCTCGTTAATAAATCTGTTTTTTGCCTAATACTTTAACTGGCTCTTCTCATCCAATTCACTGTAACATTTTGGCTGTCCAATAATACAGGGGTGTTTCATGTTCCAATCTGAGTAAACTTCATGATACGTGTTTAGTATGTAAAAAGCTTAAACTTGTGCAATCAATCCAGTAGGAAACAATCTATATATGCACTCAGGACTTTATTTTGAGGACAGACCTCTTCACACAGCACACATGCTTGAACTTGATATTACGTGAGTGTATGCAGGGAGACATTCATGCTTATTAGGATTACATACTTCATAGAAGAATTTTTATGGTCAATATACAAAATTCAATCTTAGCTAATTGTGCTGTCACATGTGCTTTTACTGTTACATTGATTTTTAAAAAGCTGGTCGTTATGTTTTCTGTTGCATAACCCCTTTCATCTGGTTTCAGTGTTTAATGAATTTGAGATATACAAGTGTTTAGAAGCGTTATATTTAGTTTGCAATTGGTTGCCTGACAACACAGCATCAATCTTGTCTTTCTCCGGTAGAGATATGGTAATGTTCCTGCTAGTCTTAAGAATACTCACGCACTTAAACTGAGAAAAAGGATCTGTCAGCAGTATATTACAGGTTTCCATCTGTTATTTTTGGGTACCTTGTTAGGGTGTACTTATTACTTTACCCATAAAAATGAGGGTTCCAAAAAGGAGCATTCAAATGTTGGGAAACAGCAGCTTTGCAGTTGTGTGGGGTACAGAACAAGGAGGGAGCCCTGTAAAAAATAAGTATGCAGCTTTGCAAGTGAAGGGTATTAAAACTTGGGAAGACATGAAGGGGCAAAACTGACCCTATTCAGGAAGGTTCTGGCCTAGAGTTTTTTTAAGTTGAAAGCTTGATTTAGCTTAATTTTGGTAATAATTCAGTTTCTCAGCAACTTAACTGCTCTCCCTTTGCACGAAAAAAAAAGAAAACAAAAAAAAGAAAAAAGAAAAGAAAAAAAAAGGAAAAGTGAAAATATGCTCTGAAAAGTCTTGGTAAAGCCCTGCCCCATCATGCATATTTTAGGTCTTGTGCTTTAAGGATGCAGTGAAGGTATTTGCCAAACTAATTCAGCTGGGGGCAGAGGAAGACTGTCCCTGGAGGGAATGGTGTGTCAGTGTCCTGTATCTTATGGGAGATGGGAGGAATCTTACCCAGGAGCAACTTCCAGCTCTTGCTGATGCCTTGGATGCAGATGTTGGTGCTCGGGCAGAGTTACAGCCCGACACTGCCTTGTTTATAACACTGGCTCTTATTTCACCGCGCTCACGAAGTTTATGGGACGAACAAAAACCAGTTCCCCTGCTTGAAGGTCTCTGGTCTTTTCTGCCTTGCAAAGGCTTCCTGTAAATAATGGCTTCCATTCACTGGGCAGGGCTCTTCAGTAAGTGGTGGTAATGCTCAGTTTTCTTTCTTGCAAGAAAATGCTTTTGTTAAGCTTGTGGCGACCCACAGCTTCCCGTGGGTGGGTGAAGTGATGAAAAAGATGGGTTTTTACAATTGACAGATGAAAGAAGTAAAAATAATTAAGAAAAAAATGTTACTCCTTTTTAAAACCACTATTCCAGTTGAAGTTCTATTTTTCTTAATTTAAAATTTCTGTGCCTTTCCTCACTCTTTTAGAGTACGTGAGGGAAGGAAAGGTTTTAATACCCTTCTGGAGAAAACAGAACTAGGACTGAACTTTCAATTACCTTTTTTTAGTGTTTTTGTGCCATTGAAAAAGTATGACAAACTTTTTTCTTAACAGAAATAGAAAGGTTTTTTTCATTAAATCCAATTCCTCAGTGGGAACATCTGTGTTGGGAAGTTTACCAGCTTTATTAAGAATTCTGATTATACTGGGTTGTTGACTTCCTGCTCTAATATATGTAATAGGGAGGATATCTTCCCTTGCAGGGCACACCAGTCTGCGTGTTCATTTCCAGAGGCTATGCTGGCTTTGACACTTCCAGGATGCACATCACTAAGCATCTCCTGTTTCTCAGTAATTCAAAGTCTGAAAATTGGCATACTGGCTTATTTCAGCACAACTAGAACTGTTTCGTAAATCTGTCTTGCTTTGATAATTGCTTTTAAGAGTCATAATACTGACAGACTGCAAATATCTCTAGTTTGGGTAAAGATTCTTTGACATGGGACACGTTGAAGGACAAGTACGATATGAGAGTTTTCAATGAGTAGCTCATTCTGGAAATTGATACTTTCCTTGGGATTTGAGCTCCGAGTTGGTCGAAGTTTGGATCTCAGACCTTTACAATGCCTTCTGAAGTTATTGCCATTTGAATGTGCTGTGAAAGCAGTTTATAGTCACAGACTTGGAGAAGCATCAACTTTCTCTTCAGAACTTCAGCAGAGATTGGGTTACACTGGCTCGGAGGATTTCCTCAAACACAGAACTCATCTGGCCTTTGTGTGGCTGGCAGAGACACTAGTGAGATTGGCCTGTTGTGTACATACAAGATTTTTTCTCTTTAATAATTAAATGCTTTTTTCCAATGCTAAATATTACTGAAACTACTAAAAGATGTTTAGTTACAAGTAATAGCAATAGAAGCAACATAGATCTGATTATAATATCCACTGTTTATAAGTAAACCAGAGGAGATTTATAATGTGTGTGGGGATTTCTCAGGTGATTAATCTTAACAGAAATGTGAGACAAGTATTTGTGTAATAGAAATAATGTTTCTCTTGAAAATATTATTGTTCATTTGCTGCTTGGAAACTTAGTTTGCAGTAGATTTAAATGGCAGCAAGTTCTAAATCATTAAAACAAAAAACATCATCGAGTCCAATTTGCTGTCTGCACTTTCAGGATTTTGTTTTGTGGTGTGTGATGTTAAATATTGAACTAATTTTACTAAATGCAAGACAAGTCCATCTTATTTAGCCAGTGATTGTATGGTAAGTGGATAAAAAGGTCCCTGAGTGAATCTCAGTAAATGCAGAAATGAACTGCAGATTTACATCTAACCTTCCAGGCAGTACTTTGGACCTGTAAGACTGACTAGAAGCAGACAAAATGATCTTTTTCTGGAGACTTGATTCTTCCCTTTCTGGTGCATATTGAAAGCCCCAGAGGAATAGCTGTTCTTTAATGTGGAAAATGGTAGACCCTGAAAGGGGGAGATGGTAAATCTAATTGCAGTTTTGATCATGACTGAAGCTGGGTGAGCTGCAGAAAACAGAACTTGGGCTAAGCTTCTGTGTATGGGCCGTTTTGTATAAGATTATCTATATATGCCCACACAATATATGTGCCATAGCTGCAGGTAGTTGTATCTCTGAAAACATACCTGAGTTAATCCATAGGTGGGAACTGTGGGTTTTTTTAAGTGAGGGCTCAGTTAAGAACCTGGATATCATTCCAGGGCCTGAGGCTCTAGGCATAACCAACAGCACCTATGCCTTCATGCTGACCTAATCTGATGGGAATTGTTCTTTCCAAGGGAAACTTGTTTAGCTGGTCTAGTAAAAATTGGATGAACTTTTTCTTCTTCTCTCTATAAAGTCCCACTGGAAAAGAATAAATCTGAGTTCTAAAAAGCAAGTCATCTCTCAGTGTTAAAGCAGAGTCTGTAAAACATTTATTGCTGGCTGTAGTACTAAAACCTCTTATTATACACTGCACTGTTTTTAGGGAAAAAGGATTGATAATAAACCCCTGATATCAGTAGTTTTTATGAAACCCAAGAGAAGACACTGTTTTTTCTGTGCCTTTCACTGGCAGCTCCTGTGGAATTTGCTGCTAAGTGTCTCCTACAGGAAAGAGCTCTGAGCTCACAGGTAGTTTTCCCCCTATCTCCTCTTATGAGAAAAGTTCTGTAGGATTTAACAGAGAGGAAATAGCGATTTCAAAAGAACAGGGAACATGTAGATGTTCTACATCCTCTTTTGGACCTTCAGTGATTTGACAGATCCTGGAAGTTATTTGATCCTCAATGTAGAATTATAGAATGATTAAAAGATATAGTAAGAAGATCATTCTCCACACAATACTGGGCATATTTATGAGTGCAAGAAAGGAGATGTAGGGGTGTGTGTCAAGTGTTACCTTGCTAGTTTGCCTTAAACTGAAAATAGGGAGCCTCAAGAGGGAGTTGGCCCCTGTGCTAGATGACTCTGCTCATCCTGTCTCAGTCATAAGTTGGCAAGAGCTTGGTAGTGATGTTATTGCCACTGAGAACACATTCATGCTCAAAGATTTCTGTGAAAGATGTAATGAAAATGATAAAATCTTGGGTATGTGGAAAGAGCTTACTGATATATTTCACTTTACTGACTTGACATTTCAGTAGAAAATACAGCTTTTTCCTTAAGGCCAGACTGAGCCCTAACCAAGAACAGAAGGTTGAAATGAAGACATTGGAAAGAAAATTACTAGAAGAGGCAAAGCTTGGAGGTGGGCAGAGTAGTAGCATTGCTAAAAAGGACTTTAATTTACTCATACGACTCGAGAGACTTGGTCACTAAACACTTCCGTTGTGTGCTGTGTCTGCGTTAGCTCATCGAGCAGAGGTGGCCTTAGAAGGGAGAGCTTTGAGTTGCCTGTTGAAAGCCAACAAAAGTGAAGGAACTGTTTCAGATAAGGGAGGCAATTAATTTGACATCTCTGGTTGTGACTGTGTTTTCTTCTTTAGCATGCAGTGTTCAAAAGAAAGGGAAGGTTTGCTGGAATTGCTTGAGGAGGGCTGTCTATAGGCTTCCCAAGTCTGCAGCCAAACACCACCTTTTAAACCCATCAGTGAGATGACATCTTGTACAGTGCAGCTGCCCCTGAATAGCAACATCTTGAACCTCTTTTTTTTGAAAAATATAGCTGCCCAAGCAGATTTCTCAGATAGCTAATGGCACATTTGCTTCAGGAATCTGATGAGCAAAGGCTGGAAGAAATACTGAGTAGATGAGTACTGTGCTGTGCAGTCTTCTGAATTCTTCAGACCAACGTTTTTCTGTACAATATAAAGTATCAGGAAGAATTTTGCAGAATTCCCAGTATGAAGGTCTTCAAAAGTTTACAGTTGCTGTTGAATACATTATTTAGGCAAAAGAATACATCACTCTTCAAACTTTCAAATAATATTCTTATCACAGGAGTTGATAAATATGATAGGATTAGGATAGGATATGCTACTTTGTTGTAGCACAAGAAAGAGTTAACTGCTTTCATGATGTTCAGAAATAAAAGACATCAGAAGTATCTCAAATAAGCTTTAAAATTTGATCTTTAAGAGAAAATCTGGTTTGAAACAATTAAGATAGATTATACTTTAAGACGATAGGAGCGGGTCTGGGTTTAGGGCCAAATTTAAAATACATGGATATCTACTTTTTTTTTAGGACAGCTTTGCAGGGCCCAATGAGCTGCTGCCTGATTATAATGCATTCAGTCAAAGTACTTCTTTCTTAATAAAAAAAGCCACATGCTTTGCAGTTGCAGGTTTTGGTTGAGTGTGCGCTGGTTTTGGGATGGGATTTTTTTTCCATTCCTCTCAGTAACACAGAACATGGAGGCTATTTCTATAAGAATTTAAGAGACTTGGTTTTGTTTTAAATTAGAGTTCATAATGCTATTAATGATGGCTACAAGCTCATACACAGCTGGGGTTCACTGTAGACCTAGACTCCAATGGCAAAAGAAAATCCCCACCTCTTCCCTATTAACTGGTCTTTGGGCTTCTTTTCTTTCACGTGGAGTGGGCAGATGGGCTGCAGCTGAAACTGGAGGGGTGAATTTGCTTGCGGCCAGTCTGGGTCAGATTTGAACTGACAAGCCCTGAACTGTAGTGCTGCAGAACTCCCGAGTAAGCTGGGCAGCCCTCAGGGTGCTGTTTAGAAGTGCTGATGCTCTCTGATTTCCTGCCATTTGCTATTTCACTGCACAATCATTGATATATGTAAGATTTTTTTTTAATATTGGATTGCCACTTACAGATAAATTGTGAGCCTGGCGGTGCCTAATATCTCATTGAGAGGTTGTTAAGTGATTTCTGATGATTACGGGTTTATTCTTAGATAGTCGGTTATGCTGGGATAGTTTAGGAGCATTTTGAGAATGCTATGCTTTAAAATAATATGTTAAACACATAAAAGACTTTTTTTTAACCAGCAATGGAAATGTTAAATATGGTATGTCAGTATTGATTGCTTGTAAAAAGACTGTATATTAAGTAAAGCAGCAGGCAAAGGTAATGAAGAAAGAATCATAAAAGGGAAGGGACCCACAAGGATCATCAAAGCCCAACTCCTGACCCTGCACAGGACAGCCCCAAGACTCCCACCGTGTCCCTGACAGTGTTGTCCAAACCCTTCTTGAACTCTGTCAGGCTTGGAGCTGTGACCACTTCCCTGGTGAACGTGTTCTAGTGCTCAACCACCCTCTGGGTGAAAAACCTTTTCCTAACATCGAACTTAAACTTCCCTGACCAAAAAAAAAGCTGATAGCTGAAGACAGACACGCTACATAGGTGGTTTTTGTCTTGCTCCACAGTTGTCCATGACCTGCTTTAAGTCCTCCTGCTCAAATTACTGGACAGATTCTACTGCCTCCTGTGCAGATCACAGCTCTGACGAAAGCATTGGGTCATTTTTTCTGCTTTGAACATCACCAGGAATAGGCCAGCTGAGGGATTCTTGCAGTAGCACTAAAAGACCTTCTGGGAGAGGAAGGGAGAGGAGACATGAAGTGTCCCCATGTGATAAGTGTCACTGCTGCCAGAGAAATGAGCTTCACCAGCCACTGTGTGAGTTGGTAGAGTGAGACTGGATGTAGTGGATTGACTTAGTTTGTGATAGGGGTGCTGCCCTGCTCAGAGGAGCAAGGACCTTGCAGCAGGAATTCGTTAAGAGTGTGTCTGACATACTGTGTCTGGATATGGTGCTTGGCTAGATGGCTTTTGAGCTAGGTTAGTTTTCTAGAAGTAAGAGGCCCACAAATACAAAACTCTGTCTTGTCAAAAGTTATTTCTCTTTGGTAAAATGAGTAGCTACATCATCAATTGCTTTGCCTAATCCAGATAATCAGTCCTCCATGATGATAGGGAAGGTGGGTTCTGACTGAAGTTCTATGCAAATTAATCTCCAAGTTAGTGGTGTGATTCCTTATATACCCAATTCCTTATATAAAACTGCTGATGAAAGCAAGCCAGGCTGGTCTCCCCTGACTCTATGAGAACCAGTGACAAATGACATTGAGCTTCATTTCTCATTTTGCATGGGCAAAATCATCCTCATAAAAGTATCCTCCAAAGTTCTTTCAACTTTGAATGAACTCGTTGATGCTGGGGTGGAAATAGACTTGAACTGATAGTTGCAATAAATGTTATTGCCTGTAGAAAACATATCTTTTTCCTCACATGCTGTTGTATGGTGGTAACTCATTTGATCTCTCGGCCCTTGTCTTCATCATTTGTGCCTGTTCACCAGCATTTCATTTGCTCGCTCTTTATAGGCAGTCTTGATTGGCGGTTTATATGCCAGTGTAATTTAAGAACTCAATAAAAATGCTTTTTACACAAATAATATTCTATAAAATAGTCACATTTCTTCAGGGTAATTCCTCAGATTCTTAATGAGCCACACAGATCCTGTATTAGATCGTGGCTTCTTGTAAAGGGTCTATAACTACACTCAGATGCTTTGTTTGGTGTGTAATCAGCTTTAATAATGGCAATGTAACCATTCACATATGACAAGAATCCTATGGAAGGAACTAGAAAGGACTATAGAAACTTAATTGGAGTATATAAACATTTTTCTAAATACCTATAAACATTTAAAAATCTGAATTGCTTTATAGCTCTGCTCAGTCATAGCTGAGAAAGTGGAAGATCCTTTATTTAACCTGAAGGCTTTTCCCACAAGAAGCTTTACAGGACTCACTGGCACTGAGCTGCTGCCCCCTGTGTGGAAGAGGATTTTGCCTCTGTGGTCCATGACATGCTCTGTATCTCTGCAGTCCCAGGGTGCCAGGGATGATGCAAACACACAGACACCCCTGTGGCAGCCCTGCTCTTTGTGTGGTCTTCAAGGGAGACATGGGTATGTGTAGCAGAAGTGTCTTAGACCACTAACAGAAAATGTACTTGAAATAATACACCTATTTTAAAATTTTATTTTCTTAAATGTTGGAGTTTTTGTTTCAACTCTTCAATGATTTTCTTATTTCAGTGTGGCGTCTTAATGTTCTCTGTGGTATTCTACTAGTTCCCTAAGGTTCTGTCAAGTCCACCGACAGAGTCACTCCTGGTTCTGATGTGGAGTCTGCCAAAACAGGTGTCAGTGGTGTCTGGTTTGGTTTTGATGTGTGTGAAATAATATCACTCTCATTCATATCAGTGTTACAAAAGTGAATGTAGTCTAAGATGATACAGGTCTGTAGGGAAACTGAGACTTCTCTATCCATTGTAAGATGGAAAGTAGACGGTGTGTGACCACACGGGACAAGTACCAAGTCCTAGTGTTGTCTGTGCAATGTTTTGAAGCACTTGCTTGTTTAAATGTTTAATTCTGTGTTTTGTTTTCTGATACCTCTTACGTTGTTTGATTAATTTGAGGTAGCCTGTGAATACCTGGCAGAGACAAGTTCTGCTTTTCCAGGGAGCAGGGTATGAGCTGACACCAGGGATTGAGGGAGCTGTGCTTCCTCAGTGAAGAGAAGCTCATACTGGGTTGCTTCTTGGCAAAGATGAGGTTCAGGTGTGACTCAGTGGCAGCTTTTCAACTGCCCTCCAAGTAGTAATCAGAGATAATGTGTTCTCCTCAGTACTGATTCAAGGGTCAGCAGCCACAAACCGAGTCTTGGAAGGTTCAGATTGTGCATTAGGAAAAAATCTTCATGAGGGCAGTGCCACCCTGGGAAGGTCACCCAGAAAGGGCTCTCCAAACTCAAATGTCTTTTATAAGGGCTCTTCTTTCCTGCCTGGTGATGGGAACTGCGGTTCCTGACAACTAAACTCTTTCAGTAGCAGTTCTTTAGTGCCCAGTTCTCAGGGCTTCTTTTATTTCCTAGACAAGGGCTAGGAAAGAAAATGAGGCAAGAGTTTACAGAAACGGGTGTGATAATTGGGGGAGGAGGGGAGTACTAGAGTTTATCATGATTTATGAATGCTTAACTTCTGTTAGCATCAGGGTTTAATAGCAGCCCATTCACTGTCTTTGCATTCCTTCTGTTTTCCAGGAACAGGAACAAGATGTGTCTTCTTTGTATTTCTTTCTTCAATAAAGTGCCTTCCTGATTCCAAGGCAGAAATGTCACGGAGAGGTAGGTACAAGTGAAGAGATTATTCCTCACTGTTTCATTTGCTGACAAATGTAGAACAGAACACAGTGCTGTTCACAGCTACCAAGGACAGGAAACTGAATTGCCTGTAGGCATTCACTTCATTGTGAATTTATGGTGTGACTGTAATATTTGCATTAATCCCATCAGCACGAAGCATACATAAATGCATTCAGAATTATTTTGTCTTGCTCGTACAATTTACATTAAGATCCATATGCAGAACTGCATTTTCACAGCAAGTTTTACACATAATATTAAATTTTTTTTCTCCTTCTCTTCCATCAATATGTTGTGTATTTTTAAGCCTAGCTGGGCACAGTGCCAGCAAGGAACTACAAGGATCTATGGCAACTGCCACATTTGCACTTTTCATTTACAAATCAGTAACTAAACTCTCATTAAATATTCTTAACCAGTCTGTTCAACATATGTTTGCTTGGGTATTAGTACTTATAAGTTGAAACAAATTAGATCAGGAGCTAAATTTGCTTCCTAATAGCTGAAGATATTTGAAAAAGAATAGATTTAGGAATGTAGAAGCAGCAATTCCTCCTTTCTCCTTTATTCTTTTAAAAATGGGACATTCAGCTCTGCTCAGACAAAGTAAAAAAGTGGAACTTGAGCTCCTTCTTCCCATCTTTTGGGGGGAGACTGGTATAGGAAGAGCTTTGAAATCAAGCCAGTAAATATCCGCCCACTAACATGGCTTACAAATTCGGGTTTGTTTTAAGATACATTTCCTTCTGTCTCATTCTTCATGTTTCTTCCTTTCAAACATAGATCCTTTAAATACTTTTTTCTTTAATACTAAGACTCTTGCTTATGGAGAAGCATTTTCATCTGTGACTTCTGAGAGCACTGACACTGACTGCAGAAAGAACCACTTAACAACAGAAAGCACAAAATCATGGATGTTACGTCATGTTAGACCCTGAAAAAGGTTATTGTCTCTGCTTAGATGGTTATTTCATGTACTTGCGAAGGTTGTTAACGATCAGCTTTTAATTAGTTTCATTGTGGTGTCAAAACCTTAGTGCAAGTCATATCGTTCTGTTTTCAGGTTTGTGCTACTTCCTACAAAAGTCAATAGCAGCTCATCCATAATGGGTCAGAGATCCCTCTGTACGGTGTTCCACACAGATTTAATTTCTGCTTGTAAAAAACTTCATGTATTTCCGTAAGTGGAGATTATTAGCAAGTAGCAGCTTGAGCTTTTTGAGCAGTTTACAGTTTTTAGTTGTATCTTTGTCCCACTCAGGAAGGTTAAACTGTGACAAAGTGTCTTCATATTTCTGGAGCAAAATTCTTCAGAAAAAACCCCACTTTTTGCCACATAACCCAGGACTCTGAGGAGCCTTTAATTTTTTTTTTTTTTCCAGAAGTCTTGCCCCATCCCTGATCTTGCTTTTGATTTTCTAAGATAAGACTTCCTTTTTCCCTGGAGAGACCTGGACACACAACTTCCTTAATTCAAAGCCAGAAGGATCAACTGGGAAGCATGTGTTGGTAACAGATCCTACTGCAGTGAAATAGCTCTTTGTGATAACTAGAGATGATGGTGCCAGTCAGGAACGTAACCGAAATATATGGTACAACAACCTCTGATCCCCAAAATGAACAGACAGATAAGATCTTCCTTTTTAAGAAAAAAAACAGGCGTGCTTGTTAAGTTTAAATTCTTAAGACACACTGATATACAAGTGTGCATGGACCAGTGGGGAGGATTTGGCCCACAGTAAGAGACTTCTCAAAGTCACTGGAATTTAGAAAATCATTTTGATGCTTCTTTTTTTTTTTTTTTTTTTTAAGGGCATAAACTGACCTGCAGGGAAGAGCAAATGCTTTCTTTTCAGCTTATCTTCGGAAGCAGGCTTTTTTTCTCCGTCTGCTGCTCTGACCCAGGCTCGCCTGGCATGTTCAGTGTGTGACCTGCCGACTGCGGGTGCATCAAACTGTATCAGCGGCTGAGCAGGTGGTGAAGAACAAAGCACCACACGGGAAAATGTTGAAAGCATGTTTGAAACCACTGTAACTGCAGGAGGGGTTTAATTGTTTTATAAGCATGTTGGTGGCGAGAGGAAAGGAGAAAGCAGAAAACAGAGCTGCAGAGCAGCAGTGCAGGCAGTGACTGCCCTTCTCTGTGCCGAAATAGATCACTTGCAACTTCTTTAGGTGAAAGGTTGATTTCAACATTTGTTTTCCTTCTGTAGGAAAAGGGATACCACCTATTACTTATTGCCAAATAAACTGAAAAAGATGAAGAATTAATGCTTATTTTTAAAATTGAGAGGTTTGGTAGTTTAAGGATTATATTTTTAAAAAGTCACATGGTTTGCAACTATGGGGGACGAAAGGAAATTATGTCAAGTACTACTTGATTGTTTTAAGAATGCATTGAAAACCTTGGGAAAGCATCTCTTCAAGCTCTATCTGCAGTACTTCAGTGACACTAAGCTGTTTTTCACACAAAGTCTAACAGAACAGAAGTGGCTTTTATTCCGATGACAGTCTGCATATTTAGTTTGCTGCATTTTCCAATACTGGTTAAAGCTTGTAAATAAATCTGTGATGCAGTGCAAAAAAAGTTCAAGGCCAACATGTTTTGGAAGAAATAACAACTTTGGTTTTTTTTAAGAATCATAGAATTTCCTTTATAAATATGTTTAAATGTCAGCTGTTGACTAGCTCCAATACATGTTGGATGATGTTTGTCTGAAAATCAGAATAACAAAATGCAGCACTTGGCCTAAACCATTTCCGTTATTGCTAGCATAACTACTCTGTGTTCTTCATCTAAACTTCTTACCTTGTTTATTTTATAGGTATTTATTACATAGCTGCAGACAACTCACAAAATTTGCAATATTGTGTACTGGTCTTAAGTTCACGTGTATGCACAATTCCCAACCCCATTCTGCGTTCTTACATCCAAGACTTCGGTCTCCAGCTGTATTTTGGGTACAAATTGAAGGAGGGAAAATTTAGGTTAGATATGAGGAAGCAATTTTTCCCTGTGAGTGTGGTGAAACACTGGCACAGGTTGCCCAGGGATGCTGTGGATGCCCCAACCCCATCAGTGTTCAAAGCCAGGTTGGGTAAGGCCTTGAGCAACTTGACCTAGCGCAAGGTTCCCTGCCCATGGCACGGGGGTTGGAACTAGAGGATTTTTAAGGTCCATTCTAACCCCTTAATATTCTATGATTTGGAAAGTGCTTTTGTGATCTGACTTTATTGATTTATCACCTTTGCCTTTACTGATTTATCAGTTTGCCTCCACAAACTGACTGAGGGCTGTGACATATGTTGGAGCGTGATGATTTAACTCCGTTCCTTGAACCATCCTTCCCCCTCCAATGGAGTGTGCTGACAAATAACTGGGCATGCTCATGGCTGACTCCAAGTTCAGGCAAATCTTTCATCTCAGAAGCTCTCTAACCTGCCTGCTTGGATAAAGTGTGACTTGAGCCTTTTGTTTTATTCTCTGTACGGCACTGCTCACAGAAAGGAATATTTTACAAAAGTTCCTGGGATGTATGCTGTAAGCCATTCTACTCCACAGCAAAGCATGCACTCGTGGACACTACTTCTATTCTGCCATGAGACATTGAAGCAATTCTATCAAATACCTACCAAAACCTGAGGAAAATATACTCAAGTTTAAGATAACTGTGAGAGATGCTGGTTATTACATTTAAATTGCCACTTTTGCTGAAGTAGAAATGCTCAAAGTGGGATTCAGCTAGAAAAAAACCCACAACATGAATGCTTTTATATCTGTATATATACATTATATATATAAACTAAACCTTGTACAAGAAGAAAGGAGATAAATCAGACTGTTCAAACTACCAAGGTGTTACTCTCCTCTCCATTGCTGGAAAAATACTTGCAAGAATTCTTTTGAACAGATTAATACCTGCTATAGCAGAAGAACTTCTACCTGCAAGCCAGTGTGGACGTGTCTATCTCGCATTGGCCTTTTTAGCCATCAGCGTGCTTGTAGCAAGCGTGGGTAGAGCCCTTCACAAATCTTCGTTCGCGAAGTCTAGCCATGATGACAAACTAAACACAGTTCTTTTGTATCTACATGAAGTAAAAAGAAAAGCTAAAGTTGTATTTGCGTTGAAAATTTAGCCATTGGACAACAGCCTTACCGGATAGAGGAGCTGTTCAAAATTCTGCCAAGTATCAAAGATAATAGAAGGTTGATAGAGCTGAAGGATCAAAGATTTACTAGAAACCTAGGAAACAAATCCTTCTTTCCTGATTTGGAACTTGAGTGATACTGCCAGTATCCTGATCAGCGTTAACACTTTGGGAAAGGAATGACAGTAGATTGTGCTGTATTTGTTCCTATGAATAGGCAGAAAAGGAAAGTTGGCATCCATTCTTTCAGTTTGCAATCCCAAGTTATTACTAAACTTGGAAAAGTGAGAGAATATAATTTTTAAAACTTCAGCTTCTGCTAGAACTGATGAATTCATTCAGTAGAACTAATTCTGTGTGCTGTGGTAGCTCAGAGCACTGCAAAGAATTAAGGAATAAGCAAGCTGCATGTATCTCTTTGAATGAAAATAGAGTAAGACGGTCTTTTTAACTAATCTAGGCTGTATATTGAACTCAGCTAAATAGTGTGCATGACCCCAAAACTTATGATTGTGAAGACAATTTCTGACTTCTGTTCTACTATTTGAAGGCCCAACTGACTGTGAACCAACCTCAGATCCAGGAAAAGCTGTAGAAGAGACTCCTGGTAACTGGTATTCTAATTTTCCTTTAGGAAGTTGTCCTATGGGTGCTGCATATGGGTGTAGGAGTCCCTGTGGGGTTTTTATTTCGTTTGTGACAACGTGTGAGAAGGATTTCAGACAGTTGCAGTAGCAATAAGTGTTCATTCTTGCTGCCTTTGAAGTAGTGGTGACCGTTATTCTTTGGATGTTCTTGTTGTAACCTTAAAAATCTTACATATAGCTGGTGTAGCAGTGCATGTTTTGGTATATCTGCTCTGGTTGGTTTGGACAATTAAAATCTTTCTGACAAAGCCCAAGAGAATGTAGAACACTGCACTCTCCTTTTGGCAGCCTCAGAGCTGGCAACACAGAAAGACAAATAGAGGTTTTCATATTTTATCTTAGTAATTACATGCTTCAGAGGCCACAGGACCATATTTAATGGCTTTAAGTACACTGTGGAAATAAGGAAGAGGAAAGTGGTATTGGAAGAATTCCTAAATTGAAAGAGTTTTGGCCCCACATTTTAGCCCCATGTATCTTTCAGCTTGTCCAGACTGATGTTTTTCAGCTTCTCACAAGATTGTCCCTGCAGTTCTGAGATAGCCCTTCTGTTTGCATAACAAAATTGAGTTTTTCTACTGTGGCAAAAGTAGTAAAATATGAAGCTAACCTAATAATGTGTGTAATGGTAACCCACATATGTTCAGCTGCCACTGAGAGTGAATGTTTCCTCATTCTCCAGTCCATCAAGTATCTGAGGCAACAGATGTTTTCTTTTCTTGATAATTTGTTAAAAGGAAAGGCACTGGCCATTTAAGGGAGGTGTGAGATGGTGTGTGCACGAGAGAATTGTGTTAAGTAGGTAAAGTTATTTCAAAAGTGTATTAGTTAAATTAATGCAACAACGTCCTGTTGCAGACAAAGATGCTTCAGTTTACAAGATCTGTGGTTTTGCTTAGCTGACTTCAGATATATTGTTTAAAGGGCAGTCATGCAGAAGGAATTTTAACTGTACGGGTTTCTGAACAGACTGAATTCAATTTTTTTCTTGCACGTAGCAGATTTGACACTTATTGTTACTAGAGAGCGTTTTATCTCCTTATGAAAGAAACAGTTAACCCATTTTAGCTGGGAATGGAATGAAGTAGCTGGCAATTTATGTATTAAAAACTGTAGTCTGTACCTGAGAAAAATGCATAAGGGTATGACAGTATATCTTGTGTTGGGGTTAATCTCTTTCAACTCAGTGTCTCAGAATTAAAACCTGGAAGGCATAAAATACTATTAGAATGAGATGTGATTATAAACTCCGATGTTGAGCTGAGTGATTTAGTAACAGCTTAAAGTACTCCTTTTGCCCTAAAACCTGGATATAAGAGGTTCTTTTGTAATGAAACCTGAAACTAGGAGATGCTTGTATGTTTTGTGCTTCATTAACCTCTGTAGCCTGTAGTAATTGCAGAAAATATCTCAAACACTTTTCCAGTTTGGGTGAATTTCATTCAAGCCCCTTCCTGAGTTTACTAGTGGGGATGTATTGTTTTCACTAAAGATCAGCATCAGTGTTGTGTAGATTCACAACCTGGGATTTCTTCTAGAGCTTTCTTCTAAGACATTTACATAGTAAAGATAGTCACAATTTTATTCTGCTTGTCAGTCATTTACAGAAGGTGGCAGTTTTTAATGTGGGCCTTGTTGCCTTCTTGACAACTGTATTATCCTTTAAGGAAGGTCTGAAACCTTTTAAATCCATGTAAGTGAATTTGATTGGGAGGTGAGGGTCATGTTTCTTTGCTGTTCTGTGAAAGATACAGCAGCACAAGAAGTTCACGTAGATAAGCACTTCATTTTGACAGACCTAATGTGGCGAGGAATTAGTCAACATCTCCCTCCGAACTTGTTCGTATTTACTGGAACACTGGAAGTGACCACCAAATGTTAGTCATGATAAAAATAACAAGATTTGCCAAATTACAGTCTAACCGGAGTTTGGCAGCTTCCCACACTTCTCTGCCCTCCCTCACAACTGCAATTACAACTCCCTCCTCTTTTGTTGGTATTCTCCTTGCTCCTGTTCGCCTCTTCTCACTTCATTAATGGGCTGCTGTATTTTTTTGTTACTGAGCTACTGGCCTATGACTACATTCCTTTTTCTTTAGCCTACTCCTAACCATTGCCATGGATACAAACTTAGTTGAATTAAATACTGACAACATGTTCACAAAGAATAATGGCCCAGTGATGTGCGAGACAAAGCATATTAGAAGTCAAAGTGATCGTCCTAATAGGTTTTATTGAATACTAAGCAGGGTGTTGGGAGGTTCTTGGAGGCCTTTCTAGTACATCAGTGGAGTTGTGTTGCCACATCCAACTTTCTCTTACAAACTGCTGTGCTCAGCATTCTCTTCTGACCTTGTCAAATAGTGTTTTGTTCTTAGTTTAGTGTCAAATGCAAGCTTAAATTACACATATGAAGACGGCTACATAGCATTTTCAAAAAGCCTTCTTTTATCACCATGACTTCGAGATACTAATTAATATATCTAATGAGAAAGTATTTTGGGGTGAAAAAAAAGAGCCGAGCATACAGGCCCTATATTTAATGTTAAAACCGGTTCAGCAGAAAACCAATACCACGTTTCTGACCCATCTGGTACATTCAGGATAGTGTTTTGGCTTGGTTAGCTCCACGTGCAATGGGGTGAGTAGCTCTGGTGCCCAGCAAGGCCTTTGTGGAGCTGCTGTTCCTAGAAGGGTGCACCGGATCTGGCTGCTGCAGTGTGTGGACGGGTGTCCTGGTGTGTCCCATCCACCCTACTGTGAGCTGAGGCAGCTCCTAAGCGAAGGGAACCCAGGCAGCTTCTCGTCTTGGGAGTTCTCAAAGCCCTCATGTTATTAGTGAGAAGATGGTGGGATTATGGGTGATTTATTGCATATCAGGGGCACAACGTAAGCTATGACTGTGCAAACTTCTGCCTCAGCCGAACCTCCATGTCTTGGTTCTTCATTTCTGACTGTTGTAGTTGGAGGAAACCTGGAACAGTCCTCTCTGCCCTGGGAAGATTTCTTTTGTCACCCATGAAACTTGGCTGAGTTATTGATGTTTCCTACCAAAGGGCTGCCAGCCCTGTGCTGAGAAGGGCATTTCTCCTGCTGTGCCCAGGTCTCTACAGCAGGCTTGTGCTCCTGGAGGTGGCACATCCTCTGTCTTCCCAGGAATCTTTGTGAGATTCAGCCAGTCTTAGAGGAGCATAACCTATGGTTTAATGACAAATACCTCAAACACTGCGCTGTCTGCCACACTAAATCACTTCACACTAAATGAAGATCCCACTCATGTTGGGATGAAACTAGTTGTGATTTTTAAGTGCTCAGGACTCTCAATACAGCCTTGCTCTCATATTTGATGCTATCGTTTGTAATTTTATGAAAGATTCCACATTCAGGAATGATTGTGGAAGATTAGAAAGAGCTGGTTATGCTGATACTCAGAATTACACCTGTCCCTATCCCTGGTCCTGCAATGCTCCAAGTGCTGTGTCCTGGTACGTCACCCTGGTTGAACCACATGATTGTGCGTTTGGAATCTGACAGAGTTCACAGATGGCATTTACTCTTTTAAGCCTTTCTAGCATCAAACACTTGAGAACTGTGGATAAGACACAAAAATGGAGTGCAGAGTTAATCAAGGAAAAGAATATTAACTGTTAATATCAGCTTTAGCTATTTACCAGAATTGCTGTTTCAAGTCTAATTCATCTGTTTTCTTCTTTAGTGTGGTGAGTCATGGTGTAACATCTAATTTCAATTAACTTTTCCTTCTCTCTCCCTCCATTAAATAAAACTTTCTAACCGTAAACACAGTTTTTCATGGTACAGGAGAATAAGGGACTTTTTACGAGGACCTATTAGGCAGTCTGTCAAATTCTCCAAGGATTTTGCTGTAAAATGTCATCAAATTCGAACCTTATTTAGGAATTTTATTGTAACATGTTGCAAAGTACCTGAATTAGAGTTATCAGTTCTTTTTGAGAATGAATCCAAAGCTCACTCTTTTTCGAGATCAACCTCTAAGACATGCTGTGTTGTTTCAGATCCAAAAATTACTTCGTTTGCCAACAAAAGGAATCATCTGAAAATTAAGTAGGACAGGGAATGGGATGTATCACAGGCTGCCAGTGCACTATAATGACTTAACCAGAACCACTCTCAGCACTGCATTACTGTAGTGGTTTGGGTTGGTAACACAGAGCTGCCACCACTAAACTAAGGACTGGTTTAAGGAAATTCAGCTCCTAAATTCTTCGGGTGTGATTTATTCACATGCAAATATTTCCTCGATGTAATATAGTGACTTTGACTGCTGTGATAATCTCTTTAAGGGAAAAACCTGCTTTCAACTTTTGTCATTTAAAAAAAAAGGCATTTGGCCTGCTTATTTTGAGTGATGGTGAGAGCTGGGCATTGCAATGAGTCCTTATTTCCCTCGAGGCTTTCAGAAGCCTGGTTAAGAATACATAGCCATTAATCTTTCAGTCTGTATAGGACTGATCAGTTGATTGTCTGCCTATGTAAACATTTGCATTTTGAGAATATTGAGTGCTCTTTATCAGTAACAAATCACATATTGCCATCAGCTAGAGATGTATCAGTGTTGTCATCCAAGCAGACCACCCACTGCTTTGGCTTTTATGATTTCTTTGTCAGATATTTGCATAGTAGAAGACATTATAATGAGAATCTACTTTGAAGGGAAGGAATTTCCCTATTTGTGCAGATCTCCGGAGCCTTGGTATACTCTTTATTGGATGTGGAGCTTAAAACATCTGTGTTTAAACTGATCAACTGGCATTACTCCTGGGGGAATAAAGCTATTTTCTTATTCCTGATTTTAACCTTTCATAAGCCAGTTGAACATACTGCTTGGAAGTGGAACATGTGTGCCTTTCTCAACCCTTCTGTCTCAGACAGCCCAATTAAAGTGAAATGTGAGGGGTGATTGCTCCAGATGATATGCTGATCCAAAATTAAACAGCTAAAAATATTGAGTAGCTTCATTATAGCAGGGTCCCATATGCTTTTTGCAGCTAATAAGGGATGGCTTAAATAACGAAATTCAGGAAATAATGAAGTTGGTAAATGTTTTGAGGCACCCAGAGTGAGACTTCTCATACCCCTGTAAGGCTGTTGTGTGAAACAGGCCATGGCAGATCTTCACAGATCACCGCGTAAACCCCAGCGGGGAAATATGGACTGACTTCCAAACCCACAGCAACTGCCTTCCCCAAACAAAGGAACTATGTGTAAATCCTTTATTTTTTGACCATGGGAGGATTTGGAGAAGTTGCTTGAAGCTCTCATGTTCCCCCAAGACTTTTGTGTCTGTAGTTTTAAAACTACTTTGAGCGTGTGGTGCAGATGGTCTTTCAGGACCCAGTGCTTCCCTGTTTGCTCGTGCTGGCCTTGTTTCTGCAGCTGCTGCTGCCATTTTGCAAAGACAACAAAATATATGGCAGGAGAAGGAGTGTTGCATCAGGTGTCTTGGATTACCTCTGCAATAAGAAACAGAATCTCAGTTAATTTAAATATCTCTTGCGATGGCATTTGTGTGGTAAAGGGAGATAAGGCTCCCTTACCCTGGAAAACGGAGCCAGCATGGAAAGGTTTCCTGCAGTGTGAAGGACTAATCAGTTAAGTACAGTCTGTGTGGTAAATCTGTCTTCTGTGAGCGCTCCAGAGTTACTTTTTCCATGGCTGGTTGTCTCCTTTAAAAACTAGATTTATTTGTTTGTGTTTGCAGACTGCTTGAATTGCAAAGCAAATGGAGGCTTTGGTTGTGATATGTCTGGGGCTTTTCACCTGTGGTACTGACCCACTTCCTTGGCTACTCATGTCATTATTCCACCCATTTCCAATTCCCAGGTACTTATAACTAGTGAATAAACGTAGGTCTTAAAAGGAAGCAGAAAATGCTGATTTATGGTATTTTCCCCACAGGCCCAGCTCATTCGGCTCATGGAATAACGTTGAAACCTTGGAGTTAAGTTTTGTCCTGTTGGTAGAGTAAGAAGGGGTTGGAATGGGGTGTAAAA
Organism: Cephalopterus ornatus; assembly: GCA_013396775.1. NCBI lineage: Eukaryota > Metazoa > Chordata > Aves > Passeriformes > Cotingidae > Cephalopterus > Cephalopterus ornatus. Next base: position 60,075 of record VZRE01011364.1, read on the forward strand.
TATCCATGAAAAGATGTAAGAAATCTTTGTATCAATTCCAGTTATTCCTGACTTTGGGCCAAACATCTCAAGTGTTTATTGCAAATTTTGCATGTGGCCTTCGGGGCAATAAACTGCTAATGAGTTGTCTTCCTTTTAAAACAAAGATCTTCTCACTGACAGTCTAAACTTCATCCTTGAAATTGCTGAACTCACATTGGCGGCAGCAGCTCAGCTCAGTTGGACGTGACCTACTTGAAATTAATAGTTGTAAGTTAAATACAAGCCTGCATTTAGTATCACAGTGCATCTCTCCAGATGTTTGCCAGAATATGTTGATGAGACTACAGCCTAGGGCAGGAGAGGCTGCAGCTGCACCTCGAGCTGGAGAGGCTCCTGTGAGCAACTCATGCAAACGTTTTCTCTATCAGTAGCTCTCTTAAAATGTGCCTGAAGCAGGGTCTAACAAATTTCAGGTAATGTTTTTAAAGATGCTTAACTGTGAAACAGCTGCAGTTCCTAAGGTGTTTGCTGGTTACTTATTGATGCTCTGTCCCGATGTGTACAAGCAACTCCACTGTTCTTTGAAGCATGTCAGTCAAAGAAACATGAGGCTTTTCAATTTGGCTGTATAAGGCAGCGCTTTTAAGGATGAATAGGCACCAAGAAGAGACATTTTCAAGGATTTAAGGAGTGTTAAGTAGACTTATGAGCTTTATTAATTGTAAAGATAAAAGGGCAGTTAAAAATTGGTCAACTGAATTCAGTCAGCAGAGTTTGAGATACGGGGAATAGGCAGTGAGAGGGAAAACACAACTTTCTTCCAGATGCCTTTTAACAGCTCCTCAGCGATGTGGCAGCATCCCAAGCCTTCCTTCAGCCACAAGAGCTATTTATACATAAGTATCACTTTTAGTAGTTTTCAATTTTCTGTGATCTCTGGAAAAGCCAGAGATTGTTGCTACTATGTGTTCCTTACATGGGCTTTTGGGTGAAATTGCGTGTCTTGACACAGCCCACTGCTTTTTCCCTTTGCCCAGTATGTTAAATCCTCTCTGTCCCAAAAGAAATGCAAGGCCCAAAGGTCAATGTGAACGAGATATGAAGGAAAGATCTTAGGAATGCTCTTTGTCCCTTGCCCAGGTTCACTTCCAGCTGGTTGTCTCCCGCTGATGAGTTATACTGGCTGTCTTTGGAACAAAATATCAGGGCATTTATATTATACTGTAGGGAATTACAGAGGGACTGTATTAGGGGTCAGGAAAAGGGCTACAGAACAAAAAAGAGAATAGAATTTGCTGTGAAAGTTGCATTCTTATCAGGACAATAGAGTCATAATGAATGTTTGGGAGCAGAGCTGTTGATTTACTCAGAGGTTTTCTGTGTTTCATACCGGTTAGAACATTTCATTCAGTGTAACCCTAATTCCTCAAAACTGTGTGGAGCAGTAACAAATAATCTTCCCAGCCCACTGTGCAGGTTACTTGCCCGTGCCACCTCTCCCATATAAAGGCATCTTTTGTCTTAGAAGCCGCTAATCTGCAATGCTAAAGCTTTCCAAATATGACTTTGTGTATGGTAATAGCTGTTTATTACAGCTGATGTAGAGAGGGAGATCAGGGAACGCTGTGACACAATAAGCCAGCCAGCAGGTGAGGAATTCATGCCTGCGCTGTTCAAAGTACTTTGAGATTGAATTTGCTCTCTTGGGAAAAATTTGAAAATGTCTTGTGCTTAAACACAAGGCTCTTCATCATGAGTCTGCATTTTCTTTTTTGGTTTCCCTGGCTACTGATTAAAATGCATGTTTTGAAAAGGTTTCTGGATAAAAGATACTGTTCTGTTGTTTGCTCGTACAATGAATCAAAATTTGTAATTTATGCATTATCATAATTGCTCTCTACCTGAAAGGAGTGTGACAAATGACAATTCATACACTTTGCTCATCAAAAGGAGCATAATCCATTGCATGAAAAAAAAAAAAAATCCGTGTACTGGATTATAAATAACACCACTGATAACAAGCATAGAAAGTTACAAGATAAGTGAATTTTTTTTTGTAAATATTCCTGTTTTCTGCCTTTCAGGTATTACATAATGTGGGCAGCTTCTTTGGTGAAACAGCACCTTAACACCTGTGTTGTACAGATCACAAATATTGACAGGCTGCATTCAGGAGAGGAGCTGAGCTGATGTGACTTGTTCTAACATCTGTATATAAAATTCCCACTGCTGATACAAAGCACTGTTATTATGGAAAAGCTGAAAATCAGGTGCCGAATTCATTCCTGTGTGTTGTGGTCAGACGAGTTACACCAGAGATGAATTTAGACAAGGCCTTTTGTTGTCATAAGTAGCTGCTGGGTGTCTGAATTCGACCAGAAATGTCACCTTCTGTTGTGTCAGTGTTCTGCTGCTGTTTGCAAAAGTTTATGTGAAGTCTGAGCTTGTCTTGTGTCTGTATTCCAGCCATGGCACTCTTGGCCTGGGAAGGAAAAGCAGTATCTTCACGTGTGCATCGTTGTGCCCATTTCCATGCACAGTTGATTCTGTGATCCCTGTCTGCCCCTTGTAAAAATACAGTATAAAAGGCAAGATTTAATTTCCCTCTTCTCAAAACCCCTGCAAGCCTGTAAGACTCAGAATTTTGTTAAAAGCTCCTTTCCCTCAGACTTTCCAATTATCTGAGTAATTTATGGGTGAGACGAACTTACTGGGGAGTGTGTCTGCTACCACAGTAACCATACCTCAGGAAATAAGAGCACCCCTTAGTTACTCTGCATACTCTTTTATGTTTCTTATGATGGAGTCTGTTGAATGATTCTTACAGCTCACATGTTATTAGCTTTGGCCTGCTGTGCAGTGAGAGTCAAAAGCTGTAACCTTGATGTGGGAGAGCTATTACTCTGCATCTTGCACTCTGGCCTCTTATCAGTTGATTCAATCTGCAACCTGTTATTTTTGATGGATGGAACTGTTGAGGGTGAAGGCTGACCTTGGAATAAGTGCACCAAGACCAAAGATGTCATGATGCAAGGTTTGTGCCTTAGCTACAATTATCAAATTTATCTAACTTTATATGGCTTTCTTTCTGATCTTCACTGCAGACCAACCTACTTGTGCTAATGCTGGAAAATTGATATAACAAATACCCTCTCTGGCCTAAAATGCTCTAGGTTTTTTGGTTTTTTTATCATTTAAGACTAGTGTAGAAGTAATTTTATATGAGGGTGATGATCTCTATAACTTTCACATTCCAAAGAAAGGGAAGAGAGGAGAGAAACCTGAAGAACAGTTGAGAAACCAAAGGAGAAATACAAGTAGGCTGTGACACAGCATCTCTGCTGCCCAGTGATGAACACATAAGGGAAAGGACATGTTCCTTGCTGCACAATTAACTATGTTGCCTTCTTGACAGCAGTGAATTCCCTTGCCTACTGTGTCAAGACATGCCCCACTCAAGAAAATAATTAAATAAAATATATTAACAGTGGAGATTTAGTGTCTGGGTTGTATCTCATAATATTTTTGACAGTACTCAGCAATCAATTCAGCAAGTCATGTCTCAAGGGGCTTTTCTTTTGTTAATAAACTTAGGTTGCATTCCAGCTGCTACGGAACTGAGGGATATTTTATACTGATTAGAAATGGCTTTTTCATTTTTAATGTGTGTGGCCTGTGCATATCTTTGCTTCAAAATCAATTATTTGTCACATGGGAAGTAGTTCATTACCAGCAAGGATTACAACTGGTTTAGCTTTGTATTACTGTGGTTGGTGGCTGCATCACCTTCTGTCTTAAAAGAATGAGGGGGAAAAAAAATGGTTTTGCCTAACTTGAGTTTTCTCTTGAAGCATGTATAAGAATACTTTGCTATAGTATTCATCCAAGAAACAGCAGAACTTGAGTGGATAAATGAGAAAGTATTGCAATAAAGCCACTTGTGTTGAGCTGCACAGGCTGATACTCTACTGCTGTTTGTTTAATTTTTAAAATATTTGCAGTAGCTCTTATTTTGTTATTTAAGAAGAAAGCATTGGGAGTTGCTGAGAAGTTTATTGGTATTTTTTTCCACTAACAACTGATGAGACACTGTAATAGAGAAAAAACTGCTCTTACTTGTTTTCATATAAGCTCTAATACAGAAGAGCAGGGGGAAATATCTCTGAGTTAAGGGATCATAAACTCGGTTGTGCTGGCTGGGGGGAAGTGGCTTTCTGTTAAAAACAGAAAAAAAAAAGGGTAACTTAATAGGAAACTTTTAGTAAATGTTTGGTAAGTCTCCAAGAGGAAGCAATGGAGTAGTTTATTGTTTAAAACGTGGTTGAGAAAGTTTCCTGTCTAGCCCTTATTCAATACCTAAGGGTAAAAGCTCGTGTACTCCTTACAGCATTGTTATATATGTAAGACAGGTACATTGAAAGCTAAGTGAAAGTCTAAAATGCCCTGTTCTTCTCCTAAAAGACAGGATGTGGATGTTTCCTTTCCTGAGATGGTGAAGAAGTACTCAGTCGACACTGTCTCTGTACCTCTAGTCAATTAAATGCTTAAATTGCTGTGTGCTCCTCATATTTTATGTTTCATAAAATCAATTTAACAACTTACTGCTGATGTTCTTGTCATGTGAGACTGTAGATCTTTTTAAGCACAGAAGATGCTGTGGAAGTAGGCAGGTGACTGAGGAAATTCCCTGGGAGTGTTCACTGCCCTAATTTATATGTTGCTCTTGTGGTACAGTGCAAGTGAAACCGGTGAGGAGCAAGTTCTTTCTTCCATCTCATTTTACTTTTTCTGCTCTCACACTGTGTTTTTCAGATTCTGCAACACTTTAAGCACCAGAAATATGATGTATCGCAGTTATGCCGTGAGCAGGAATTAATCCCCCCGAGAACACTGCAAACTGATCTGTAGGCTGGAAGTTGTTCAATCCCTTCTTAAGATGTGTTTACAGAAAGCTGAAAAACTCCTCGTGATGACTTTAGAATCAGAGGAAGCATCAGATTAATTCTCAATTTGTTGAGTGCTAGTCAGGTTGAACAAACAGAAATCTATAATTTATTACTTGAATAGGAAGAAATTGTATTCCTCTGAAGTCAACACGATTTCAAAAGCTTTCTCACAAAACTTTTGTAATTGAAAATTACTGGCTTGCAAAGAACAAAACTTTGGCAGAAACACGTACTTTTCTTTCCGCTGTAGCCAGGATTTCTGGTCAGAACTGCACTGAATGTGATTTATAGCAGCGTGAAACCTTTCGTATTAAGAACCTGGCCTTTTTTTTTTTTAATATGTTGTACACCTTGACTGAAGAAGACATACTTGAGTAAGAAGGCAAACATGGGGAGCAATGATGGCAGAGCTTTGCTGAATTGTACCACATCTATTAGTAAAACTCAGCCATGTATATATTTAGGTCTGTAGTCATCCATGTTTCATATTTGTTATACTGGCAGACAAAAGCCCCAAGATACTTTGCAAGAGTTATTTGTTTTGCAGTGGTTTTACGTTTGTAAGTGTTTAACTGCTGATTTCTTTTGCACAAATGATTTGTAATATACGAGAGAGGTAATTTTTATTTTTTGATCTTTCAGCTGCAAACTCAGAAGCACATTCTGTATTTTAATGATCATAAAGAGTGAGCAGGGAAGCTATAAAGTCTATAGTTTTTTGAAAAATGTACAAAGTGACCAAGGGAAGGATGCAATAAACCCAGAAATAAACACCAGGGACTGCTCATTATATGGCTGTAGCTATAAAACATGCTGGTTTTCACCTCTGTAATAGAATTTCAGTATTTTGAGAGTATTCTGATAAATGTGAAGAATACAAAATGTTTTTTTCATTATCTTTAACCTCTTCTGTCAAGATGACAAAATGCTTTACGAACTGGAGCTGGCCTTAGATCTTGAGTCACCCTGCACCGAAAGGTAACTCCTCCTGCGCTGAAATGCTGGCGGATGTGCAGATAAATGCACGGGAGAACCCGGGGCTGGCCAGGGAAAGAAGTGTGAGAATGAATCCAAACTCCTGGGTAAAACCTGGGAAGGCCAAGTATAAATCCTGGAATACAGCCAGGAAACAAACTATCTTATTTGATGCTTTAGAAACAAAATGCTCTTAACCAAGAGTGATCAGAATACGGTTAATGTTGTCTTTTGTGTGAAAAATACCTTTTGCAGCGCAGTGACCAGCAAGGGCAAAATGAATTTGCACTGTCTCAGATAAGTGCTGGCTCTGTTTTTCCTGGCATTCCAGTAACAGAAGTTTCGTGTCCAAATACTGTTAAAGCCTGAAATATCTTTATTGAGGAGTTGGTAACTGTAGGTCACTTCTGTATTGGCCATCACACAACTTACTGCAGGTGAGACATAGTTTAGCCCATGGTAAAATAAATAATGTTTTTACATCTTTGCATAGTCCATCAAAAGTTTTGTCAATGATTTCCTTGCATAAAACTTCAAAATTTATATTCTTAATACAAATTAAAGTACCACCTCCTTATCCGAGCCCCAGCCTGAGTCTCTCCTGTCTTCTTAATAAGCCTCTATATGTTTTTTTTCTTGGAGCTGAAAGTATGTTCTTTAATCAGCAATGCTGCAATTGAGAATTATAAGAACATGAAAGAAGTTGCAGGGGAAACCAGTGTATCTCAGGTTAAACATTATTTGTGCTAAACTTGTGCAATTTTCCATCTCCTTTTAACCTGGACTTTGTATTAAATTATATATGGTTTTAACGTGCGACTGCCTTTCAGAGCATGTCAGCTAAAGGATTTGAGGCAAAAGGTAAGATCTATTTTATACATTAGTATGTGTATCACTTTCCTTGAATATTAAGATACCATTCAGAGCTTCGGCTACTTTCTGTGCTCTATTCATCCCACAGATAGCACAGAACTCCTGCAAGAAAAGAGAAATAATGAAGGGTTTAAAGTTTTGTATGAAGGAGTATATGGATAGACGTTTCATTTATTAAAAGATTTCAGTTCAGAGATCTGAATAAAGCTGGGGTGTTTAAACTCGATCATTACCTTTGTTCTTTCTAGCAATTAAATCCTTCATCTTCCACAAAGACTGGGGTTTAAATTACTGAGCTCTGGAAACGATCCCTCCCAAACTCACAAACACCCCTGAACTTGCAGACTGGGAAAGTCTCTGAACCCAAGAGGTGGCTTTTAGGTTGATCAGTCTGTCTTTTTGGCACACAGTGGCTAAAGAGTAGAGTGATTATAAATGACGGTAGGGTAAGATAGAGGGAACGTATTTTGGGAGCCCTTACAAGAGCTCTGTTTTCTCCTCTCCCTTGGCCTGTTTACAGCTTGCTTGAAGCACCCTGCACAGGTTCCTTGTGCCAGCTCTTCTCACCTGACAAAGCTGATAGAGGGTCGATTCAATGCATGTGTACTCCACTGGAGCTGTGGCTTCAGTCCCATTGGAATCTGGGGATAAATCACAATTCAGTAATTGTTGTGCTACAGTCCAGAAATGGCAGAGCGGGATAAAGCTGCTGGGTTGTGGTAGCAATTTTCCTCCCTGTCAGAAAGTCTGGGAAAAGGGAAATTTGGTGAAATGGGAGAAGGTGTTGGTAAGAGAAATCCATGGTGATGAGACCTCTTTTCTTTTTTTTTTTTTAGCTCAATGTGCTGAAGTCAACCTCAGCCTCTGACCCATATATGTATGTTTTATTGATAAAGATGTGTTGACCACATACACACATTCCCAATTTATTACAAATATGATTTTTTTTTTCCCTGAGAAAACAAGCACAGTAAAACCCAGTAAATTCAAATGAAAGATTTCAGAAGAAGGTTGATCTGTTCATGCTATAGCTAGCTGCAGGGCTGAAATAGTCTTCAAAAAATGGCTGAATACAAGATTTGAATCAGGATCCAGCTCTGACTTTCTTACCTCTGCCTATTCTGCTGGCTGAAACAAATTAACTGGATTTTTCTTTTGAAGGAGAATGTGAAAGGAAGGGAAAAAAAAATTAACTAGCAAAGAACTCAGAATCCACAGTTTTATTTTACAATTTTAGCTCATTGTGATGCTCTTTATATCTTCTTATTCTGAGTTACCCATAAAATAGTCTGATCTTTTGTACTTGGAAACAGAAACCTTGACTCGTCTTTTGGGTTGCCTGGGCTAATTCCATAGATTTTTATGAAAATCTGTCTAAAGAAAAAATCAGTTGAAATGATCAATAATTTTCATGTAGAAGAGCCTGACATGTAGCAATATTTTCCATCTTACTCGTATCCCCTGCCTTATAATTTTATCTTGTGCTGTTTGCAGTGTCAGATGTGGGTTTTTTCTATTTAAAACTGTTGCCTGGAAACTTGGAGCCTAATATAATTTTTTTCCCCCCAACTTTAGTTGAAGAGTAAACTGGAGTTTGGAACAGTTTGTGATATGACTTCATTATAAAATCCTAGAAATGTCTTATCTCATTTTCTGTAATTTCTTTGCTGAAGAAATTTTTTGCCATTCCATGGTATGTGACACCATCAGCACGTTTTGTAATTCTATGTTTTGAGGAAGGTTTCTCTCTCTCAGTTCATGAACAGTAAGAGTTCAGCTATCCAGAAAAAATACTCACACTCTGCTTTTTCAATGTATATGGTTGTGTAAGTAAAATTTTATCAGGTAGTAATTTGGTGACTAATATCTAAAAGCCATTAAAAGCTCTTTGGAAACTTGTGGAATTTCACTGCTATAAAATGCAAAGCTCCTGAAAGCCCCACTTGGTGATTTCCATTAGATAACAACTTCACTTCTTTCAGTATGTAGTAGATATGGTTAATGACTGGTGTTTTAGAGCGTGAATGAATTTGAATGATCACTGCAAGAATAAGCAGCTTGCCTAAATTAATATGTTTCAATCAGCTTTTGCTGCAGACACGTGTGTGCCACATCGCCCTTCACGCTTGCTTCTCTTTTTTAATTGTTCGCACAATGCCTTACACGAGGAGACAGATTTTGTAAATAACATTTAAGGTTTAAATTATCATCTGCAGTTCAGTATAGGTGGGAATGCTAAGTGCAAGGGTAAAGCTGAGCAGAGTGACGTGGTGCATGTGAATAAATAGATGGCATTCACCAAATTTGTAATTAACGTTTTTTTTCCTGTGGCAGAAGAGAGTACCATTATTTTTTGTGAAGGGTTTTTCCCTGGCCTGGCTGCAGCCATTAGATGAGCTTGAAGGGTCATCCTGAAATGCCTTTGAGGACCTGGATGCTTAAAGTCTGCCAAAGTGGCGCTGGAGATACACGTTGCTAGGACTGTGATTTATAAATCCTTAATCCTGAGGTACAGGTTGCTGTCCCTTTGCTTTCAAGCAGTTCTCTGTTGAGTGTAAAAAAGAAAACCACTCTCTGTACTTTCCTAAACTGCTTTTTTTTCCAAGTCATAGATTCTTTCCTAAAAATATTTCAACCTAACTAATTGTTCTACGAAACATCAAGCAATTGGAACAGTTGTATCTGAATGAGGAATAAAATGTTTGAAACCAAGCATTGAGATTGGTTTGGGGTTTCTGTGGGCTGGGCTTTTCCCCAACCCCTGCTGGACTTTTGAGTATGTCTCTTTGTTTCCAATGTAGATAATGAGACTCTGTCCAGGCTGAAACCTGTAAAGGGTTAAAATTTTGATGAATGATTCTGAGGCATTAGTTAAATAATATAATGTATATAATGTCATTTGTTGAGTTTGGCAGTATGAGAACATACAAAAGGGAGCACTGAATTCATTCGTGACTCAGCTTTCACATTAACTGCTTTACTTGCTTTTTCAGCTTGTTGTAATTTGAACCACTAACTCTATACAGCGCTGCAATTGCTGTCAAGATTTAATCAGATCTCCTGATCCTGAGATCTTCTGTTTGTCACCCTGCAGATCTCTCATTTTTAGAAAGTCTGGTAAAAGTTAGGTGAACTAACATTTTGTGATTTCCGCTGTCAATGTGACTCATCTTTTAGGCGTTCTTGTCAGCCAGGTTAAATGATATTCCACCATGATTACTCACTGGGCATACATTCCTGATTTGTATCCTTAATGTTGAAATGATTTGTGAAGTCTTGAAATGCTTTATCTTGCATTATATAAATTGTAGATTAAGTCCCTTTCTATGGTGGTCATGTTCTTTGCATCTTCTGGCTGGGTTTTTAAAGATCTGAATGAATGTATGATATGGTGAAAAAAGGCAAGAAAGCAAACCTGCATAACGATAAAAGAAAGTCATTACTAATTACAATGCAATCTTTAAAACTTTCTTGTTACCTGCTCTTACTGATCTTCACTTTTCCATGCAGAACTGAAGCACACAACATCGGTGCTTTACTCAGGTCATCACATTTCCTACGATTTGGTTGCCCTCCACTGATATTCTTTGTTTGTACAACTTTAAACCTAACTCTGATCTCCCCAAAGTGCTGTTATTCACATGAGGTCAGAGGCTTCAAGGTAAAACTGCAGCACTGAACTTACTTGAGGTTAGTAGGGACTCGGCCAGACTGTTCGATAATCTGCACCATTTTTCAGGAGCAAATTAACAGGGAAAAGCAAACTGTGTGATGGGCCATATGCAGACATGAAGGATTGTTCCCTCTGTGCATAGAAGTTAAATCACCGCTGGCTTACCTTGATAATAGAAGGTTATAATTTTAATTAGTTTTTCACCTGTTTGAAGTAATTCAATGTTCTTACGGTCTGTGTGGCACTGACAAAGGGGATCCTGTTTGTTTGCAGGCAAGTGTTTCTTAAAGAATAGAAAACTTTGAACCTCTGTGAGGCGTGACCAGAACTAAATTAAAAAATGTTATCCTATAAATCTAGAATGATTTTCACTCTGGATAATCCACTGTGTGAAACAGATTGCCACTGGGGTTTAGTTTGCAACCTTTGAGAAGCATTTGACATTTACTCAGATGTAAGATGGGGTATAAATTAACTTAAAAAACAATTCCCAGCAGCCTTGGAGAGAAGACAAGTCCTTTTAGACTCCTTTCACTCTTTTCTAAGAGTGGATGCACCTATTAGCTGATTTTTCAGTTGAATTCAGTTTTTCAGTCAATTAGATGGAGCCTGCATGTTTAATTCTTTATAAACTTATTTCTTTGTAAAAAATACTCCCACTAATATTCTGCTTTTGCTGACTTTCTCCAGTGTTCTGGTGTGGATGTGTGAGGCTGCAGGGAGGTTAAACAGTCTGCAACAGCACTGGACAGGAACTGCAAAATAAGTCACCGTTTAAAGTCTCTCTCCCCTGTCGGCTCCCAAATCTAATAATGATGGAATTTGGGAAAGTACTGTGAGCTGCTATCTGCTGTGTATGTGCAAGTGATAAAGTGCATGTGCAGTAATAAAACACTCTTCAAAATCTGATCTTTGGTCTGTTAACATGCTGAACATGCCTTTTTTTTTACAGCAGTGATTTATAGTCCGGCATAACCATGCAGAATCACTTCATTATATTTGAATAATGAAAAGAGTGCCATCAAGATGGCACGTCTCAGGGGAGCTTTCTGAGGCAATACTTTAAACAAATGACTTTTTAGATAAATTTATTATGAAGTGTGATGAAAGCCATTTTTCTTGGCAGTTTCATCTTGAGAAATCAATGAGGTTTGTTGTGCTGTAGTGTTGGGGTGGGTGGGGTTTTTTTAATCTCTTACATAAGTAAGGGCTAAGTCCATAGGAACAGTGGTTGATATTTTAGTGGCACCATGGAAAGGAGATGCAATGTTGTTATCGGCAGATCTAATCCTGTCTGATCATGTCTGCTAAGAATTTGTGAACCAAACTTACGACCTAGACCCACAACGTTATCAGTTGCTTTAAAAAATACTTTTTACAGGTATCCACGAGCGCTCCTTCAGATCTGTTGTGCAAAAATGTGGGTTTATGCAATTAAAAAAAAACCCCACAACAAAATTTGCCTGTTTTGTCAAAGGAGTACTCAGCCTTTGTACTGTCAGTTTACAAAACCACCAAGAAATCACCAACCTTACAATTTGTGTAACATTATAAATACCATTTCTATTCTTCTGGCACATCTAGCATCCTTGAACTTCTCCTTTCAATATCTAACTTTTGAATACTAGTAAGACATAAACTGGTTTTTTTCTCAAATCTCTGCATTTGTTTTGTAATCAAAGTTGTTCTACAAGCAAATCTTTTATATTCAGGACAAGTATGTGTTGAATGAAGATAGCTCACGCTGTTTGTTGGAAATCTGCATTTTGAGCTGTGTTTTCACTTTTAGCTTTCATAATGTTATTTGAAAATGGTTTTGTGTCGTGAGGTGACCTCTCCTTGACCCTTTTTTAATGGAATACCAATTCAGTAGTAGAATATGATTTTAAAGAGGCTGGTGTTTTTGAGAGGTGGAATTATGTCTACGTGACACATAGAAAATTCACTGTCTTTTTTTTTTTAACTGCGAAATTTTTTGTGTTCAAATCCAGATATAATTGTCTGAAATGCGTTAACAAATATGACAGGAAAATCGTCTTGATTGCGACCCAGTAGACCTGGATTATTTACCTGAAATAACCACTGAGACTCCTTTAATCACTTCTATTCTAAACCTCGAAAACAGGGTATTTACTACCTTTTGTGAAGAGTGTCAAGCTCTACAAACAACAGGCACTGAGTAATCGTTATGTATTACTAATACAGTAGATAATATTCTCCAGGGATATAAAGAAGGGAGGTACAGAAGGCGCTAGGGAAATGAACTTCCTTCTAGAGCTGTAGCTCACCTCTTCTTTCGCCAATGTTAATTTGCAACTCAGAATTTGGTAGTTGTCAGCTGAGAGCAGGAGGTGGCAGGGCTGTTCCTGGAGCTGCCAGGGAGCTCCTGCAGGCAGGAGAGAGCAGACACAGGTGTCTGTTAACTGCTCCTTGATCCTCCTTGCCCAGACACATTTCACCAGGTCCCTGAATCAAACCTGCAAACAAATGCTGCATGATCAGAAAGAAAAAGGTAGTCACCTACTTTCCTGACAAGACTGTTTGCAAATTGAACAATTGCCGTTTAAAGAATTTAAAAACTGGTTTTACCTACAAGGAGTGCAAAGAATTTTCTTCTTCCTTAAGGAATAAATTTTACATAAAATTTAAACTCAGTAACAACTTCTGTTGGGAAGTTCAGTAGTGAGTTACAGTGAGGTCTAACACTCAGAACCTTAAATAAATGGGTTTTATGCTTGTCCCTGCATTTGAATGTCCTGTATCTTGTTACATTAACTTAAAAGATATTCAGTCATGAGGAGTAAGTAACTGTAATCAGTTTTCTTTTTTGAATTCCGGATTTTCCTACAGTAAATGCAAAGCTGGCCATGCTTAATTCCTCCTAATGGGTTAATTGATTCAGCAGTCACCGAGTACGCGACCTGACTTCTGGTTCACTAAGTCACTAAATGCGGTATCGAGATGATGCTTTTATTTCTGTTTCATTTGGTGAGTGCATTTTGATCAGAGTTGTGGAAGATGTGAACTGGCGGCTTTAGGGAGGAGACCTGCCCTTCACCCCGGGCAGGTGCAGCCCCAGACTGCGCGGGGAGAACTTGCTGAGGCTGTGCAAACACACCGTGCCCTGGGTGCCGGGGAAGATGAATCTGCCCTTCACTTTTGTGTTGGACTTTCTATTGAACTAATTCATCATTTGATTTTTGACATCTCGGTAATTACTGCTAGCAAAAACTAGTCATTTTAATGGTAGCAATATACTGCAAGCACATTTAACTTCGGTGGAGACTTTGAATGACTTTGCTTGAACTGCTTGCCTGTTCTTTGTGGGCACTGTTACAATCGGCTGAGGACTTCCAGGGACGCCTTTGGTGACACTGTTGGCTCTGAGCAACTTCATTGGCTCCGTCAGGCCAGGGTGTGATTTCAAAAGGTTATTAATTCCTCCTGCAGTTGACCTTTGTCAGGCCAAACACACACAAAAGGATGTGCAAATTGTTGGTCTGATTTCCTCTAAATTCTCATGACCCTTCAAAAGCTGCTGTGATGATCCCAAATGCCCCAAAATGGAAACATTTTCTCCCCTGCCAAACCAGAATGTTCAGCAGCAGCTTTTCTCCCATCCCTAAAGCTGTTCTCATTGCCTAAACCTCTCTCCCTGTGTATTTGCTGCCTATAGGAGGTCACTAAGAGGGCGAGACAGCGCTGAGTGGAGATGCTGGGCTCTGATGTACACCTTTGTTACCTGTGTGAAACCTCCTGTCAGGAAAAGCAGCTGTCAGTTCTGATGAGATCTTTGTTAGGCACAAGACAGAACTTGAGGGAGCACTTTCTGTAGTGCTGCCTGTAGCACAAGCTTCCGTTTCGTAATTTTGGTGACAATTTGGAGCTTTTCAGTGCTTTAGTAGCCAACAATGAAAAATCTCTCCTCTGTAAGGACAGGTCTTTTTCTGGACTAGCAAAGTGCTCTGAAGAGCTCAGAGCCACTGTCCATTCAGATAAGGCATGTGAACAGAAGACCCGGTTTCAAAAAAAAAGAAAAAAGAAAAAGTCAACTTCTGAGTTAACACAAGTTTTTCTATGGATTTGGAGAGAGAGGACAGTTTAAAAGAACAGCTGAAAGACAGGTCATGCCTCCCAAAATATCAAGAATACAGTTCATGGGCAAATAATAGGGATAACCTGAGTTCTCCTTTCTTTTCTTCCTGCTCATGAATCCGGAATTATGAACATTTAGATTGAAACAACGTCACTAGCCAAATTCATTAAAACGAAGTCGTGGATTTCTGAAACCATTCACAAGGAGTTCTCAGTACTTGACATGAGCTGTATCTGGTTTACAGGGACTTTAACTGTTCTCTGTCACTCAAGTTGGATAAAGAATTGGTTAGGTTTCTCCTGTGGATATTTCTATACCCTTGGAGATGTCTGAGATTGTCCTAATAGTTAAATTTCACAATCTGCTCAGCAGTAATTTTCTAGTAGGGCTGTTCATTTTGTAACACTTGTCTGAGCCCACTTTAAAGGGTGTATCTTGGGCATTTGCTCAGCTCCCTCCTTCCTGTTCCTGAGCATCTCCAGCACTGCAGCCCCAGGTGTGACTGCCCAAGACACTACACACATTACACACTCGTGAGGTAACTCAGTCCAATGAGAACTTCCAGTCGGTTCACAGTCAGACATCAAGTGTTTCCATACCACCAAGAGAATAAAGCCAGAGGAATTCTCACAGTAGCTACGGAAATTGGTTCAGAGAGACTGACACCTGTGAGAGGTAATTTTTAAGACATCCAAGAGCAATCAGCATCAAATTGTTAATAATGTCTTTTGGAGTGTTTGAGGCCATATAAATTCTATTGATTTTCCGGCTTTGTCACTAGCTGAGCTCACAATTTAATAATATCTGATATAAGGAGCATTCTGACTGCAAGTTGGAAATCCGGGTTGGAATGTGGAGGGAGGAATCTGGGCCTTTTTATTTTATTTAAATATTAAACATTCTGTCCATACTTCTATGGCCTTCAGCATAGGTTAAAGGGAGCATTTTGCATGTTTTGTTTTATATAAGTGCTCACTTTTACTACTTAAAAGGTTTTTTTCTTTTTTTTTTTTTTTGGACAAGAGGTCTGCAGTTTTTCCAAGATTTGATTAATTTGTGAATTGAAAGGAGTTGAGGGTCTTGTCATGGCAAAAATGTATTTCCTCTGTTGTACATATTTTAGGCTGGTTGGGGCTTTTTGGTTTGCTTCTTTCTGGGGTTGGTCGGTTGAGGATTTTTTTGTTGTTGTGGTTTTGGTGTTTTATTTTTTTTTAATATGTTTTTTTTGTTGTTGTTGCTTGTTTTGTTTGGTTTTTTTTTTTTGGTTGAGGTTGGACTATGATTTTCGAAAAAAATTGCTGAATAGTTTATTAGAATGAGGCAGTTGGCTTGCTCTGTGTTCCTCCAGTTGGTCAGTACTGCTCATTACATTGCAGCATTGGTAAGTCCTTTTTATAGTGTTTTGTAAAAGATTAATCTAAAGACACGACTCCAAAATCAGATCCAGCAATATATGCAGTTCAGATTTCTGCAGAATGTTTCTTGTGCATTCAGGATGTATTTGAGCTACAACACGCCCAACGTGAGAGGCTGAGGGCAGATTAACCTTGGCAGTTTGGATTTGAGGAGTAAAGCAGGGATTACAGCTACATGTGTTTGCTGCTCAGGTAGCTGATGGAAAGAGGTTGATGTTCTGAAGCCATAGGATTATGTCTGGTTAATGTTTGATCCCACAGTAAAATGCCTACCCAGACCTCGTTCTTCTTGGCTTAAAAATATCAATATTATTTTGGTACTGTTAAAAAATGTGGAGAAAAGGTGGTGGAAAGAGCTCTGCCTCTTGGGGCTTTCAGCTAAGCCACTGTTTAGCAGTTGTTCACATGAATTCTGTTAGTGGAGGGTGGAAGGAGTGTTGTGAGGTTCTTCTTGGCTCTGCTTTGCTTTGTGGCTTCAGCTTTCTTCTGTGGAAAAAAAGATGGATGAAAGAAAGAGCAAGGGCGAAAAAAGAACACTGGATATAGTACAAAATGCAACTGCTGGAGAGCTGAACTGTGCCAAACAGAGCAATGGAAGATGCAAGTCTTTTGATTTCAGCACTATATATGGCCAGGAAAGAGCACAGGGATGTCTTGGGATGGCTTTCCTTGGTCACTCTTTCCGGATGGGGACTTCTGAGCTCTGTAAATGACTTGCTGGTGTCCAGCTGCAGGTGTCTTGCAGCAGCTCCTGGTTACCGGTGTTCGGGAGCTTTAGGAGACACCTTCCCTGTGGTGGGATGAGGTGGTGTGTCCAGGGGAGGAGCAGCTTTGCTCAACTGGGGCACAGAGGAACATTACAGAGGAACAGGACCTCATTCAGGTCCTACAGGGCACCACCAGTTTACGTGGAGTTCCTGAACAACAGCAGGCTGCCAAGGAAGGGTCTGCTTTGGTTTTAATCATCTTGGGAACTAATGACTAGCTGTGAGGTAGCCATCCTTCTGCTTGAATATAATGTTATGCACTTAGCTACACAGAGTTGGCTTTCTTTTCTTGTTCCTAAGGACTTGCAGCTAAGCAAAAAACCAAAGCAAAAAGAACCTGAACTCTTACACCTGTAAAGGTAACTGAGGGTTGTGATAGCTGCTGAGTAATACAAATACGTGGATTTTAGAGGGGAGGTTCTGTCAAAGGCTGTTTTTTTTCAAAAGCAGAGCCCCTAGTCAGCATTTAATCTGGCCTTGTTATTGCTATGACATTTGGCAAGAATGTTACATGAGATAGTTTGGAAAATGTAATCCCTCTTTTAATATCAAGTAAATAGAACATGTTCTGAATTATAAAAAGCCTAAATTCAATGGCCAAACAGCCACCTGTGACACTCTGTGAATGAGTCCTAGATAAGCCTTGTGATTCGCTAAGTTGTGGGGAGGCACAGAATGTGGCCTGAAGTATCTCAGGAACTTCTAAATGGGATTTGGCTTTCACCAGCCCCATGTCCTTCAGGGAAATCTTGATTTCCCCCACTCCCAGGAAGCAACACTAAATTTCTTAGCTTTCATTTCACAAAGTTTCAAAGTGAGGTTTCAGGAATATAGTAATTGAACAAGAGCTGTAATTCATGGAATCCTAATATCAGACAAACTATGTCAGGCACAGGCTGAGATAATTTGCTGTGTGGCATTTTCCGATTGCATGGGTGTGACTTTAAACTCCTGGTCTGGCTGTAACTCCATAAGATTGTTTGTTGCTATGAATTACTAAACGTATAAGGATTATTAAGCTCGTACACCATCTGTATGTGGGAGTGAAAATGAGCTATTAAAAAGATTGAAAATATGAATGTCTGAAATTAGAATTAGTCACACTCTTTTTGGTTAGCTTTGCAAGTCTCCCACTCAGAGAACTGTTAAATACTCACTTTTCATTCTTTAGTCATCTTCTAAATTATGTCTGTTTCGATGTTATTTTTCTACGCCTTCATTATTAATTGTTTTGTTAGGGATTAACGTATTTTAGGTATTGGAGTGTTTGAATTGATTTAATGCTTATCTCCTTTACAGCTGTCTGTTCAGGTGACTGGCAACTCTGCAGCTTTGTTGTTTTTGAATTCTGAGCTCAGCAGCTTCAGTGATCTGCAGATGATGTGTACTCAGCAATTTAAAGATGAGTTCACTTTCAGCGGCCTCACTTGGATGACCAGAAATCCCAGTCACTTTATACATTTAGGCTCAAATGTCTTTGGGTGATATTTGCCTTATTTAAATTTAAGGGGATTAACACTAAGCAAGCATTTCAGAAGCTTATTCTGGGAAACTCAAGCAAATCTGGTATGTTAAATAATGCGTATTCTGCCTTTTGCCTATTTTTTTCTTTACACTTATAAGAGTGTGAGTGGAAAAAGCTTAAACCCCCAGCACTCTGCACCCTGCAGCAGATCGGATGGAATGGCATTGTGAAGGGAGGTGCCATGGTAACTGCAGAGACAGTCGGTGTCAAGCTGTTTAATGGTGAGGGCTATATTTAGGCTTTGGTTTACCCCAGTGTGAATGGCAAATGGAAAGTTTGTTTAGAGGTCTCATGTCCTACCACTTCCAACCCAGAAATAATGAGGTGACACAGAGCCCAGTGTTGTGCTGCCTTTGCTACTCTTCAGACACGGAGAATTGGCTGCTGGTACCCAGGGCTGTCCTTTGGAGCACTTTCCCTCTCTTCCTAGACACTGTAGTGTCCCTGCAGCAGCTCCAGCTGGGAAAATACCGGGAAGGTCTTTTGCATGGGAAGATCTGTGATTTGAATCTGTAAGCAAAGTGGAAATGGAGTGAGGTTGGAAAACATACCATCTGTATTTAAAAGTGGTACCCAGAGCAGTCTTGCAGGCTGTGAAGGCTAAACAGTGCAACAGGTCCTGACAGCAATAACTTTCACAAAAACTGGTGTTTCTCTTTAGAACTTTACAAAAACTTTTAAAATGCCAGAATAGGAAGAGAGGTCTCATTGCCAAAGTTTTGTTTTGCTTGCTTTAATGCACTTCATTTGTGTGTACACTGACGTATGACCACATGTGCAGAGGGACATTGCAAGGCAGTGCTCGTTACCTCGCCCATTTAAGATTCAGCCACTAGTAGTCAGACTTTATTGTTAAGACAAGGTAGTGCTGCTTTCAGAAAGAAATAATCACTTTTGGAATAGGGTTTGAAATGCTCTGTACATTAGATGACCAAATTGGCCCATCAAAACTGTTTTAGACTATTGGGAGACTTGTGAAGTCACTGACCAGCACAACCTGGGCAGGAATAGCTCAAGTGTAAGCTCAGCTCAGAACAGCCCTCTGTCATTCTCTCCTGTAGTTAGGAAGACAAAGAAGCACAATAAGGAGAAACAGACAAATTGGAAGTAAAGATTAAATCAATAATAGGGGAAAAACTTTAACAAAGTGATTATCTAGATAAAAAGCTGGTCTCAAAAGACCCAAGGCTTGACACATGAAAAATTAATGGGAGAAAGCAGTAGCAAATAGTTTTCTAGGAGTGATGTTGTATTGGCAGGAGGATGGATAAGATATTTACAAAGCATTTAATTAGGTTATGTCCAACAGCATTATGAAGTAGGTGAATGTGTGGATTGATTCACCTGGTTTTGGATCATCCAAACTTTGTACAATAAAGAAGAACAAATTCAGCTGGAACAAAACAGAATGACTACGTAGGAAGATTTCATATTCTGTAAAAAAAAATATTCTGGGTCAGAATATTGATACTAAGTCTCATTATTAATGCATATTTTCTACACCGATGTTATACACTTTACAGTGTATATAATAAAAATGAAGTAAAATTAAAAACAGACAACTTTGGAGCACAATGCCTCATCAAAAGAACCCAGTCTATTTAATCTTGGAGAAATATGAAGACATATCTAATAGCTGCTTTTTTTCCTTTCATTTGTTTTTTGTCCAAGTTAACATAAACCAGAGTTGTTTATCTGGTTGTATCTATGGTCTTGAATTTGTTCCTCTGCTGTATTATATGTCTCTGCTTTACAGGTTCAATTGAACTTTCAGTGTTTTACACCCTCTTTTTTTCAGTTCTTCAGTCTTCAGAGGGCGATGAAAACTTGGTGATAATGGTTTCACATTGAACTTGCAGATCCTAATAATAAATGTTTTGGGTTGGTGTTACCTGAAGCTGCCAGTTAGATCATACCACCAGTCAGCTGGGTTCTGTGCAGTGCAACTGCATGATTAAAGCTCCTCGAATTTAAAGCTGCAAGGAGCAAGTAAGTGTTTGCACCACTGCAACCTGGAGTTTTCACTGCAATTCTTTATAGCAAAGCAAGTGTGTTAATTGGTTTACACAATGTAAGGAATAAAAGGCTCTTTTTCAGCAGCTGCTGAAGAAGATGTAAAAAGGAACATTTAACGCTCATAATTTTAGTGAAAGAGAGTAGATCTACCCTGTTGCTGATTTTAGGGGAGTGATAGGCTGCTTTATATCATGTCACCAGCTACACCAGGAATTGTGGCCATGGAAGTGATGAATTAAGCAATAAACAACAGGTCTGTGTATATGACATTTCATTTTTGGGTAGCTGTGGAAAATAGTGTAGAAGCTGCACACAAGTGCATCGATTCTGCTTCCTGGCTTGTGCAGTGACTTATTTCATGGCAACGCTGGTATATAGAGCCTCTGGATCATCCTGCACAGTACACAAACCAAAAGAAGAGGTGCTTTTTTTTCTCTTGACTAGTCTAGAAGAAAGTAGATCCCTTTAGCTGATATTCAGTAACTGCTGGGTTACGTCTCTATTGTTTTAGATAATAACTAATTAGTCATTGACCTTGTGTGTAATACTTGAATGTATAGAACAAACACTCTTCTTAGCTATTGAAACACTGGAGAAATGCACAGCCTTGGGGCTGTGTTTGCCATCCTCCAGGGTGCCTGACATCTTCAACTCAGTTGCTAGTTATTGATATATTTTTCTTCCCTGTCCTGTCCCCTTCCTTTGTCACATATAAAACCAATATCCTAGGCACAAAATTCCAACCAGAGTCGAACAGAGTGCAAATGAAGTGGGGAAGAGTCTTAAGTAATAAGACTAAGCTCACCTCTGTAAACGGTTGAGCAAGGAACATAAACCATTTCTTTTTACAAGGGCGCATGCCTGTGTCTTTGGCTTTGCTGAAAACTGCTCCTAGGCCTTGTTCCTAGTGCATTGCTGGGATGCTGAGTTTGGAATGTTTTCCCAGATCTGCACAGTGGCTCCGTGGAGTTTGCCAATGTGCTGTTAGCAGCTGCTTGAGAATCTACGTGATCCACAGGCTCCAGAGGGCTGCAGAGCTTGAGGATCCTGCTTCCAGCTTTCATCAGGACCTCTGTTTTTGATCTGTGTCTATGCTGGGTCATTGCTCTGTTTCTGAGCTTGAGAGAGATCCCTCCCTGTCTTCTGTGGTAGGAAGTTACAGAGTTAAGGGTGCTTTGAAATGCTGCTGGAATTTTGGAAGCCAGGTAAGAGCTTTTAATGCCTCCCAAAACAAGAAGCTCCTGTTCATGCTATGGAAAAGTCTTCTGCTAACAGCAGCTGTTAGTAATGGGCATCACTTCTCTACAGGACCTCAAAGCACATGGTAATTAGAAAAATTGTTGCAGTATTCAAAAAAAACACCAACTACTGGTACAGATATGGAGGGTTAGAGATGTATCACAATACTAACTCTCTTTCTCCACCTGCTCAAGTGTGACAAGCAAATGTGCTTTGAGTAATGTAAACCATGGCAGCACTAGATGTCAAAATGTTTAAAAACAAGTTAATGGTGTTTTAGATGTGACATTTAGGAAGAATTAATAATAATCTTGGAGTTAATTATTTTTAGACATCACATAAAGTGGCTGGATCAAGCAAGAAAAATCTCCTTAGAAGATAAGAAGGTAAGTTTCCTTTCGCTTTTGAATGAGCTTTTTCCTTTGTTCTTCAGTTTTGCCTTTTGTTATCCATTATTGCTGCCTGCATGAATATGTGAGGAGCAGTGAAATCTATCAGTAATATAAGAACAGAGGCAGTGCACAGGGGTGTGGGCACAATGCAGCTCTCGCCACATCCATCACTGTTTATCTTCCATATTGTGACTGAACAAAAGTTATTCTGTCTCTCTGCTAAAACTGTTAATATTATATTGCCTTGTAGCTGACTGATCATTGTCCCTTTATAACTAATTTAATATTGTAAGCATTCTGTACAATTAAATTGCAATAGTATTTTGCAGTATGTTGAAAATAGGTAAGGGAAAGTTTTGAGACTGAGCCTAAGGTGGTCTGTGGGTTGGAGAATGAGCATATATAGACATAAATGAGCTGATTACATGTGGGTAGTAAGGAAAATTTGGGGAGTAAAATCTGGGGCAATCTGTAGCAGAGAGAATAAAATCTGGACGGATTTGGATGGAATGATGGAATTGAGGAGGAAATTCAAGGCATCTTGTCCTGTTGATGTCAGCCAGTGTGCCCACCCTGCCTGCCTTGCGTGGGTCATCTGTTAAGTACATCTCCTCCCCTGCGGAGTCAGCGTTGGAGGAGGGAATGCACTGCTGGAGATGGGCCAAGGTCTGCTTCCAGCTGTTTATGCATCTTCTCAGCTTTCATTGTTTCTCTGGTGATTGCTTCCGTATACACAAAATCTGACAAATAATTGCAGTTTGAAGGGCGTGCTTAATGGAGGGCCATAAAAGTGATTCACAGACAACTGTAAACTGAACTATTACACTAAAGGATAAAAAGCTTCCTTAATGAGCTGTACAAGACAGTTATCGATGTATTTATGAAAACATTTCCAAGTACATGCAACCTGGGGAATTAAAAGATAAATATTTAAAGATTGGCTGACAGTTTTCACATGTAGCAAAACTCCAGTTTCTCTATTAGGCGGTAAATTTATAAAAAGTATAAATTTATGTGATTTGTAACAAAAAAAAGAATCAAAACTTGCATTAAACCCAGATGTTTTCCACTGTAATTGTGTTTTTCTATTCAGATGAAGAGATGAAGCATGAAGAAAATGGATAGATGAGATTCAGAATATTAATAAGGTAAACCAACTTTTTTTTTCTATCCAAATAATTTATTAGTGTCGTGTCACAGAACTGTATTTAGGAGGATGAAACCTAACAACAGTTCAGAGTTTGATTAAGTTTCCTTTCATCCTGTCATTGCTGTGCACAATTAGGTTATTCAAGTGTGATCTTTAAGTGTTCACAATATGATTCATAACCTTGTTCTTCACACCCCAGAGAGAGAAAAATTGGTCTATTGTTATGAATCTGATTAATATATGGATCAATGCGTGCCCTTTTAATGTTTATTATACACATGCACTTTTAGTTTGGATAAACGATTATCTCATTGTGTTACTGGCTCTTTGTAGTTGTGCTGTGTTATTGCCTGAACAAAACCGTAGGAGCATTTTTAAGCATTCAGGGCTGACACTTGATTTGGCATTGCTTT
The DNA here is from genome assembly GCA_013396775.1 of Cephalopterus ornatus. Classification (NCBI taxonomy): domain Eukaryota; kingdom Metazoa; phylum Chordata; class Aves; order Passeriformes; family Cotingidae; genus Cephalopterus; species Cephalopterus ornatus. Next base: position 83,537 of record VZRE01011364.1, read on the forward strand.
GTCAGTTGAGATTACTTTTATTCTTGAATGGATTAATAATTGATAAGTGTTAAACAATATGATTTTCCTTAGGATTACAGCTGCTGTCTTGTGCAGCTCCTCCTGCCGTTAAGAGTGAAGACTTGGCTTATGCTTTTAGGACAGCTTGAAAGATTTTTTTTTTTTTTCAGTTGTACCAATTTCTTAGGTTTGTTGCATCACAGGGTTATAGATGGAGGCTGGACTAGTGACTATGATTCCTTGCAAAGGTGGAGAAGGTGTGAATTAGAAAACAGATGACAAGTTGGCCAGTCTATGCAAAACTTTGGCACCAGGCTTTGTTGCTCATGGGGAAAGCTACTGGCAGTGCTAAAGATAAGTAGTACAAGACTTTCAGTCATGGGGGTCTCTTCTCCAGCATTAGGAAGGTTGTGATGAAGCTGAATTTAACCCCGAATGGTGATCTCACCACATTTTCACTTATAAAAACAGGGAGTAGATAATTTGGCTAGAAACATTAATTAACTTCACTGATGTCAACGAAGCATTTAGTAGCCTCCACTAGGACTTGTGAATCTTTAAAAGTGTAGTACATGTCGTTGATTTTTAAGTTTTTTCTAACTTTATGCTGGGGTACCAGGAATTGGGTTTTCTTTTTTTCCTTGTCATTATTTGATTGCTTTAGATTTCACCTTTTTAGCTGATCCTTCTATTCCACTTGCTCTAGCAGGATGCAGTCGTTCTAGTCCATGAGGGTCACTGGCCTTGGAATGAAAGATGATTTGTGTATTAAGGGAAATAGTTAATTGGTTCATTTTTGTATGGGAGCATGAGGGAAGGAGAGAAGAATCAGAAATCCTAACAATGTGATAGTTGTGAAAGCAGAGGAACACGCTTTTGTCCTTGTGAATGCTCAAGCAGATTTTCAATCTGCCTCTGTACATCATGTGTCTGACTCTTTGCATGGTACAGCCTGTATTAATTATGTCTTTAACCTCTCTTGCACCAAAATTGTCAGTGATTGAGAGAGAGAAACCCATTGACCACAGGCAGAGTTTTCAAACTTAATTTGTAAACCCAGTATTTTTACACCAACAGTCACATCATCTCCACTGCAAGCAGATTGCTTTGCATTTCAGAGCCCAATTAAGGCTTCATTTCAGTGGATAAACCCTTGTGGCTATTATGAAGGCATTTGTGCACTTTGGTTTCTTGGTACATATGCACAATTAAAAACATGAAGGTTTTTATATCAATCCAGTTTATGGATTATGCACTTCAACTCGGGCAGCCTTTCCTCATGCCCCCATTTTGAAGGCACACTAGGAAAACTCCTGCTCCATCTCTTTGTTTGGCTGAGATGCCTTTTGACATCAGCTGATGGAGGTGCCCTGGTTTCCATGGGAAGAACTGAGGCACTGTGCAGGGTAGCTCACAGCAACAAGTCCACAGGCTAGAAGGGAAGAAGTCCTGAATGATTCTCCGAGGTTGTCAGACTGTGTTACATCCCTGGTATTCACTGTTTTGCCTGTTGCCTTTGGCAGATTGTTACTGTCAGTGCATGAAGGATCCTGTGCTTCAGATACCTGGAAAATATTAGACCCTTTTCTGTATTGTTTTCAGAAAATACAATGAATAGCATAATTTTGTGCATTTTTTTAGCAGCCCCAGGTGCATTTTAACTCAAAAATTGCCCTATCAAGAGGAATTTATGTTGCCCTGCAGCTACTCCAAATGCCCCAGATAACTGTATTTGCCCCACCAAGCTAATCCTTGTTTCCTTCCTGCAGGCTGGAGCGATGCAATGCTCACATGGGCAGAGAGAGCCTTGTTAGAGCCGAGGTTACACGATGCTGATACCCCAGTTTCCCAAAGCTGTACAGAGCGTTGCTTTCCCTGAGCAGCCCTCAGACAGGTCTGCCTTAGCTGAGGATACAAAACCACTGAGATCCACTCAGATTTCTGTGGAGCCTAAATTACCTCGGGCAGCTGTTCTGTTAGATGGGAGCGCACACAGGCCGTCGCCAGATTTCATCTTCCCCCTGGAAGAGTAGTTACCTTGGCAACTATCGGATTGCACGAGATTTTCTTCACTGGTAACTAACACAGGAGCTAAATCTGACATGTGGTCTGTAATACTCAATGCCTTGCCTTAGATGGGGGCACGTGGTGGCAGGAGCAGTTACCCTGCGGTGTGATGGGATGAGTTCACACCAACAGCAGCGCTGTACTCAGAGTTTAAATTCATTAGTGCATTACCTAAAACTGAGGTCTGTAGGGTATTAAATGCATAATCAGCATTTTTCCAGGAGCAGTTCAATGAGAGTGAACATAAGTAAAACCCTCTTACCTATACCCCCCACATCTTTAGTCAAAGATGCCTTATTAAACTTTATTAGTAGAATAGTTCCTGGAGAACCCTCTTAAAATTGGATGGTGGGAGTTGGATTAGCTCAAGCTGATGGCTTTTTTTTAAGACCTCACATAAATAGGAGAGTGTGTGTCCAATGTGTGAGTTCTCAAAACACTCTCAATAGTGTGCAGTAATACCCAGCACTTTTTTTCCCCTCCTCCTCTCTGGTCTGGGACAGCTGTAACTCCCAGGAGCACAAGTGGCGGTTTGAGGTAAGGAAGGACTTGATTAGTGCTGACAGATGGCACAGCCACAGCTATTTGGACCTGACCTACTCTGCAAGCTCTATTGAGTGTTCTCTCTCCTTTCCACTGCCTCTCATTCTCCATGGCATAACAAAGGCCCCTTACTGAAGATCTCAGGATTCATAATTCTTCTGGGGAGTTTTGTGGTGATTTTACAAAACATCAGTAGGGCTTGTTAGCAGCACTGATCAGTGAGACCTGGGTAGGAGAACCACTAAAAAGATCAATTCTGCAATTAATCTAAGGAGACTTTTTTTTTTAATGTAGTTTTCTTTTTTAAGAGCACAAACAACAAAGAATGACTATTTACCAGTATCAGTGTTGCTAAGCCATTCCTGAAGTGCAAGGGTTTAGGTGCAGGTGTTCCCATGAGCTTCAGGTGTTCCATGGACTTAGTGCTATTAATGATTGTAGCTACCTGATACAGACTTAGAGAGTCATGGATGTGGCAAGGCTTTTTCTTTCTTTAGATCTTTAATCCTTTTAATATTCTAATTACCTTATTAGTCTTCTTAGCATGTGAATTAATGTCATCCTAATTATTCTGCATGGATTTCTACCACCTTTGACATTTGTTATCAATATTGGTAGTTCCATTGTTTTCAGCTGCTGCTGGAGCAGGTGGAGTGCTCACCTAGAAAAGGCTGGAGAGAGAAGTACAATGTCTCTGAGACAAATTCAGGCTTAGGTTTACACCAGTAAGCTCAGGAGAGCTAGGCAGGGTTTGAGTTTTACCAAGAAAACTGGGACATGGGGGCAAAAATCAGAAATGTTGCTAGTAGAAAAAGCTATATGGGCATTTAGAACTAGGAGTGACATTCTTGACTGGCTTTCTTTGACAAAGCTCCCAGGAGTAGGGCTGCCTGTGTAAGCAATGCTGATGAGAATAGGACAAGGAATGCTGATATTGGGTGGGTTTTAGTTGCTTTTTATTTTTAAACAGAAGTTTGAAAAAGTTCTCCAAAGAAAAAGAAGACTCACAAGGTATTTATTTTACTTCATAGTTATATTTTTTTTAGTATGTTTATCTTGGAGGGCAGTCTAATACAGCAAAAGAAAAATCAAGGGATTTTGCATTTTTCATTTAATGATCACATCTTCTCACATGTTTTTAAAGCATTGGTGACTTTGATCTCATTAAAAATCGTGTCTAGGAGCAATAGCAGTGTATCACCTCCTGATGTGGCAGTTTTTATATCGTGGGTCTTGTCCTGGCACAAGCTGCTCTACCCCAGCTTGGTTAAACCCTGACAGAGAAAGAATTCTCACCCTGCTGCCAGAATGGGAGGTAGAGGCTGTTGAGCTGGGTGGATGTTCATGAAGCTGTGGCATCATTGCCAAGCTAATATGCTGATCTTCATAATAAAACACTGATGGTAAGGTCAAGAAGGACCTTTTGCATTGCTGCATGTGCTTTTGTAGCCTGGAGTCTTAAGGAAACTCTGAGAGAAGTCTACAAGCAAACGAAAGGCAGCAAGGGAAAGGTTTTTCGTTATATAAATGCATTTGTTCTTAGACAAGGGAAACATGTCAGGGTGCTTTTCAGAGCATCCTGGGATGTGGATGGAGTTGCTCAAATGTGGCACAGGATCCCGACTGTTGCTTCCTGCTGTAACCAGCAGCCTGCAAACTTCAAAAGCAGATTTCTGGCTGTGCTGTGCTGGGTGTGCTCACCAGGCCTGTCAGTCCATCGCTCCCATTTGATTTGGGATGATGAAAGCAGAAGCAAAATCAAACTCGGTGAAGTGAGTTTGGTTTGATGGGATTATAACTCCCAGTGCTGTGGGGAAGGAGTGATGATGCCTGTGGCCAGTGTGATACACCACCGTCAGATGTCACGTGGCAGGGACAGGCACCTCAGCACTGGCTGTAAATATGGGCAAGAGCTTTGCAACTGGGGCCTGACTTTGTCAGCTTTGAAGCTGTTCAGTTCTGGGGCTTTTGGCTGGATCCACCGCAGAGTTGATGCTGTACACCACTGTTTTCCCAAAGGCTAGGACATCTGCAACTCCAGGGGTTTTAGCACTGTATTTTTTTTTCACAGGTTCAGTTCAGTCTTTGGGTAAGCAAGTTGTTTCCTATGTGTACTTTTAAGTTCTGTGAAGTGTGAGACTCTCCAGCTTCAAACTGCAAAACAATCCTTGAGAAGAGAAACAATAACACGTTCCCATTTTCTAATACTATTATTATTTATTATTCATTATTCATTATAACTTCTACTATTTATTCTATATTATTATTTATTATTATTAAGATTACTACAAGTCCTCAGTAAGTTATTCGGTTTTGCCCAGCTCTGTGAACAACTGTATGAAGGTGCTAGCATGAACACACTAAAATGACATACAGTTCACATTTTTAGAACATAATACTTTATTCCTAGTAAAGTACAGACTGCATCACAGAAATCTCATTCAGTTTTCCAGCTGTTGGTAGAAGGACCTTCGTGCCACAGATTTTCTTTACTGGCTATATCAGTTTTATTAGAGATATTCCCTCCTCTGAACGCTTCTCTTATTCCTAAAATGCCAGGCTATCAGGGCTCCTGCTCCATCACATTATATTATACAGGCATTTGAATCTGTGTTTGTTCTGTCATACTGGAGAGAGCAATACCCTTTGCTGCAGGTCTGTGAAGCGCTGTGAATGTGCTGTTGGGGACAACATACACTCAGTTATACAGAGCATCTTTCACAATTCCTACAAAGAGAACAACAAAACTGACAACCAGAAATACAGTCAGAATATAGCACAAGGCATTTGCTCAGCAGAGTGGGATTTTGGTCCTGTGCACTGAAGAGCAATGACAAACAACGTGTTTGCTGTTGTGTTAACGGGGTTTATTTCACTGCAGCTCTTGCATCGCATTCTTCATTTTGTCATGCTCTTGCTGTACAAATCCCTCCTGTAAGACTTTGCTCACATCTTCCCTATGCTCTGTCCTTTCTGATAAATCTGCCAGGAAATGAAACAGGATAGAAATGCTGGAGTGGTACTTACAAGACAATGCAGACTCCTTTGGTGAGGAGGAACAGCACTGTGACTCTTGTGTCTTGTCTGATGTCTAGCTATTGAAATCCTAAAAGCCACCTAGTGAAAAGAGTGGGAATTTTTAAATCCTTTCATGGAATCTTGTAAGGCATTTTTTTTTTCTAAATTTCTATATTATATGTGCTTCTATGATCTTTATTTTTAACAAATAGCTCATACTTAACCAGCATTTGAGAGCTAACAATTAGATAAATGAGTGTGAACCCTACTACGTAGACACAACTTTTCTTCCTTCAATTTAACTTCATTTTCCCTGTTGCAGCACTTAAAACTAGTAACTCCACTCTTGTTTCCTTTACATGGACAGTGTTGAAAATGCGTGAGAATGTGGTTTTCTCTGCAAAGCTAAATGAAGTTAAGTCATTTTAACTTAGATCATTAAATGGTCTGAGATTGTTATTGATGTTGGGAGGCTGAGCAAAGTTTCTTAACTATGTTGCCCTCTCCTGTATGTCTTGTTTTCTTGATTAAAATGAGTAGAAAATAAACTTTCCCTAGAAGCAGATTTCCAGCAGCCACATACACTATTGACGCTGCAATGCCTGGCTGCTTTAATTTCTCACACAAACAGAAATCTGGCAAGTGAAGCTGCATTTCCCAGATCATCTGATATTCAAAGGATGATTAAAGCAAAATAGTTGCGGAAATGTAGATCAGGAAAACTTTTGTTTCTCCCTGAGCAATGATTTTTGTCTTTGCATTGGATTATAAAACAGCTGGTTTTTGAACTAGCTTGGCATTCTAAATAGTAGCACAGCTACCAGTACCACCTTTGTGTTTTAAAAAGCTGCAACTATTTACTCATTATTTATGTTTATTAGTTCTTTTTGTGGCTTTCTTAACCTACTTTCTATTGTAGATGTTTAGTCATAGTTCAATTTTGTGAAAATCAAAAAGATTTTTCTGTCAGAAAAACACATTAAAACCTCTAACAGACAACTGGGCTAATTTTGACTTTAGCACAAGCATAATTCCTGAACAGGCACTTAATAAATTTAAAAGTATCTGAAAATGCAGGCTTAATATTTGGGTTTTGAAGTATCCTTGAAGCTTGAATGCTTAAGTGAAAAGTGAATACACAACTTTAATAATAGTGGCTGGGCAAATCAGGTCATTAATGTTTCTTTCTTTTCACTTTACCATAGTTATAACTGGCAGTGATTTCCTATTTTGCACTTTTGCTTTAATAATGACTTTTAAAGCAGCAAGTGTCTGTTCCATAGGGACCTTTTCCCTCTATTTATACTTGCCCTTTAAATGTATGAAGTGGTCTAATGTAAATGGCAGCTTTTGGACTTTGCCCCAGATACACAACAGTATAAGCTGTTTTGCTTTTGTTCTTACAGTCACCACATTTATTATAGCTTTTTATTTTCTCCACACTGGATTCCTTGTATTTCACTTTTTGGTAGCAGTATTTCTGTGTGTCTGTGGAAGAACACTGATTATTTTGTCTAAATCATCATTTCTATGTCTAAGAAGGAAAAAATATAAAGTTCTCATTTTAATTACTTGTAGCCAAAGTTCAATAAATGACGGAAAAACGGCACGCTGAGGATTTGCAGTAATTAACAGAGGCTCTGATCCTGTAAAATTATTCTGTGGGTACATTGCTTTATGGAAATACCATTTACATCAATGAAACTTTCCTGGTTTTGTAAATTTAAGCACACACGGGCTTTTAGAGAATCAGGATCAACACTTTTAGGTACTGCACTTGGATGTTAATTAATTCATTAGACGCATTAATGTTAGTGGAGGGGATTTCATATCCGTGTTCTCAGTCCTGCACTGGGTATGCTTTGTGGACGTACAGATGTGCTGCTCCCCGCGGAGCTGCAGGAATTTTGGATGCTCAGGTGCGATGGCAGTCAGGCTGTGCACACAGCGCATCCCTGTCCGGAGGCCACGGAGTTCAGCACACGTCCCGCACGGCGTGGAGATACCTGATGAATGTCTGAGCGCTGCTCCAGTGTGCAGCCCTCGGCTCCACCGAGATAAGATCAGTGACTTGAAAGTCGGCTGAGCCTACAGAAAAAATTGATCGTGCTCTCGTAGGGGAAGCAGCTCCTGAATCCCGGCAGCCGCGGGGCTGGAGCTGCTGACTAATCCATGACACGGGTCTGCCAGGGCTGTGCGCATTTACTCGGGTCGGGGATGGCTCAGAACAGCACATGTTCCACGTCAGTGCCCAGAGGCGATGGCTGTTTACATGATGACAATGTCAATTATCACCTACAACACTCCTGCAAGGAGTAAAATGGCACTGACAAAGATGCAATTATTTGGCCATTTGCCTCCTTAGTCCTCTGATAATGTCAGTGTCCAACTGATTCTCTAGTGATGCTTCGAGGGCTGTGATGTCTCGCAACTACAATGTGTTGAAAGCTACAGCTTCTCCCACTGCCTGTGGATGTGTTGGCACGGGGAAATGTGCTGGTTAAAGAGAAGCTCCCACCACTTCGACCTTTCACATCGAGCAACCTTGTGATTTCTGCTGGGTGAGCTAAATAGATCAGAGCAATGCAGTAGCCAAATTGGGGCCTGAGGGAAAAGGTGAGGGGAGGAAGTTTTAGCACCTGCTGTGAGCTCACTTTTGCTGTGCTATATTTAAATCTCAGTAAATCATTAAACAGGCTGGGACTGGCAGTTTCACCACTGCTGCAGTCTGTTGGTGACGGCTGGGCTCTAGGCCAGCCACGGTCCGTGTGCCCTGGTGGAACAGGGAGGAGTGTGTGTGCATCAGTGTGATGTCAGCTGGGACACACACGGGGACTGTTTGCTCTCCAGGACACCAGAGCTGACAATTCAGAGTTCAATCCCTGGATCTCCAGGACAGCTTTAGTCAAGAGCTGCAGAGGAAAGTGTAAAATGGGCTTATATGCTGCTGTCACTGGGTCTTCTGACTGTGGCTCTGTTTCATGGACAAATGCTTGTTCCTTTGAAGCTGACCTTTACCTCAGCCCTGCTCCTCAGAGGGGTCCCTCTGAACTTCCACAACTATCGCTAATTGGTGGCACTTTGGCACCGCCAGGCTGTTCCTCCAGGCTGCACTCAGGGCTCTGCCTGATGCTGCTTGTGCTGCCCAGGCAGATGTTCTCTCCAGGAGAATGGAAATCTGGCACAGCTTTATGACTGAATTTTTTTTATGGAGACAAAAAGAGAGAAGGCAAAAAAAAAAAAAAGG
>VZRE01011364.1:92458-216950 GCA_013396775.1 Cephalopterus ornatus
ATTTTTTTTTAGGGAAAAAAAAAGAAAAAAGAAAAAAAAAAAAAAAGGCTGACAGCTTTATTTCTTGATTAGTTTCCTATTTAGAACAGGTACTAATGATGTATTTAACAGAAAATCTGGAGCAGGACTGAGTTCATTGATTAGTTGTTTCCCTACCTGGAAGAAATCTTCCCATTGGTGAAGATTTTTTTTTTCCCAAGTGCATCCCATCTTGCCTCTGGGGAGAGCTAGTATAACTTTTTCTGTGATTTTCTATCTGGAAAAAACTCTGTTGTTGAAGCATAACCTTTCTTCATGAGTCTCTCACTTTCAGTAGTAGACCGTCAATTTAAGAAAAACTGAAAGAATCTGATGATGAAGCTGAAACATTTTGTTTGATCACTTTCAGAATAGCAGATGTGGGGAATTTATTCCAAGACAAATTTATTGCCTACACTTATATTATTACATGGTCAAAGAGAATGGAAATCACAATGAATTCCCCTGTAGAGTTTTTTAATGTCATAGGAAATGCTTTTATTTGTTTGAATTGTAGCAAATTTTCGAGCTGTAAAAGTTGCAGAGTCTCCTGGAAAATTGCAGGGTTTTCTTACAGCTGTTACTAGTAACGGGGATGGATGTTACCAAGATGTTTCTTTTTTTGACCTCTTGGTTTCCCTTTCCAGAATGAAGGCAGGTATAAAGCAAATACAAGGGATTAATGGGCTAATCTTAACCAGGAATTTTATTCTGGACTCAGCAGAATAAGCTGTCTGTCAATGGGCCATGATCAGCCAAACCGAGCTGCTTGTTGGAAAAGTGAACATTTACACAGTGCTCTCCAGGACATAATTCACTGAACTTCATAGATATGGAATTCTGCTTCACAAAAACCCCCCAGTGTCAGTCACAAGAAATAACTTACGGAACAAAATGTTGTTAGTTGATAGTGGCGTTTATAAGTTGCAAAGGCAGGTTTTATCCTTCTCAGTGATTAGGGCTGAAAACCTAATTACAACATGTTCTACCATCAAGTGAGGCATTCCTGCAGCTCTCGCTCCCTTTGAACACACATAATTGGCTGCAGAAGCAATCACAGTTCTGTTGTAATAGAAAATAGCAACATACTCTGAGAGCCTTGGTGAAAGAAATCTGAGAGAGCACTCTGCAGCAAACCCCCTCCCTGACCTCGGGGAGATTTCTGGTGCTGAGAGAATGCAGAACCCACTTTCAGCCATTGTAGTGGAAGAATCTGACATTATTATTTTTGTTTTAAGGCCAGAATGGACACTGAGATCTCCAGTTTACTCCTGGCCATCAGCACACACAATGGGATTGTGTTCTCCTTCATCTTGGAATTACCCAGAACTCACTCATTTGGTTGTCTGATGAATTGATCCTGACAATGAATCTGCAGTAAACAGTGGCAGAACTTGGTCTATAAGGAAGTTCTCAAGAATGGTTATTTCTAGCATAAGGGGATACAACCCTTGGGATGATAACTGTGGGATATTTGTTGTGTTAGAGCCATAGGAGGAGCCCAGGTAGAGAATACAGGATTATTCATTCAAGAGGAAGCAGCTCAGCTATTTCATTCACGTTTTTAAGTGGGTCAGCCAGAGCACAGATGTTTGATGGAGCAGAAATGGTTTGTTAATTAAATTGCAGAGGAGCACTTTCTCTACCCTTGTTCTTCAAAACACTGCTAATTGTAATCAGAGGGATGGACTCTTTAGATACTGTCACTGGGGTGATGGGTTGCTGATCTGTCACGAAAGAGGGGGAGATTATGACAACTGTGCGTGTAATTCTTGAACTACTAGAAAGTTCCCTGCTTAATGTCAACCCTATATGGTTTAGTGTAGTTTTCTCTGTGAAGTTCAGGCCATGTCATGGGAAAATCTTTGTTTTCATTGGTTAGCAAAGCTTCTGGGTTAGTTCCCAGGTGGGAGGACTGGGGAAAATAGAGTTTCATTCATTTGGTAGACTAATAAAGATTTCTATTTACATTCCCTGCAGCAGCCTGCCTTCTCTGTGCTGTGAGAGATGCCGCAGAAGCCAGGTTGCAGGTGTAGTTTTTGTTCTTACATGTTTTCTCTGGTAAATGTTAGAACCTCCTGAAAGGGGGTGTCAGATTGAATTTCCAGAAAACTTCTTTACAGAAGAAAAACTTGCTCTTGTGCCTGTGCCCGATTTACTGTTGATAAATTGGGTGAGCTTATTTGAACAATTGACCTAAACTATTTGACCCACCTGGCCAGAATGAAACTAGAAATGGTAAAAAAGAGCTCTTCATGTCACTTGCAAAATTCAGGTTAGTTTAGGATGAACACTGTGGACTTACTGTGTGTGCACAAATGTTTGCATTAGTTAATAGACTTACACTTCTTCCTTAATTGCATCTGCAAGGCAGCTCTGCAGATCCCACAAAGTATCATGTCTCCGTTACTTATTAAGGTCTAGCTTCAAGAAAGAAATATGAGAAATGTTTTAAGATTACAATTTTATACTCTTCAGACATAAGGGGCTCAATCAGGTTCTCTCCTGTGTGCAGAGAGAAAATTAATTTAAGCTATACAAAGATGATAATGAGCTGTACTCTATGGTTATGGCACATGACTATAAATATGTATTTTGCTCAGAATTTTTCAGTTCCTCAGATAAGAAATTTTCTTAGTGTTTTATTTGTACATGAGATCATGCTTACAGACTAGGATACTCTTAGTGCAGTTGAATTAATTTATCAGACCTCAAGAAAAGTTGAACTAAGGGAACAGGTGCAATCGATTATTTTTCGTTTAAAAGTTCTTTGCGACTTTGACTTTGCAGACAAAAATCACTGGAGTTGGATTTCAGCAACCCAGGATGAGTAAGAGCTAACAAAAAGGCTCTGTGTAACAGCTGAGATTCAAGGTACCTGTGTGGGGGAGGTATATTCTGTGCCCTTAGTCCTTTGGGCCTCAAAGTTGTTGTTCTAAATATAGCCGGGGGAAAAGAATGGGTCCCTCTACAGAGGTTGTGTGATCTGTACCTCCACTGCAAGAATCCCAGATGCCCACACTGTGCCCCTCATGGAGCAGGGTTTCAAAGTGCAGGTTCTTTTTCCCCTCGCTGCCCTTAGCACTCGTTTTGCCATTCTGAACACTGTGAGCTCTTTATCCTGCAAACACGAATAGCCTTCAGAAATGTTGGCTTTCAAAGCCTCTGGATAAAGTAAAAAATTAATTTTCTGTATCATTTTGTAGGATTTTTTTTCCCATATCTTAATTGGTATTTTAATGATAATACATCTATTCTGTTATTTTAAGGTGTTACTAGTCTCTTATTGAATGTTTCTGTTATATATGGAATTGTCACTGCTGGGTTAATTGTTGGACTAGATGATCCTAGGGATCCTTTCCAACCTAAATGATTCTATTTGAACAGTTCTATGTGACCTGTATAATTTAATTCGTGTCCCTAGTCTCAATGGGGATGTGTGAGCTCTTAATACCACTAGTTCCATTGAATATATGTGGGTTTAGAAGAACAAGAATGGAAACAGCATGTTAGTGTGTGCAAGGTCAGATACTTTAATGTCTGGGATGTGTTTTGTTATCATCTAGGAATCACTCTCTCAATCCCACCTCAAGGAGCCAATTACATAGTCCATAATTACCATGTCATGTGCTGTAGAAATACAGGACAACCCTTAATCCAGGGAGGAGCGAAGTGAACATTTTCTTCTTCCCCCCACCCCACCCCCCACCCCCAAAACAGCAGCTATACCTTCTTCATTCAAATCTTTTATTTCAGGAGTAAAATGTACTAGAAGTTAAACTAGTGTGAAGCACAAAGGAAATAGTCTGGATGTGTGAAAAATATTACTTTGTTTCATTAGTGCCAGGCAAGATCTTGGAGATACCTTTCAAAGGATATTCAGTTCCCTGAAAGGAATTGGGGCAAAGACATTCTGACATTAACAAGTAAGAGGAAGTAAATAATAGGTATTATTTGCACAGGGGAAAAATGATTTGAGTGTAACATAATAAGATAATAAGGAGAAATTAAGTGGTAAAAAGATTTTGGTTTAATAGCAAAAACTGCATGCTGAAAATTTGCCTATTAATTTAATGTCACTGCAAGTTCCCTGTGAAACTTTTAGTCTCAGGGGGTCATTTGTCAAATCTTCCGTTAATGTTTCATTAGAAGTAATTTAAACTTGAGGAGAATGTAAGTAAAATTTGCAAGTGCACATTATCTCCCCCCAGCTTCAGACTGTCTTGACCCTCCTGGCTAACTTTGGCTGCTGCTCATCAAATATTGAGCAGCTGTTAGTGTAATTGCATTCCCTCCGCATCCCCATAAAAGATAATCAAGTGTGGGCTGGCCAGGCAGGCCAAGCAAACAACAGGAGCTAAAGGAGAAAAAAACCCCCAATAAACAAAAAAACAAACCAAACAAAAAACAAACAAACAAAAAAAAACAAACAAAAAAACCACCCAAAACTCCCACCCCCCTAAAAAAAGAAGAAAGGAAAAAAGAAGAAAAAGGCTGTTGCTAACATCCTGAGCTGGGATTAATGGAGGAACTGCCACTTTTCTCATCCCTCATCCAGGCTGTTCAGAAGGCCACAAGGAGGGTGGAAGTTCAGTACCAGCTTTGGAGTTTTTGATGCTGCTATTCCTGGAGTTTATCAAAGAGAAAATATGAATTAGAGCATGTAGAAAAACAAGGATAAGCCCAGTTCCTAAAAACATTTATGAACATTCAGTTGGAGAGTGGTTCAGAATGAGAGACAACGGTGAGGGAGTTGAGAAGACCTGCAGGTGTGTTTGGAGGGCACACCTGTGTCAAGTGTGCAAGGCTGCTCCTGCCCTGCTCTTTGTATTATATTCTATCTTAATGGACATTTAAGAGGTAAAAGTTGTTTCTTAACACTGTTCCTAAATACTTGGGCTGATATTTTCCAAGACTTACGTGTAGGTATAACTTTTACTTCAAAGAACACTGTGCAATTATTTTAGTGAAGGTATTTAGTTTTCTGATCAGGTAGGTGAATTGTAAGCCCTTTCAAGAAGGAGAAACCCTGTCGAAGGTCACAAATGCTCTTTGATACCATCACACATAAATTGCAGTACGTATAGATTTGTCCCATTAGAGACAAGCTTTACTGGCACACTTGGAAACCATTGTGCATGAGTTTGGTGGTAACGCATGATCTTAAATGTAATTACCCTGATTAACACCAGCTGAACTTAATTTATTACATGTGTGGTTAGAACTGAGATACAGTGTTGTGCCTATTTTCTCCGGTGTGACTGGGAGGAGTCCTGCCCGGTGTGGGTTAGCCTGGTGCCTGGCGGAGTCCCCAGGAACACTGTCGTGCCCACTTAGTGTCCATGAGCAGGAAATCCATTTCAGCAGATTCCCGGGAAGGAGCTGGCGGTGGTGCTGTGACAATTTCAATTAAAGGTCTGAGAATGGTAATTATGTTTACATACCAGCAGTCTGATTAAATGTAAACTAATTATGTGACAAGCTTAAACTGTGACCTGAATTACTCTTGCTGCATCACAGTTGAACTTCAGCAGAGTTTTTGGCTGACATACTGTCGTTAGACAAGCTTCTTTTTTTGTGGATGTGGGATATTAGCAGTATTACTGGGATAATCTGACCTTCTTTTCCCTACTTTTCCCACCCAGCTTCAAGCATAACCTGTAGCTATTTTTAATTCAGCTGTTCAAACCCCTATTCATAAAGTACAAGGTATTCACAGAATCACAGAATTGCTGGGGTTGGAAGGGACCTCTGGAGCTCATCCAGTCCACCCAGCTAAGGGAGGGTCACCTGGAGCAGGTGACACAGGAACGTGTCCAGGGGGGTTTGGAATGTCTCCAGAGAGGGAGACTCCACTACCCTGGGCAGCTGTTCCAGGGCGCTCCCATTCTTAACCTAAAGAAGTTCTTCCTCACCTTGAGGTGGAACACCCTGTGTTTTATTTTATGGCCATTGCTCCTCATCCTGTTGCTGGGCACTACTGAGAGAATCTTTATTCATTGCCTGTAGGGATGATAAGATTGGCAGAAACATTCTGCAGAGATTAAATATAACCACATCTCTGTTTCTTTTCATAGCTTGTTTCCTATATCGTGAGTGTTTAAACATCAGTTAAAATATCTCTGTGTTTTTTCAAGTGTTTAATTCATTCTTTAAAGTCAAACCTGCTGAATTATTTGGTCTCTACATTTTGCATCAGAATTACTGGGCATTTCTGGACTGCTGGAACAGCATTTATTGTGAGTGGGGGGGCAGAGAAAAAAAGAAATATGTACTCAGTGTTTTAATACTTAAGAGATAGCTGGGTTTTACAAAGACATAAGTAAATATTTCCTTTTAAACTAAACCGACCTTAATACTCTTGAAACAAGTTTACATCAATATTGGGAATGTGGATTACTGCAGTGATATTTATGGGGCATAATCTGTTAATTATAGACATTCATGGACTTTAAAGCCATTTAGTAGCAAAGTCATCAATTTTGAGTATTACTGGCAAGCAGTTTGTACTGTTGCATGGAAGAATGTCTGTTTGTTTTTATGCATTTGCTGGCGTTTTTTTGTGAGGGATAATTTAACGCTGTGGGAGATAATTGAGGTTCAAGAATAGCATATGTAGAATTTTGGTCATGCAGTGCATCTTGTGGTTTCTGCTGTGTTAAAGAACTGGCACACACATATATTCTTTTCAGCCTGAGCTTATTTGATGCTCACACCAAGGCCTTGCAAACCTTATGCTTAACCTTGCAAAAACAAAACCTGTTTTATTTCCCCTCCCTGCAGTGGCGTTGTGCAGCTAATCAGCTCAGGGAGCCTCTCAAAGCATCTCTGCTTCCCGTGCTTAGAAAAATTGGGATGCAATTGGGATGCAGAAGTAGCTCCCCGTTTTCCAGTATGTACCGATGCCTTTGTCAACAGGCACTCCACAGTTTTAGAAATAACAAACATCTTTGAAAGATCCTGGAGATCAATGAGAATTGTTACGGTTTTTTTTCCTTGGATATTTCTTCACTATTCAGGCAAATAAGTACAAGGTGCTTGAATGTTTCAGATGGAGCTCTGGTCTCCTCTCGTCTTAATTAAGTTTTCTCCAAATATTTTTTCCGATATTATTGCTTTTTTTTTTTGTCCTTATAGTTCAGACTTCAGCTCTGGAAATGTAACTGTCATGCTGAATTTTAACATCTTCAGGATTAGAAGTAATCTGTACCCTAGAGCTTTAATTTTCTGAAGATTTGATTGATTTGATTAAACAGGTGTTTAGCTAGGTATAGTTCACGGGGATTTGGACAAAATTCAACTTTTCCGATTAATAAGGATTTTGCAACCTTTTAAATTTTTTTAAAGTTTGTTTTAAACAGCCAAGGAGATGAACTTAAGCAGCAGTAATCACTTGAACAATTGTCCTTACTTTACACTGAAAAAAATAGACTAGTTCTTTTTGAACTTATAGACTGGATTTTAATTATCCTATCTTGGGAAACTTTTCCATTCCACTTAGTATCAGTGTGATAAATATGGCCATATCACCTAGCAGATTTAGGCCTTCTTGTCAATCTTTAATGAATCAGAACTTTGTTTCATGCTGCCGAATATTCTGGACTCCTTTTCACTCATGCTTATCAGGAGATTGCTTTGGTGTGTAATTAGTACTGACAATCTCAGAAACAGTCTTTTTAATTATTTATTGCTTTGGTATCCCTCCCTGTATTAAACTTCAATCTCACTGAAAGGATTGGAGACTTAGTTGAGGGGGGAAAAATTACTAATTTTTTTAGAAAAAGTAGCAAAAAAAAAAAGATTAATTCTTGTTGACGCTGGAGAGATGAGCAAATCACATCACTAACTTACTGCTTTGGCCTTGTTAGCTTAAACCCAGTTTTCTTTCATCCTTTCATTGCTTTTGTGTCACTTTCTTCTACTTCACCTCAGTAGAGTCAAGCTTTTCCCTCTGAGAGCCTGTTTGTAGGGCTTGGAGAACATTCTTGTGCCTGTACCTGTGTTAGCCACGGTGCTGTTGAAGTCACAAGCAAGGAGGTTTATTGTAGCAGTGATATTTTTATTAGGAATGGGACTAGAAATGGAGATGGCATTGTCTATTACTGTTTCCTGCTTCGGCTCAAGCTCTCAAGTGTGTTGCCATGGCTGACACTCGATGCTGGGACGAGGGACATGAGCCCTCCCCAATGGCCCCCAGGCACTGGAGGTGCTCTGTGCTACTGCAGAGCTGTGTGTCAGCCCAGTTTGAATTCTGAGGAGCAACACATAAGCTGCTCCAGGGAAATGAATATAATATTAGTTAGATTAAATGAGTATTGCTTCCGTCTCTGGCCACGGTCTGGATGAGGCAGGAGCTGGACTGCCCGCTCTTCTGCCCGCTGCTGCTTCAATGGGGCTCTTTCTGACCCATTGGAGAAGGAATAAGAATCTCTTCTTAAAGTATTATGTTGCTTTCAGATTTTTCTGAACCATGCTGAGGTAAATTTAGCCCACTCGATCCTAACACAAGACTTTAGATTATTTTTCCACTTATGGAGTCTAGCTGGGAGACAGCAGCTTGTTCCGAAGTTCCCAGACCCATTAACAGACCTTCTTTTATCTGACTTCAAGTGAAAGCAGTTTTGCTTTAGTTCAATATGTTTGAAATGGTGTGACAGCATATGCAATGCTAAGCTTTGAAAAGTCACAGAGCTGCATGTCATCAACCTAGAAACGACAAATCACATCACGCTGATTAACAGGGCTACCTGGAGGAAGGGTAGTGACGTGACATTGCACTAGATCTGATCAAGAACCTTAAGGGATCCTATAAATAATCTCTATATAGGGCTGAAGATGGGTCTCTGATGCAGAAAGGCGTTGGTTTGTTAAACTCAGACTTTGGCTGAGTCAGCAGTGCCAGTCTGGCCTGTGTTCCATTGCAAAGGGCACGTGAGGTTGTTGGACCTACAATGAACACTATTAACTGCAATTCTGATAACCACTGCTAAAATGCTACCAGATTGACTACATTAATAAATCATTAAAAAGCTCTGATGAGCTGTTTGTGTGCCACAACAGGACTGATACCTCACATGATTTCCCTGTAGAGATCACTAGACACTACAGAACAGTCTGAGTAAGCCTTTGTTATATCTTTAGTAGCCAACACACAAAGCAAAGATATTTAGTGACCTGGTCTAATAATGTGGATGGTATAAATATGTATTTAAATATGTTAATTAGATTATTTTTGGTTGATATTGCATCTTTCTAATGTTTAATTACGGAGAAGAATGTTTCCTGAGAAATCTGTGATCAAAACAACACATTCTATGGAATTACTGGGAATACTGGCAGGGTTAATTTAATACGTGTCACCTTGAGATCTGGACTGAGAACCTTCCTACAAAGCACTGTGAGACGATTTGAAATGGCCATACAGATAAAATATATAAAAAAGGGGGGAAAAAAAGAAATGTTTAAAAAGAAAAAAAAGCAAGTGAACAGAATACTTCCTCTCACTGCTCGTCTGGTTCTGATGGATGAAATTACCTGTGTTATCATCTCCAATTATTGCATGACTGGTAATATATATAGGAAATATATAGGAAATATCAAATACAGGAGAATTAGTGAGAAGTGGCCAAAGAGGAGTCATCTCAGTGACTAAAAGAGGCAGAATTATGCTGAAGTTGTTCAGCATTTTCAGACAGAGGGATGTGTCTGTTTAATGAACTTGTTGCACTGGTGTTGTTTACAGCTGCCCCTGTTTGTGTGCCACAGAGAACGTGCTACCAAACATTTACGTCTATTTGAAATTCTTTCTGCATCCAAGTAAGGG
Source organism: Cephalopterus ornatus (assembly GCA_013396775.1). Taxonomy (NCBI): domain Eukaryota; kingdom Metazoa; phylum Chordata; class Aves; order Passeriformes; family Cotingidae; genus Cephalopterus; species Cephalopterus ornatus. The sequence goes on from VZRE01011364.1 coordinate 102,300, forward strand.
TGCAGATCTAACATTTTTATGAGCTCTCTCTGGACTTGACCAATACAACAGAGCAGACAAGGAATAATTATTGTAGACATACTCCAAATAGTGCACTGAGCATGTTATTATTATGAGATGCCTAAAAATAGCATCCCAGAACTTGCCTGAAGAGCTCTTGTCTGTGCTGAAGAAGAATGGATGTGCCACTTAGAGCCTATTATTTAATGAGAAAAGCAATGTTGACACAAACTAAATTGCTTTAAAGCAAGGTCAGTCATTTTTCATAAAGAGAAAGCCTTGTGTTTCTACCCGTCAACAGTTCTCACCAGCGACCTGATTAGGCTGACATAGATACAGGGATGGAAGAAATTATTCTGCTATATTTAAACAGAGACATTCTTCTGGTTTTCAGCTTAGCTGAGCTGAACAAATATTAGCTTGGAATGATCTGAAACTGAGATATTTCAATAAATCGAATGTTTTTTGTGGGTTGAATGAAGAACTACATCCAGCCACAACTAAATTGAAATTTCAACTGCACCCTTAATAAAAGCAAGAGGTTTGACTTGTAAAATTGAACAAGCTGAAGTCAAGCTCTAATTTGTAAGGCAGTTCAGCTTGAAACTATTTTTCTTTTATTTATTATGAAAAAACCTTTCCTAGGGAAAAAATTCCCCAGTCCTATATTTCAAAAATAAGTGCATGTGTCTGGGGGGAAAAGCAGAGTCTACATCACTCATTCAGTTCTCCCCAGTCGCAAAATCCGGTTCGTGGTGGAGATGACAGCGAACTCTTTCTGCAAAGGTTTCATTTTGGGACAGAATGTCTCCTCACTTAACAAATCACCTGCTCCCTCTTTATTGAATCTTTCAGAATTTGTCAAGACTGGAGTCTTGAAGTGGAGAAATAAATTATAAAGTTGAGTGGAGGTGATGGTAAGTGCTGTTCCTTCCTCCGCCTTGCTGGTGGTGGGGCTGTTCCTCATTCTTTTCCTCACCCTCGCTGCCAGGCACCACTTTCCCCCTTCTTAAGTATAATTTTGGAGAAACAATGCAAAGGGAAAAGTGGTTTGTCACCTGAGCCATGAGAAAGTGTTTCTGATGGTTGTGTGAAAGAACAGAAGCAGAAGCATGAGGAGAAAGTGAAGCAGAGCCTTGTTCTACCTTGTTAGTTTTAATGGGAGAGCCTGTACTAAATCAGAACTGAACAATGTGACCCAAAAGGCTCCTAATAGAGGCCAGAGAGGAGAGCTATTGCGGGAGAATACCAGGTCTGACTTGTTCTAAATTATAAGCATATTGTGTGTTGGGCTTCACTGCCTCCCCTAAGGTCCCCCCTCAGGCTCCTGGGGCAGTGGACAGGAGATGCAGAGTGTCCAGACTGTGTTTGGAAGTAACAAGAATTTTGCTCAGCTAGAAAAAAACTGGGTGAATACTTGCTGAGTTTTGTGTTAATAGTCGAGTCCCCCTCACAGCCTACTGAAGTGTCTCTGTGGCATTGTTAGTTCTCATGAACCTTGGCCTTGTGCTTTTTTCATTTATTTCCCTTTGTTTTGGCAGACGAGCATTTATGAAGGAAATCTGGCAAAATAGAGTGTGAACCAACGCAGACTGACTTTGTGCTGTTCCATCAGACTGGGGAGATAGTGCCCACTTGAACTTCTGTGTGTGCCAAAGTTGAAGCCCTGAGACATCATTTTATCAGCATTAAACGACTGCATTTCCAGACTTTTTCGGCAGAAGTGTCAGGCTACTTGGGGATAACCGACAAAGCATTTACAGTAATTGCCTCTTCTTGGTCTTCATGGGTGCACAAGAAATCCACCAGCACAGTGCAGCTTTTCAGGAGGATTTGGACCCTGAAATCCTGACACCATCACCTTGGGGCCACGTCACCGAAAGATTTTCCTGAAGTAGCCAGAAATGTTTACTGGGGAGCCTGTGGTTACTAAGTTTGCAGTCTGATGAAGTGAAAGAAACCAAAAAACAAGTCATGGTAAGAAAAATTAGTTTCTGCACTTCTATTGTTTTTGCCTTAAACTGTTTACATGTATTATGTTATTTTTCTGTTGCTGGGTACATTGAATATCAACCCTTCCATGTTTTTTTGGAAAGTCTTTTCATCTCTGGCAAACAGTAACCATTTCCTTCATATCTGTAACAATTTTCATTGGAAAGTCCTTTGAAGTGAGGAAGTAAGAGAGAATTTCGTGTTTTTCATATTTTAATTAATAGCTTGATGAATTATCCTGGAGAAGAAGTGTTGCTGTAACTGGTCTAGAACTAATGAAAGAGGGGCTCTGACGAAATGTATTGATGTTTACCATTGCCTGCCTACAGAAGCAATTTTTTCCTTTTTTTTTTTTTTTGTCTTTAAATTCAAGTTAATCTGTGATAGTAAATCCTAAATGCTGACCAGATAGAAGGAGTGGGATTTGCCACAGAGCAGTGGCATTGTGGCATTTGTATAGACTTTTCCATCACTAAGGGATAATGGGTTTAATGATGGTGTGAACAGATTGCTAACTGCTGTGGTGGGCTTTCCGGGCTGGAGGGAGGAGGTTGGAGTCTGGCAGTGTCAGCAAGTACCTGGCAAGAAAGCACGGTTGGTTTCTGTACCAAATGTCACGATATTTTTGTTTTGTCTTCCTTTTTTTTCTTTTTCCTGTGAGCTCTCGTTCTGAGCAGCAGTTTTATGGCGAAGTGCTGTTGTATCACACCGAAGCTGTCCATTGTAGGCTGCATTGTGCTCTGGGGAGACTGAAAGATTCTCTGCCCACTCAGGGCTTAAGCAAGGTGGTGTTAGTGCATTCACACGATTAACGACGCACACTCGAACCTCTTCAACCGCTTTATTCTGCGTCTCCCACTGTATATGGTGTATCTGTGTCTGGCAGAATGGGCACAGTTTATTTTCAGGCAACTTGGGTATGAATCTAATGCAATTAAGTTGTTAAACATAATTAACAATTCTGTAGCATCATTGTCTGATGCTGCAAAACAAGCAGCTGGTCTCATTTTAGACCACAAGCCTCAATAAGCCTCAGATAAATAGCTCCTCGGTTGACCCGGGAAACGGGGAAACCCACAGACCACCTTGCTCTGCTACTTTCTGAGGTGAAGACAGAGACTCCAAATCAAACCCAAGTCCCCACACAGCTCACCAAATGCCCTCAATGTGCTCTCCCTGGCTCTGTCAGCTCTGCAGGAAATAGGGGGCTTGTGAAGTGCAGGAGGATTTCTTAGTACCAGGGATTACTTACATACCAAACTTCCACTGGTTTAAAACGTTTGATGGATGAGATTCAGAATTAAAAACACCTTAGTTCTACTTAGTTCTACTTTAAAAAAAAAAGAAATCTGCAGAAATTGCAGCTGGAAATTGCGTTTGAGGAGTTGGTGCTATTCATGGTGGTGTTAATTCTTCGAAAACTGGTGTTGGAAGTGGTGAGTTCCATTGTATTTTCCTGTTATTTGAGTTACCACTATTTTTATAAGATCTGTTAGACCTTCAAAACTAAAGCTACTTTGGCCATCTGCCATATGCTGGCGAGTGTCTTTGCTCAAGTAAATAGTAAAGTACCGCTGAGCAGTTTTTCCACTTTCCTAAGGGAATCTTCTGCAACAATTATGGAGAAGGCAAGAGCTAAAAAGAGGAAAGTGCGGGTGAATTCCAAGCCACAAAAGAGCAGAAAATACAGCTTCAGTCCTGAGCATGTAGGCATTTGTTTTCAGTAGGGATATTGGACCCACAGACAGGTCCTGAGCTGCAGGTTCATAGCTTGATGTTTTCAAGCCCATGTAAGATAATTGTTAATATTTGTCTTATTGAATGTGGGTGAATATTGTACATATTGTGCTGCTGGGATGGGGTGGAGCTCAGCAGGACTTCATCTCCAGTGTGCCCATCCTCACTCCCTACAGGAGTGGAGCCATTAGACAGTCTTTGCATCAGAGGTTTTAAAGAGGTCCAAGCACTTCACTAGGAAACAGTGAGGCATCATCAGGAGAGCTGGAAGGATGATGGGGATTTAACTGAATGCACTTTCTTTTCTTTTAATTTTATGGTGTGTAAGACACTTATTAGAATACGCAATTAACCTTGAGTTTCTAAAATTGTGATGTATTTCCTTCTTTGGAATACAATCCCAAAATGAACTGCTAGCACAACTTCAGAAATGTCCTTGAGGTATTTAATATATATTAATTTAACAGGTGATTTTATGTACAGGTGGAGAACCATATAAATACCCATTCTTGGCTATAAATATGAGATTTAATCGTGGTAAGGACATTTAAAATAAAAGTGAAATATAGGTAGGTATCAATTCCCAGGTCACCTAATTAAGTGGCATCCTTGCTTTGTAATTTTTATTGTGCTAAACAAGGAATGTGTGTACTAATTAAGATGACTAATAGTTATGTTCAATCTAATTATAGCACTGCCAGGAGGCACTATAATAATTAAGGGTCTGTCAATGTTTTTACTACAAAATCTTGGTGTTAGTGGTGTGCAGCTGAGCTGTACTTGCTGCCTTGTGATGTGGCAGCAGATTTCACACTACATGTACTGTCTTGATTTGAATGACATTTGTTGACTTGAAAGGCAGCTTTTTCTTATTTTTTGGGATGGAAGGTTCAAAGTAAAAATACTGTTTATTGGCTTTGAAGCACACACAAGCAAACTTTAAAAGTTTACATCACCCCTTGTTCCATTTGCATAAATATCGATATTTGGTTGTTTATTCAAGTGGAATCTCCTGTGTTAGCCAGACTGAACAGGAAATGCAGCAGGACCGTGATCTGGGTGGAGCTTTGGGTTCAATATTTTTATCCGGTTCATACTGGCATAAATTGGAGGATTTACTCATTTTATACACACAGAATATGTCTTTACTGGTGCAGAAATGAGAGCAAGGACTGTAAAACATACCTGTGGCTCACACAACCCCTGCTTATCCACTGACTGAAGGTGTAAGGCACAGGATGGGGTGTTTTGAAATGGAATTCATCAACAAATTGGTATCTATTGTGTCCTGTCCTGTCCTGTCCTGAATGGAGGAGCTCATTGTTAGGATTATCTATTTCCCATTAACTTTTTTGGTGTGGTCTACTGAGGACTCTAAAATCTGACAAAGATGAAATAGATTTGGGGAGGAATAGTAAATATGGATCCAGAACAATGTATTTAAAAGATAATGGCCTTTTCTTTATCAAGGCTTTGGTATAACTCATGGGAAATCTGTTCCAAATTATTATTCCATATGCTGAAAAAATTATTTCAGTTATAGATGCTGTACATCTGGAGAGCAGCAGAAATTCTACCAAGTCTTTTAGAAATTAATACAAGAGATGAATTTCTTTGGGTTGTATTGTGTCAATTTTGATATGGTGAAAAGGCAGGACAGTCTGGACAAACCTCGCTTTCAGATAACCGAACCCAATGTTCCTTGGTGCACCCGTGGCAGAGCTGTGTTCTCTCTCTAGCAAGAATGACATTTTTGACCTGAATTTTCGGGGTGGTCACTGTACAAGTGGGGGACAGCAGTGATGATTTTCAGGTTTGCCTTGGTGTGCATCGCTCCTGCTTAGGTCAGAAAATGATCCGGCCGGTAACACCGCTCCAAACGAACGGTGTCTGTGAACACCATGGGACTCTTTAGAGCCCTGCCTTGGCAGTCAGCAGTTCCCACGTGGCAGAGGTGAGCCAGGATGAAACATCCATGGGATATTTCATGAGCTGCCAGAGCAAGAGAGAGGCAGTGGGGCTGGGGCGGGAGTGTTTTACTGCAGGCTGAGATTCTCAGCTCACCATGGTCAGAAGATTAGTGATAGGGGTTGTTTTTTGTCACTGAAATGCTCTCCTGGAGCATTGCCAATGCCAGAATCTGACCCCCTGTGACCAGTTTGGTTTATATTGTGCTTCTGATCTCACTGGCTGAGGAACCTTCATTGAGCCTTCAGCTCTCAGAGCACTCTCTGAAGCGCTGGTCTGCCTTCTACCCCTTCTCCAAGAGCTTCTCTGAGAGGCCCAGACTCAGCTCTGCCTAAGTCCATATTCTTAACACAACTCATCTCTGGCTGCCGCTTACTCAAGGTGGTTATTTTTTAAATAATTCTTTATTTTATAACTTCCTCCTTCTCCAAATGGAAGATCCCTCAAAGCAAGCAAAAGCAGCTCATCGGCCTCAGCTGCTTTCTTGTCCCAGCTGTGGTGGTAGCTGGTTATTGACTTAGCAAACATTCCTGGTGCCCAGTGTTCTCTTTGCATCATCATGCAAACAGAAACTCTTCTTTCACCCTCTCAGAGATCAAAAAAGTTGACAATTGGTGTTAACTTTTTACACAGCTTTCTCGCTAGAACATTTGTCAGTGTTAGTTGTTTCATTCAAGAGACCACTGAGAGAGTCAGTGAAGAGCGAAATAATGCAAGATAACCAAAAGCTCATTAAAATGAGCTTGGAAATTCACTATGGCCTTTGTTCTCTTTATGGAGTGTCTGATGCTGCACAAGATAAAAACACATAATCTTAGGGAATGGTCTGCTGCCTGAAACATGAACTGAATCTGATTTTGTGTAACAGCAAGAGATAGGAGATTTTTTTTTTTTTTTACAATACCATCTGAATGAGTAAATAGAATAAAGAATTCCAGCTCTTCATTGTTTACTTCTCTGGCACAAGACTGGATGAATCTCCTCATTTTCTCATGTCAGCTGCATACATTTGTTACCTGGTAAACTTGTGGTTTATGGAATCTTTTACTGGAAGGGTTCAAATTCAGCCTGAACTTTGATATACTCAGAGGTTTATTCCAAATGTGGTTTTGCTTAAAACACGCTGGGTCTGCACCAAAACCATAGGAAATGAGTGTCCAAATAGCTGAGGGACTGTGCAAGAGGGTTGGGCACCAGGTCCTCCCGTGTTTGGCAGGGTCATGGGCCTGTCCAAACACTTCAGTGACCTTGATGCATGTCCCATGTTTGAACTATTCACCAAAAGTAATGCGACTTCAGGCATGATGGCCAAGGGTGATCTGGAAAAACTTTCACAGCATCTCTTTAGCAACTCCGTGTCCTCAATTGGGAAGGGATGAACACTTATCTTTTCACCAGTAAGTACATCTCCTGCCCAGTCAGGGTGAGCTTTCCATGGTCCTGGTCCCATCCCCATGTGGCTGTGACCAGCAGCCCCATGGTCTGTGCTGGGAAGGGTGCAAGGGTCAGTGCCTGGACACTGAAGCCAATTCAAGCAGAATCAGACTCCTCACTTCAAGAGCTTAATACTTAATACAGTATTATTTTATTTGTTCCCTAAGAGTATTTAACTTAGAATATGCAGGTGTGGGCATCTCCTGTTTACTCTTTGCTCTTATTTTGACAGACCTCAGCAACATCCCTGAATATGGAGGTGTTTTTAGGCCACACATGTTCCTGTTTTAATGTGCCTGTGTTAGGCTCAGGTTGGACTGTGCATTGGACTTCAGTGGCTTTTCTGTGGTGTGAAAAGCCTTGCTCTGGCGTGTCTCCAAAGAAAAATTCAGTCATTGGGACATCCTGCTTGAATCTTTCAAAGAGATTATTATGATGGTTTCAAAGGAGAGGCTTAGGAGTTTGAGGTAGGTGTTTTATCAGCCTGTCTTGGTGGCAATCACTTCACTCCCGAATTTCATTTGACACATCTCACAATTAAGAATCACACAGTTGTGAGAATGTAGGTCAGCGTCTCTTTATTCTAAGAATGATTTGTTTTCGAGGGGAAAAAATCCCCCCACCAAACAACTTTAATAGAACTGAGAGAGAACAAAGAGTAGAAAAAATACTTCAAAACAAACTTTTAATGAAGCTTTCTGCTACACACTTAAAGAACGGGTATTGTGTTTCCTGGGGCACTATTAACATAGATGAATTACCTTTATGTGCTGCCACTTTATGCTGAAACTCTCCTGATTATTGTGACTGCCGTGTGTTACAGCCTGCTAAAAGTCTGCTGGGAAAATAGGTCCCAAGATGGTGAGTTAGGGACCAAGGGCTTGCAGAGTTGGGCTTTTTTTAAAGGAGGGGTCTCTGCAGACTTAATAGTCCAGCTTTAATAATAATTCTGCTTCAGCTGCCCATCTGCACAAGCCTTCTCGGATGTCCCTGGAAAAACCTCCTGCCCTGGCACGGCTCTTCCTGGACTCCTCTGAGCTGGGATAGGAGCAGAAGGGGTTCTCCTCTGTCTGGTGGAGCGTGTGGCTGTGGGAGCAGTGCTGGATTCCCCAGGGCAGCCGCTTGTCACACACACACACACCTGAATCAGCAGAAACCACCTGGCTTATGAGGCCTTGAATTTAAAATTCAGTTTCTTCCTTCTGCTAAGACCAGGATTACCCTGGAGGCACACAGCTGATTATTTTTCCCTTACAGCAGCACAAGCCAACACAGAATGGCCATAATGGAAGACACGAAAACGCTAAACATTAATATTTAGCATGTAGCAGCTTGAATTAAGGATGCTTTATGTGAGACAAGACAGAGAACAAAAGCACATTCCTGTGAAAACCACTGTACTGTAGTTGTGAGAAACAAAGACGAGTGTACCAAATGGGTGAGGGGGCAGGAGGCAGCAATGAGACAAAGGTTAGCCCAATAACCCACAGCCACAGCACACCAGCTGCCCAAAATCATAGCAGAAATAGTTTTGTGTCATTTGAGAGCAACTTCCAATCATTCACATCACCAAAAAGCCACATTTTTGCATCTTATTAATTACATGGCCATTTCTTTCATTCAAGGGATATCAAGACGCTGAGTGTAGAAATTAACCTGAATGTATATTTTTCTGGTGCCTGGCTTGTTTCTAGAAGAAAGAGTAGAGATAAATAAGCACTTTTTTGGGGAAAAAAACTAATGTGAAATTTATTTTCTCTCTTATGTGGGGCTTACAACACCCCCTCCCCCAAGGAAACTATGCTTGTTTTAAAACAAGGTAAAAAATGGATGCGTAACAGATAGAAAATAGCATTCAGACAGCTGATTACTAGATTGATTGGACCTGAGATGGATTGCCACTGAGATGGATTAATTGATTTTCCTGCATTTGGCAGGAGCAAGGTCTGTCATAACAATTCTTAGCACTTCACAAACATTAACTAATCATTCACCGTCTTGCTGTCAGGTATGATTTTCCTTCCTATACAGGTGAGAAAACCCCAGCAGCCAAGGATGAGTTACTTGCCCCAGGTGAAGCATCCTGCCCAAACTGGATGTTGGTTATCACTGCATCTCAGCACAGGGATGCCACGAGGAGCCCCGTGTCTCAGCGGGCCTGGGAGCTTTGATTTCATCTCATATTTCTGGGATACAGAGGCCAGATAAGACTGAGGTGTCTGCAGAGCAAGATAGGTATAGTTTCTGCACGTGCTATTTCCATAGGTATTAAGCTTATAGTTATTTCCCTAATTCACAGCAGTCATTGATGAAGTATTATGATTCCAAAACCACGGTGAGATGCCGCCAGCCTTTTTGGTTTTGGACAAATATATAACTAGTTTGGAAACCAGATGTTTTTCCCACCTGTAATATTATCTTTCATGTCCTCTCCTAACTCTGAAAACAAGATTAAGATAGATGGCCTTATAAAAGCCTTACAGCACTGAAGACCGATTGTCCTGGCCAGGAGAGTTCACCTTGTTCATTGGATAGGGCCAACATGGCTCATCAGCAGCATCAAATACAGTACATCCACTAAAGAGCCTTTCTTTACTCACTTTCTTCCATTTTGGGCTGAGGTATTAAAAAAAAAATGACAAGTGAGAAATCAATGTCAAATATAGAAAGTGTTTATTATCCACGCGAAACCTAATACCGCATTTCCTGTAGTGGCAGCAGTGATTGATGAGGCTGACACGTAGGAACATTCTCTCGTTTTGACAAGTTTGATAGAGCCTTTGACTTGATATTTTTTTTCCTGATGGATAAAAAGGAAACAGGTGTGGCAGGCTTAATATGTATAGATTTTTATTTTCTTTTTTTAGTGCAGTTACTGTCTGCTGAGAAATCCTGGTCTTTGGAAATTAAAATTTTTGAGACTAAGTAGTGAGCTTGTCTCCAGCTTCCCTTGTGGTATCTTCAGATACTTTCACTCCTGAAGCATCATTTCTTATCCTTCCATGCCAATGACATGGACCCTGCTGCCAGCCAGTACACAGTGGTAAAATCAAGTGTTGTTTTACTAATTTTACAATCCCTGATTTTTCTTACAAATTTCAATTGAGGACACTCTCTCATTCCTTTACGTTATATCACATCACCTTCTCCTATAGCCTGTCTGTGCAGTTAAAGTTGTTGGTTAGTGTGCTGTAATCAGGATTATTGGTGTCAGTAAAAATTAAATGGTGAGCACTTGGTTTCATATGGTACTGTTGTTCCTGGAGAACTCCATACATTCAAAGTGTTTGAGCACTCCTGCATGGTACAGGCAAAAGAAAAATAGATCAGACAAATCAAACTTTGTTTAAAGCAAGGGATAAAATGATATAGTTGCAGAACTAGCTCTTAAATTGAATGTTTATCTCTTTTTAAAACCTAGACTTTAAATATTAGAAGCACAAGGCAGAGTCCTGCTAAAGCCTGACATCACACAGTGCTCAAGGTGGAAGTGCTACTTTCATTAAATGTTAGATGTGCTGCCAGGTTGGTGGGATTGATTCAACCCCAAATGAAAAAAACAGTTTACAAACCTGAAAGTTAGCCTGAGCATTGAAATACTGAGAGAAAGAGTGTCTCTGACAATAGCTAATTTCTGTTTTCTCCCCGTATCCAAAGCTTGTAGTTGTAGCTCTACATCACTTGCTTCTCAGTGAGGATTAGGGGAGAATTGGGCCAGCTCTGCTCTTGGGATTGCAGGTGATGGGCACGAAGATGATGGCCCTTTTCCTGCAGGAGAATGGAGGGACGAGACAGGGGTCAGGAACTGTGGAAGGGACCGGGTGTGCTGGCTGAGAAGGCTGGGGAAGGGCAATAGGGAGCAGCCACATCTGGAGACGTGGACAGAGCTACTTCTCATTACTGTGTTGTGTTTTGTTTGCTAGAAAAGCCAAACATCTGTGAAGGAGAAGCTCACGTTTCTTGTATTTTCTGTGGTTGTGGAAATGTGTCTGCTTTGGGCTCCCAGTCACTTCTTTTCATGCCATGAGCCAGCCACAGGAAGCCAGGAATTGTCGTTCAGAGACAACAGTCTCATCATTGGGACTTCTGGCTGCTGGGTCAATATCTTTGGGATGTTGCTGTAAAGGTGTTATAGGCACATCAAGCTGCATAGCTGGAAAATGAAAATCACCCTTCCCATGACAAGCTGCTTTGAAATGAGTGCTCCAGTGAGAATTAATGACACAAAGCGTGTTGGGGTTCAACAGTGTCTTCAGAAAACATCTGTGTTTCTGAGATGTTATGTTGGCAGCATTAATGTCACGGCTTGAAGGTTTTCTGGCTTTCTTTGGTGGTCAAACTGACCACAGCTACATCTTCCACAAGCAGTGCTCTGCAGGCTTGCATTCAGGCTTGCTGTGCCTGTCTTTGGAACTGGGTGATTTCAGGGTTTATGATGGGTGCTAGAAGATGAGGAAAAACTTTGAAGCTGAACTAACCTAGTTCAAAGGAGCACAGTGAGTTAGAGATTTCTACAAAGATCTGAAACTCCATGGTTTGAATTGCTGTCTGGTTTTGTTTGAATGGCTATAAATAAAACTAATTCAGAGGAAGTGTCTTTACTGACTAAAAAAAAAAATCAAAGTAACATTGTAACATCAGATGTATCATTAACGTTTGTCATTTGCTTCTGAAGAAAATAACACATTTTTCCTGAGATAAATCAATTGTTTTATCATGTGTGAACTCTGCCAGTGATAGAGTATCTGTCATGTCTATGAATTCATGAAGCACCTGTAGATTTTTCTTTTTTTTTGTCAATGACAACTCCTCTGGGCTCTAAAAATGTATATTCTTCAAGTCTCTTCAGCCCAATATGTCTGGCTGTAGCTCCCTGCCCACAGCATCAGAGTCCAGGAACCTCAGTGCTGACATAGTGATCGTTGAAACCTTACTTTTAAAAATGGAATAAATAGTGCAAATGAAACAGGAATGATTAGTGAGATAATGCCATTTCTCTGTTACTTCACTGAGAGCAAGACAGAGACATCTGGTTTGTGAGCTTGGGCCAGTAGCTAGAACTTGTTCACAGAGTTCAAACTCAAATGTGAATTTCTAGGAAGGCAAAAAATTAAATGGTACAGCCTGGCTTTCAGACTGGAAAGGCACCTCCAGGTGATGAGGCATAACATCTTTCTTTATTTATTTTAATTTGAGGAATGAATACACTTCAAGGTAGTACTTGCGGTTTTCTCAAGAGCTAATTTTTCTGCCCTCATTTTCCTTTGAGTTTATTCTAAGTTATCTTAATCACATGCTACAAAGTAATTAAAAATATAGGTCTTTAGATCCTTCCCTCAAAATGGCTCAGAAGGGAGTATGTGGGTCAGGGAAATGTTGGCACCGGAGTCTCATCAGACTGTGACAAAGTAAATTATTCCACCATTTGCGAGAGCAGAATATAATGAGGTTTGACACAGTGAAAACTGAAGCTCGTTCTGTGCCTGAGATTTTACGTATAACAGTGGTTTTGAAACATCCCCAAGAGGTGTTTGTGCAGCTGTTTAATACCACGAGTTTTTTTTATGGACGCTTAAACAGCCAGGCCTGCAGGAGTGTCTGAGAAAGCTGCGGCACAGCAAAGTGTCAGGGAAGCAGGAGGTGGATCCAAACCCACCTTATTGTCCTGCAAATGTTTGGGGACTAAAAGGAAAAAAAAAAACCCAACACAGTGATTTAGTTGGAATAACCCAGAGCCCCTTGGCTGAGGATAGGGGGTATGGATTAACAGCCTGGCTACTCTGCACCAGAGCGGCCTTTCCCAAAATGGTCCGTCAGAACTGGTAAATTGGAGATAAACGTGGCAGGTGAGAAATAACTTCTGCATGTAACAGAAGTCCAGAATCTGAATGAAAACATTTCAGCTCACTGCTGAGAAGTGTTGGCTAGAAAGAGGAGGACTAATGTTTTCAGTATCTGTGGAAGTGGGCAGAGCATTTTGGGATCTGTTAGTTCTGAGTTCTGCCTGTTTTTGTGAGCCATAGATTTGGTTTCTGCTGGTGGGAAATACCTTTTTTTTTCTGAAAACAGAGAGAAGATACTAATGTGTAGTCAGTAAAACACATCAAAGCCATGTGTGAATTTACAGGCATCAACTGCTGGCTGGCTCAGCAGAGCTGCAGCTCTAAAAGGAGCCCAGCCAGCAGCCAGGTTCCCACTGGAGAGGGTTTATGCTGTGAGCAGAGCACTGGAGGGCAGTCAGATCTGCCACACAGCTGGACCCCATGGCTGCCCACCCATGGGCTGGGCACACAGAAACACCCCTTTCCAACAGTGCTCCCCCTGTGCCAGCCCTGCCACAGCCCAGCCGCTTGTCAGGAATGCTCATTTCTGCTGTTTGTTTCTCCAGTAACTTCACCCTGAGCTGTGAAGACAGGCAGGCATGGACACTACGTTTAAACTTGATGCTTATGGAACAGATAACCAAGGAGTGCCCCAGTGAGGCCTGAGGACATGGAAATTTTGGGGAGATGATGCCTTCTCATTGTCTTTAGAGAGAGACTTATGTGGGAGCAACAGCTTTTGTTAGGAACAGAACTAAGGTCTGTCTGGTCCACACTTTTATATCCACCCCAGAGGGAGATGTGTTCAGCAAATATCCATCACTGTGTGATGGGTTTTCTCCCTTTCCCAGGCAGAATGTCACACTTGTAAGAGCTGCAGGTGTCTGGGAGCCCTGATAGCTGTGGGTTTTGTTGGGCTGTGCCAGCAGACAAGGATGTCTTCAGGTCCCTGAATCATAGAAAATGACCCATGTGCAAAACTGTGTTGCTCAGACTGTACTCACAGTGGGAAAGATCATGAACTTGATGCCCTTGGAGTATCTGGGGGGTTTTCAAAGGAAAAAACAAGTCCACTGTAATAGTAGTAATGTGGATAATATTTTTCTCTTCTCCAATTTTGAATATTGCCTTAATCAGTTTTCCTTCGTGGTGGTGATACGATCCAGGAGCTGAGTTAGGAGATCCGCAGGAGTCCTGCACTGGGTGTCCTTTGGCAGATGAGACAGTGGGGATTCCTGAGATCCTGCAGTGCCAGCTGCTGGGAACTGTCTCATGAATCCAAGAGCACATTGCCCGTGTCTCTGAGAGTCTCGTACCCTCAGCTCGTGCCAGGCTCCTCCGAGGGCACAGAGATGGAGCAGAGGGAGATGCCTCAGTTGTCACCTTACTGCCTCCAAATATTGCACTCCCCTGCAACCCCCACCACATAGCAACTGAAGGTTTTTGTCAGGATTCCAGACTAAATAATACCCAGGCTCAGTTGCAGCTTATTTATAAACGACCCTTCCTGTGCAACATGAAGACAGATCTCAGCACTGCTGTCCTTACTCCATTTTCCATGATTATTTAACTGTGGTAATCTTGGAACATCCGCTCAATGCTTAAAGTGAGAGTCACTTAGTGCTGTCTTTACATTAAAGAAATTAATTTGTTTTCCCTCTGCATCCCAGGTACCCCCCTGTGAGGGAATGGTCTGAGCTGGGAAGCTACTGATCTCTGTCCTATTCTCCTGCTCTTCCCAGTGATGTTTACATAAAATGTCTGAGAAACAACATCTGTGCAGTCCTTTGGATTTTCCTGCCTGGAAAACTCCTTTCAACCATCTATCAAATGAATAATAATATTTCTCCATCTTCAGCAGTTGTAGAGATGTTAATTCAGATTATGATACAGCTGCAGGGCCCTGGATTAGCAGCTTCCCGGGGCAGTGGATTTCCAATTGGACTGTAAAGCTATATCCAATGTGGCTCTCAACCAGAGAAAAGACCCATCAGACATCTGACTTGGAGCATGTGCAAAGAAATAAAACAGCTAGGGGAGGGGGGAAGAGAAACTCGATCCAGGCAGTGTGGCTGCTTCTGTGCTGCACATCTGTAGTTCCCTGGGAAGCAGCAGTATAGCTGGTCAAACTGTAATTAAAGCTAAAATGAGGTGTTTTGTTCAAATAAATTAAATGCTTCAGAAAAAAACCCCACCATCTTCCAACTCTCCTGTGCAGATACTGTTTTCTCAAAACAGAGTTTTAGTTCATTAGCACTTTTTTCAGGGAGCTAAGCTTTCTTAGGAGGTGCGATGCTGAACAGGTTACTGGCCTCCGAGGAGCACAGGCTGATAATTGTGCCATCTGATCCGGAATATTTCACGTGTTAAGGCTGTCTCAGACTACTATTTTCCATATAAACGAAGTGGAAGCTGTTCCCTCAACTGAGTGACTGGCCTGTGTTGTGACACTGTTTTGTGTTATAGCAGGAAAGTAATTCTGTGGGTTGCCCACTGGGTAAATGCAGAGCTCTGTAAAGTGACCTGAGCAACACAGGCGACAAAGGACAACCTAAATGACACGATGAATAACAAAGTCAGACACTGTCCATGGCTGATGGCCACAGTGACGTAGCTCCCAGCTTTTCCTTGTCACTAGACTTTTTTGGGTTTTTTTAAGTCTAATAGTAAGGGTAAAAACAAGTGAAAGAAGAAGAAGTTAAATTAAAATCCCCAATAAAAAGAACCGGGAATTTTTTTTATGATCATGAAATGTTTGTCACACTCTTCTGATTAGGACTCTGTTCTAGCTGCCCCCAAATTAACTGGCAGAACAAACTGTTTGGGTTCGGAGCTGGTAGGATGCAGAAGGTCTGGACATCAACAGAGGCAGGGCAGTTCCAGAACAAGCTGTGCCTGAACAGCTCTGACAATGGGCTCCAGGAAGCCTGGGACTGGGAAGAAAGTGGTATTTTAGGGTTTTTGTTGTTAAATATAGCTGTGAGTAATACAACAATTGCCTTCATAATTTTTCTTGCAGAAATAAGACATGTTGAACTGCTTCCAGGTAGCAGATGGTAAGGATCCCACTTTCATGTTGGCTAGAACTGCAACTGGTTGGAAAGCAGACTTTCTTCTGTGTTGTGGGATCTGTCATGGGAATTCTCAGAGACAATAGAAAAGGTACTAAAATTAAAAGGCTAGTAAACAATTTGCATTATTCCTGGATGGGGAGGTTGGGTCCTGCCTGAGCAAAGTGCTTCAGCCCGTCTCTGCTCAGAAAAACATTCAAGTATTTACTTCCTTACTTGCTAATTGGAGCTGCAAACTCTAATGTCCTTTTCATATCTTTCTGTGGGTTTGTTTGTTGTTGTTGTTATTTTGGTTTGGGTTTGGAGTGTTTTGGTTTTTGTTTTGTTTTTGTTTGGATGTTGACAGAGTCTTTCTTTATAGACAGAATTCAAAGTAAAATAGGAATGTATCAGTATTTCCTGTCTGTTGTCACTCCCAGCTGATAGTCCTTCCACTATTTATCACTGATTGATCTAAGTAGCCCATCTTCTTGAGTCAGCCAAGTTAGAGCCAATGGGAGAAAAAAAAAATAGTCGCTCTCAGACTTTCTTCTTGTCGTTACAAAGTGTTTGAAGTCATTGTCTGAGCCATGACAAAGTAAATGCTGCTGACTGTGCTGCGCTCTGTGGACTTGACTTTCACTGTCCAAGGCCAGTGAGAGGATTTCCCAGGAAAAAACTGTGGCTGCTCACTGATCGTGGTTTGCTTGGCAGTCAGTTTGTCAAAGAGGTGTTTCAGTTTGGGATTTGCAGTTCTCTTAACTGTACCTCAGCCATGGTGCTGCCAACCCTGTGGTGCTGACTGGTAACTGGTGACACAGCAAAGCCAGAATTTTAGGGGTGATGGCAAAGCGTTTATGATTTTAAATGGCAAAAGGTGTAAAGTGCCCATGGCTCTGTGAAGATGCTGAAGGAACGGATAAAATAAATTGGACCATCTGACACTCACAACTTTCTGTGCAGCCTTAGCCAGCAGTTCATAGGAAATTAAAACCCAATAATATTGTGTCTCTCAATGGTTGTTAGGAGCGATCGTTGTGAAACACGTGTAAACACTGAACTGGAATTTTTGGAAACAGCAGTGTATGCAAAACTGGCAGAAAATCACGGTGCTCTGGGGATTAGAATAACTGGAAGGAGAGCACCAGCAAGCCTGGAAAGACTCCTGGATCTGCAGGACAAGTAATGGCTCATGCGGAATTGCTGGCTGCCTGTGCCAAGACGCTGGCAGGCTGAAGTGCTGCTGGAGATGTGGCACTGCACAAAGCCATCTAATTTCTGCAGTCTGTGGGGTTTGATAGGGCTGAGTGACACCATGCTCTGTTCCCAATTTGCCTCATTGCCACCCTGCACTCATCCTTCCGAAAGGCCAGTCCTCAGAAGGTTGTAAGGGGTGCTGTGAGGAACAGGCTCTGGTGATTGCGCCCGTAAACTCTTATTGTTTTGTAAGTGCTAATGAGTAAATCATGGAGGGAGCTTGCAGGAACAGGCATCTTATTTAGCAATTTATAACCTATTGACCACTGGGCTTAGTTGATTTGAAAATACAATGTGCCTCTCCTCCCAGTCTCATTTTTTTAAATTCTTGGCCTATACACAATAGATCTCAAATATTTTCTTCTATTTGAACCTTTTCATAACATCAATTATTTTTTTTCTTTAATCATAGTTGTCAGTTTTAAGATTGCAGACGAAAACTTTATTAAGATCAAAATGCTTGATGTATTCATTTCCTTGTTCAGGTGCATGAAACTTATTAAAAAAATAAAAAGAAAGCTCAGATGGATGCTGCCCAATTTGTGCTGAATAAATATATTTGTTTTGTCACCTTCTTGTGAAGTTAATGGCACTAAACATAAATTGGGGAAGGAATGGACGACCCTGAGTTTCTAGTCTGACTGTGTGTAGTAGATTATGGTAAAAATCAAAGCTTGTTTTTATCTGAGCAGAAACTCGAGGTATAATGCCCAGCTCAAAATATATGAACATAGTGATGCTGGATTTACCCTTTTATTTGACTTGTAATATAAAATAAAAAATTCAGCCATAAGGAGCTCAAGTAACAGCATCAAAGTAAGAGGCTGGGAGACAGAATAGTTGAACTCCTATAGCAGAAACTAGTGGCAAAATTCACTGTGTGCCTGCACAAACCAATGGGATGGATTGGTTTAACTCCCTTGTAGTGGAGTTGTGTCACATGCTTGTACATTAGTCTAAACAAAGAAGTTTTATTTGCTTCCTTTCTTTTATCTTTTTAAAGATGATAGTCATGGCTGAGACTTGTAAAAGGATCATAACCCCACCCCGGACCCTTTCTGCACTTTGTGGCATGGTGAGAACCTTTCTTCCTCCAAGGCCCTGACTGCAAGATCCAGAAATGCTTCTCAGTGCTAATAAACTGTTACTGAATTTCATGTATTCAGGTATTTCATGTTGCAGTTCTAAAGAAAACTCTTTAAAGTATGATGAAAGCTACACAAGTCAAGCTGATGCTTGCAGCTGGAATCCCTGACATCAGGCCATGAGCACAGACAGAACTGAGGAGAGCCAAGCTTTCATCCTGCAGTTCCTTCTTTTGGGAGAAGTAGTTGATATCCAGTGGTTTTAATAAAATTGATCTTTGGATAGGACCCATTTCAAGTAGCTGTTACTGCCTAGAAATCAGGTGTCTAGTGCAAGCTACATTCAGTAGCCAGCTGAGAGACAGGAATCTCTAGGGACCACTTGGTTCCACCTTGTTAGACATTTGTGGTTAAGTGATCTGAGAGGAGTCCCATTCATCATCCTGTGTTCTGAAGAATTAAATTGTTGATAACCCAAGATTTGACATAATAAATAGGCTTGTTTATAGGAAGCATTTGAATGAAAACATTTCATTTGACTTGATAAAAGCAGATGAAAATGATTTTTTGGAAGGACTTAAAATGGTGGCTTTTGTACACAAAGTTAATTGAAAGACTTATTTTGCTGCTCCAAATGAAAATAAGGTCTCGAGTGTTTCTCATATGGCACGTTCTGCTGCAACTGGATGCGAGAAATTCCCATCGTCAGAAGCTGATGAAGAACCTTTTGAAACTTCAAATTAATTGGGCTTGATTGTTTCTGTGCCTTTTTCTTTGTGTTTGTTTCTACAGTGAGTCGAGTGAGAATTATTGAGGGGCAACCTGCTGTTGAAAAGTAGTCAGAGCCAAGGGATCTGAGAGATATGTTTTATTCAGTGTCAGGCTCCTGCCTGCTCTGTTGTGTGTAACACAGGACTCTGAACAGCGCTGTTGATGGTAGTCAACAAAACATTACACATTGGCCTCAAAATGTAGAGTGCAATGCGTAAGGAAAATGATCTTGAATACTTATTTTTATACGCACATAGCAGTTGAGGTTTTGTTTTCCAGAGCTAGTAAAGTGGCTAAATATAGGTTGATTTTCATGGAGATGGCACAAAATGTTGTTGCTCTTGTGCTACTTGTTGCCAAAGCTTGGAGTTGTGTTCTCAGTTGCAGGGTGGGCAGAGCCAAATGAGGCCAAGTTTGAGAGCTTTTTGTTGTGGGCAAAGCAGCATACTGCCTTCTTTGATTCAGAAACAGCTGCATTGTTTTAGCTGAAATTTAAAAAGAAAAAAATAAAAATAAAGGAATTTGCTTGAGGCATATGCACAGAATGTAAACTTTCAGCCGAATGCTTGGCAGTGGCATAAATAACTGACAAAGGGTCTTATACTGCAAAGTGTTGGGCAACTTGAATAATGATGACTCTAATCCTCCAGATACATTTAAATGGAAACAGCCAATGCCCATTGTTTTACTGGGTTTCTTGCCTGCAGCTAGCATTCTTCCTTTTATATAGAAAGAAGTACTGAAGCATTTTGTTGGGTTGAAAAAAAAGAAATTTCTCTATGCTGAGAATTGTGCGACTTGACAGAAGAGCAAGAGTAACTGTCAAGCACCCTTCTAAGTTAACTCTGGTTTCTGCATCTCAAGCACAATTTATTTATTATTGTGTATTGGTTGAGCCATTATGGACTTGTTTTAACTTCCACAGAGCTCCTGTAACTTACATATGACATAGATTGTTCACACAGAAGGGGCCGGTGGCTTTGGTGGCTGTGTTTTTCTTTCAGTGACTGTGACCAAAAGCCAAGTGCTCAAACTGGCCCTTCAGTTCGAGAGGCAAAAATGAGGTGCTACACATGAGATCCCCTGAGACACAGCCGCGGAGCAGCAAAGGATCCAGCCATTTTTCCCCTTGCCCTCTGGCCATGCTGTGCTGGAAAGCCATGGCCCTGTCAGGCTGTTGGTACTGATCTGACACAGAGCTGTGGTTACCCATTTCACCTCCCGCTGCCTTCCCACACCCTCCTGCCTTGTGTGGTGCTTTGCAGGGTAAGGTGGGATGTGCAAGCAAAGGGCCTTTGTCTGGAGTCCAGTGCCTGGTACCAGTGTGAACAGCAGTAACCTGGCTCATTGAAGTGGAGCTTTGCCAATTTTTGCAATATAGGTGAGACCAGAATGTTAAACAGGCATTTTTAAACGGAGTTTTAAACTGATCACAATGTGGCTGTTGAGGACCTTCAGCTCGGAATTGCCCTTTCCTACATCTGACTGTGCTG
Organism: Cephalopterus ornatus; assembly: GCA_013396775.1. NCBI lineage: Eukaryota > Metazoa > Chordata > Aves > Passeriformes > Cotingidae > Cephalopterus > Cephalopterus ornatus. The sequence continues at coordinate 122,909 of VZRE01011364.1, forward strand.
CAGGTACCCCTCCCTTCAAAGCTGGCTGCTGAGAATCCTTTTCTTCCCATTCTTTAGGGAGATTGATAGTATGAGGGCAGGGTTAGCTGCTACATCTGAGAGGGAAGGAAAGTAAATAAGAGCTTGTACATCATTGGCCTATGCATAATTGGTAATTACCATTAACAAACAACTTGTTGCTGATATTTTTTAGTAAGTGTTTTTTAAAAACACTGGTGTGCTATTGAAAACTGCAGCTATTTCTGATTATTAAGGTTGCAAGATCAGGCTTCTCATATTTAGTTGTGCCTTCTTGCTTTTTCCGCTTCATTTACAAAAATATGCTGTACACAGCAGAATGGGAGAGCAAATTACTAATTAAATGTTTGTTTGGGCGAGGCAGGGTTAAAAACCCAGCTCTCTGTGTGAACAAAAGCAAGTGGGTTTTTGATTTAGCAATGTCTGATGCAGGGGATGTTCTTACTCCAAATTCAGTCACCATGGAAACAAAACTTCTCTTTAAGCGTGCTGTATCTCTGACGGAGCAAGAGGCTTCATTTTGGCAGACATTTTTCCATCTTCTTTGTGGATGATGAATACTTCTGGAACGAGACACTTTCTTCTGTCTCCTCTGAAATGCACTGCGCTTCTACTGTGCAATAGACAGTGTTCCCCTTGAAACAAAGGCAGCACTTTTCAGCATATTTCTGAAATCTCAGGAGATTTAAGATCTCTCTTTTCCTCCAAAAATATCAAAAAAACCCAGAAAGTTCACATGGTGTGTTGGTAAGAATTTCTATTAAAAGTTGCTCTGACTCTCAGAGGTAGCACAAGCATCAAGTGATGTGGAAATTGCTATGGTAACTACTTTTATTGTATTCTTAAGTAAAAAGTCACAGAAAACCTGTGCAGACATTAGTGAGTAAGAGAAAACTTGTATAGAGCACAGCTCACAAAACCAAGCTCCGTGTTGTCTGTCTTATTCCTGGACTGGCAGCTGTGGGTGCCTGGTGTGTGGTGCTGTGCACGTTGGGTAGTGACCCAACTGCTCTTGAGTGGCTCTTGATGCTCCTGCTGAAAGGGCTGACCAGGAACCACAAACAATAACTGGCACAAAGGAAAACAATGCATGATGCAAAGCACTACAGGGCTGGTAACGTGTGATTTCGAATTTAACAGACCCCACCTTTCCCCTCTCCAGAGATATGTACCACTGCTCTCATGTGATGTGAGGAGAATGTCTTAGTTTTTTCATCTGAAGAACCCCTGATAAATACAGCCATGCCCTTCCAGCAGTAGCTGTGATGCTGTAAGGGTGACATGGAAATGGGAACACAGTATGGACCTGTCTATCTCTGGAGAGGGGTTCTCACCACTTGGCATCAATTTTGAATGTGGAGAAGAGCTTAAAAAAAACCCCAAAGAACCCAACAAAAAACCTTGAGAAGAAGTACCTACCTACAGGTATTCTTTCATTTCATGGGGCTCACACTCAGGTGGTTTTTGTTCAACTCACTACTGCTGCTGTCTGGAAAGGAATGTCTCTGATTTCAAGGTATCACAAGAAGTGTGTCTTTGCTAGGATTTACGTTGCTGTTCCTGAGATTTGTTAATGCTCACAAGCAGACTCATGAAGACTTTAGAGCTGATTGTAGGAAATCAGTAGTAAAAAGGCTGAAGGAAGTCATGGCAGGATTTTAATTGCTTTATGGCCATCTGTAGAATCAGCATCCTGGAACTCATTATACTACTTATTGTGTGAAAGTTAAAAAGAAAAGAGCCAGCTCTTGCTCCAAAGCTCTGTAATCCAAGCACAGGTTATGCATTCCAGAGTGCATAGGAGGGGGATTGATTCTGGTTGCTGAAATGTGTATTTGGCTTCTCAGGTGGTTTTGTGGTGGTGGTAGCACAGGAAACAGAACTGGTGAATTCCAGTAGGTCCTTTATGGCAGGATCTGGACAGATGTGTCAGCTTTCAAGTGTTACTTATGCTGGAAGGATCCAGTCAGAAGTTTTTCGTGTACGGTTAGTACACTGTCTAAAAATAGTAAAACATACTTGTAAGCCACCACATGTTCGCATGTCTTACCTTGTCCAGAATATTATTCATACCTGTTACCTGTTCAAAGCTGTGTGAACAACCTCCATTAACAAGCTACAGCTACACATTTTGACTGTGTGACATTTTGGCTTTTTGTACCAGATTTTTTTTTTCCAGGCAATTCTGCAAGCTGAAGAGGACTTGATGTTTCATAAAGGATTATAGATTTTGGTTCAGTGACCTCCTCTCTTGCTGTGCACAGTTGTTATCAAACTTGTAGCAAGCTGCTTCAAGACTTCAGGTTTAGGCTGGAAGGTCGGTGTCTGTTACCGTTTGGGATAATAACAGTTGTGACAGGGTCTTGCTCTGAACAAAAATCTCCAGGGCTGCCTTAGCAGAGACCATTAGAAAGAAGCAGATGTGTATCAGTGCTGTTTGGATCTCTGCAGGTATAAATCCTATTGCACAGCCAAAAAGGTATCTCTGTGCCCATTTCCAGCACAGTCACATAATGAAGCTTTGGGGTAGTTTCAGAAATTTCGTTTATAGAGAGCCTTTCTTTTGTGTTTCCAAAGTTATATCACCTAAAGCTTTGACATTTTTCTGCTACATTATTGATACAAACCACGAACTTATTGTACTCATCGTATGGTATTGCTCCACGTGTTCCCTGAGGGGGGACTTGCTCATTGTCAGCTGAAGTCTTATGCTCCTATTGGAGATTCTTCCTACTCATGTTTTGCTCTGTGGAAGAGTTTTGCCTACTAGCAGATTCTTAACACAAAGGAAGTTCAAGGCTGGTTGATGTCAGCACGAGGTCTGTGCCACATTGCTGTTTGGCTTTGCAAAATAATGCATTTGCTAAAGGAAACTATGTCAGGAAGAATTTGGGGATAATGAGTAACTTTCAGATAAAGTAGCGGGTTGCCATATTGGGTGGATTGCTAGTTCAGAATAGCCTGTTATTCCTGGAAAATAAAAAGATGTACCAGCCCTGAAGGAAATATTTAATGGATGTGAAAACAGTCAGTAGATGAATGGATATAATTGCCAGTCTGGCAGAATTAAGGAAGCGGGCTCAAAAGTATCTGGTTTACGAACAGACCATACCTAGAAACACAGGTGATGCAAGCGCAAACGAGCAGCTTGGGGATATCACTGGAGAAACCCGAGAAATTGGAGAGGCTTTCAGAGCTGAAATGTGTCAGGTAAGGAAGAAAAAGGGGCGGTACACACAGCTTTTGTATGTGTGTTTGGGTGTTTTATTCTTTTCTATATCTAACTAAAAACCTGGTGCTCAGTGAGCTGGGTGGTCCCCAAGGAACCCGAAAAGAAGCTGCAGCTGCTGCAGTGATGCCACAGGTGTCTGGGAAGGATGAGCTGAAATCCAGATGTTGGAGTTTATTCAAAGGAACTAAAGCACAGGGATCCCAAGGTGCAAAACCTCCTACTTAAAGGGTTCATCTGAAAGGAATTTGTGTTTATTTATTTCATTTTGATGTGCTGTGTTGGTTCAGGATGGCTGCAAGGCTCCTTCTGTGTGTTCCCTGCAAAATGTTGGCCTTTTGTTCTCTGTCTTTTTAGGAAACTGAGTTGGTTAAAAGGAGAGGCCAGAGACTGGAAATCCTGCATTTTTTCTTTCGTCTCCCTCCACAAGTGGTGTTTGTGTATACTAGTGCTAGAAGTCAGTTTGGAGGTATTTCCCTCTCTGGAACTGAACAATTTGGACTTGTGGCATTAAATCCAAAGTACAAAGTGTTGTGTTTGCCAGCTTGCAGAAACTGAAACAGTAACTGTGAGAGCCATCAGAGCACGCACAGTGCTGTGACCTTGAGAGTGCAAAGGCTCATGGTACTAAAAATTCATAGAAAGCATCACCCAGAGACAGAGTCAGAGAGTGCTGCAGTGGAAAAATTGTGATACTTCTGTATTTGGCCAAGTTGTCTATGAAGGCCATGGTGGCATAGCTTGGTGTCATCGACCTCTGCTTTTACAGAGTGTTTAATGATCCTAGGTAGCTGGAGATGGCTTCGAGATGTTTGACTTGATTTGTTTCAAAAATGTGTCTGTTTGAATGTCTGTCTCTCGTTACAGTAAATAATCTAATGTGTAAAGATGCTAAAATCAAATTAAAGGCAGACAGACTTCAGCTCAGCCTTATTGGCTGCAGGCAGGAGGAATGGTGCTGTATGCCATGAGTCTGAAAGCCAAAGGGCCTTCCAAGAAGGGTACTAGTAGAATAATGTAAGAAAAATAGCCACACTGTTTGTGTATTAAGAATCCCATTCAATATTTAACCCAACTTTTTGTTCTTATAGTGGTAAGAAATGCTCACTGGGGAATGTTACAGTGGAAGAATTTGCACTACTGAACAAAACAAGGCTGTGGAGGACAAATGGCAAGGCACTGTGGCTTTTCCAAATTACTGTGAAAACATAGCAAACTAAGTGGGTTTTTTAATTCCTTATAATCAGTATTCCGTGCCCTGACCCCCAAGCCAGGCGTTCAGGGCCACATGTTGTCCTCTTCAGTGGCAGGGGGTGTCAGGATGGTCAGCCCTCACTGGTCTGCCAGAGGGTTATGTAGTTTGGATACAACTGTTTTCCTGTACTCCTCAGTAGTCTGTGGTTTCATACCCATCAGTCATCAGCCTCATGTTTCATGGGCAAAGGGTTATACATGAGATTGAGTGTAAACGTTTTTTGATACTCACTGGACAGACTTAGTGTTTGCAATACCCTTGCACAATGCTGTGTTTGGGCAGTGGGGCTGATATGGGGCCACATGGAATTAATTTCCTGCAACAATGGAATCACCTACTTCCTCGAGTATTTTTGCCACCATTGAAACATTAAACCACTCAGTACAGCAAGTGCTGTTTGCTGTAGCTGATAATTCCCTACTCAGTGTAGTCAGCAGCGGCCTGGTACTAAGGGGTGTGCTCAGATCTGCAGCCACAGTTTTTGGCATCAGAAAGGATACAAAGACATTCAGGAGCTGGCTGAATCAGTTGGACAGTGCTGGCTGGTGTCTTGTACAGGGCTTAGAAAAAAAGAGAATTAAGAAGAAGAGGGAGCCTTGAGAATTACTTCCATCAAAGTTAGTGATTTAGGCATGGGAGTGGGAGCAAGAAGCGTGGAAGGAAATGGGATGGTGGGATTTAGAATGCTGGGAATGCTTTGTGTGAATGCCGAAGTGTGAGTACATGACAGAATACAGTTCCTTGCTACTGAAGAAGACCAAACCACTTCAGACTTGAGTAGCAATGTGCAAATCTTTTTCTAACCTGAATCATAATATCATTTTTTGGTATTAAAAAAAACCTTTAATTCAGCTTCTCAGCTCCTGAGATCGCGGCAGAAACTGTGGGTCTCTCCCCTTCCGTATTTAAGTTCTGAGGTGCAGGTGAATGAGCAGCAAAGAGAATGTATCTGTAGGTTCAGTGGCTGCTTGCTGTTCTCCCTACTCAGCACTGAACCAGCTCACCAGCAGGCAGGAAGGAAATCTATGGGCTGAGGTTCTCATCTCTTCTGTAACCTTTCAAGCCACTGCCCTCTTGTGAGCTTAGAGTCCACAGTGATCATAAGCGGGCTTCAGTGGGCTCCTTCAGGGCCTTCCAAATTGAGGAAGAGTATCAGTTTTCCCCTGATTTCCAGAGGAAATTCAGAGTTTCTACCAGCCTGAAGCATTGCTAAAGGCTGTTGAACATGTGCTTTTTGTTACTTCAGCTTGGACACTTGGATTTATGTGAAAACGGTACAACTTGTCACTGGGTTGAGATCTGGATTTTGAAAATGGATGGTGAGGCTGGTCCTATGGTAAGTCAGTCTTCAGAACCTGTCTGTGGCTGGTTGCTGAGATCCTCTCCAGCATCTTGGCAGAAAGGAAAATTCCAGTTCTGTCTGTCTGACTAGTAAAGGTGTGTATGGGAGTTCAGGTAATTCAGTTTGGAGGCCTCAACTTGTGTGGATGAGGCAACTGCTGAGAAATAAGGCTGAAGTTGTGGTCCATGAGATCCTCTGACGGCAGGTTTGAGATAGGCTCTCATTGCTTCCACTGCTGAAGGCCAGTCAGCTCAAGCAGGGAAGGGAAGGCCACACCGCTGGGTAAGTTTGGCCCAAAGTTTTTTATGTCTCCAGCTTTTCTGTAATCCTCAAGCCAAGAAACTAACTGAACTTTCAGCCTTTTAATATGAGTGGAGAACATCCTGAAAATAATTGCTGCAAACAAAATTAATCTGGCCCTGCTTGCAGAACACCCCTGAAGGATTGCCTCCAAAGTGCTTGGAGTTAGATAAGAAATAAGCTCTCTTTAGTGATGCGTGTGCTTTCTAAATAAACTCCTTTAAAACAGACTTGCTGTTTAAATCTGTTTATTTACTGTGGCACATTGTGCAGATTATGTTTTAAGGAGCTCAGCAACCAACATCAGAGCTTTTACATAAGTGAGATCTGAGGAAAAATGGGAGTGAGATTTCAAATATCCCATTAATCTTTTCACTTTAGGTCTGAGCCAGCTTCAAATTGCACCGAACTGCTGCCAAGTGTGAGTGAGTTGCTGTCCAAATAAAGGAGACTTGGCAGGTCTGAGCTGCGGGGCTTTGTTTGGGGAGTGTTTCAAGGAGAAGGGGGATGGAGTTTTGGTGGAGGCTCTGCTGGAGCGGCGCTGGGCTTCGCGACAGCCGTGTGCCAGCTGGCCCCAGCTGCGCACACCGAGGATGCACTCCTGGATTGTACATTTCTGTGCTTATGTTTTTAATCTGTGTTTACAGAGGTAGCTGTTAAAACATTTGTACGTGCAAGCCTGCAGATAGATGTGACTTAATCCCACACACGTGCAGTTCAGCATCTGCCGGTCCCTGTGATTTAGGACTTCATGCTAAGCCTGTACCTCAATGGCAGCTGCAGGATTTTGCTCCTTTTTGGATCAAGTTCTGCTCCTGTCCACCTACAGTGAACCTGAGCTCATTATATTGGTCTTCTGTAATGTGAAGCCAGAGGGGTTAGGAGGGAATAACTGGAAACACGTGTTGTGAGGACGCTGCTGGCAGTGCTGCGGCCCTGAGGTGCATTCTGAGGAGCTGAGGGGAGGTCTGTGTGTGAGGGGGCCGAAGCGGCTGGGCTGCAATCTCACAGCCTACCTGTGCTAATCAAAAAGCCTTTTTGGTTTTGCCTTTAATTTCTGTGGTTGTGGTTGGAGAAAGTTCTTCTGAGGCTGGTTGAGAGTCAAGCCTCCCCCCTTCATGGAGGGCAAACAGGAGCTGTCCGGAGGGACAAGCTCTCAAGTTTCTGCTGAGGGAAAGGGAGGTCCCTCAGTTTAACATGTTGCCAGCTGGGGATCTGTGCAGGGAATAACCCTGAAAATCCCTCCTGCAATCTGCCTACTTTGTGTCCTCCACAACCAGCAAAATCTTCCCAAACACTCTTTCCCTGAATTTTCCTTGAAAGAGGGACTTTAAGACAACAGTAGTGAGGAGGCCATGGCTCCTCTTTTGTCCTGCAGGCATAAATCAGGATATCTGCTGCACAGCATGAGCATTGGCTAATCTTGCCAGGATTCCAGGTATTAGTCTGGAAGTATTTGGCTGTTATCTGAGTGATGACATCCACCTAAGAGTGCTTGTTTGCTGCAAAGTACTTACTGCTTCTGTGGGGTTTGGAGTCACATGTGTCACGTCATGCAGAGTCCAAGGATGGACATGGAAACTTTTGGAGTTTTACCAGTCCTTCCTTCCCTGTCATGCCCTTCCCATGCCAGTGAATGTTTTCACTGTGAATATAGGCGGTGTGGGTAAAGTAAGTGATTAAAGTGTTCCCTAGAAGACACTTGTATTTTTGGCTGAGAACTTTTTGTTAACATCTTGAAGGCTTTACTGAGTGGAAAGCAGGTATTGGTGTCTCTGCTCTGTGTTCACACCATGGCTGCAGACTGTTGTCCTCATCCTGGCTGCTGCCTTTGCTAAGCTAAAGCACTAAAAAAAGCTAAGTATTTTGGTGCCTGCAGGATTTTTTTTCTCAATAGCATTTCCTTGATTTTAAGATGGTCCAAACTTATCAAAACTGTGTAGCTGGAGAAAACCTTTTCCCGGACAGTTTTTGTATGCTTCTCCATCCCTGTGAGTCACACCTCTTTGTGGGAATGTAGCACTGGTTTCATACTACTTATACCTCTGTGCCTGATGGTGCTGCTGAATGGCCCTGGACACTGTTATCTCCCCCTTTTTTCCCCTAAAACTTGGTGGAGTTGCTGTATTTGGATTTCCTTCGTTCTCGAAGTGCAAAGAGTGAATGTAACAACAAATTGTGGAGACGGGGTGGTACATTCTCCCACCCAGAGCTTTACCACATTTTATGGACCTCTGGGGTGCCTGAGGCCTATTTCTGACCTTCCTTCTTTTCCCTTTCTGCTGACCTTGGCACTCCTCACACACACTCAGTTATTCCCTGAAGTCAAGCAACACATCATCTCTGGTGCCTTTGGTACGTAGAGAAAGGTGAAGTGCACAGCTTTTCCACACCTCCAGAATTAGGTGTTAGCCCCTTTGCATCCCTGTGAAAAGCCAACATGGAGAGGAGGATGGAGACTTCACCATGTTATCACCTGTCTGGCCACTTAGCTCAAATCCAGTCCAAGTTTTGCTGAGGCAGAAACTTGGCCATTGAAGCAGCAGATGCTGCTGAATTTCTGAATAAAATGTCACTGTGTGTTGGCACAGCAAAAGGCATGTAGCGTCTTGTAGACCAGCCAGCAAGGACAATATTCCTGGCTGGGAACTGTGATATTCAAAAGCAAGCTCATGTTTTGTGCCCGTGGTTCCTGGGTCACTTCTCTGCCTCCTCTCAAGCCAATCTGTTGCTCTGGCAGGGCTACCCCAGGTTAATCTGTTCTCAGAGAGATTTGGAGCCAAACAGCTACTTAAATGGACAGCCCAGGGAGGGCTTTTTCCACGAGGTTGTTTTCCATGGATGCTACACGCTGGCATCTGCTGAGGCTTGTGTTCCTCACAAGGGCTGCCACCTTCTCCATACTTAACATGACAGAAAGGAAACTCATTTTGTCATCTGAGGGGGTTTTGTGGGGAGCTGTGCCTTCTTTGGTGCCAGCACAAACAAGTCCCTCTGTGCTACGTAGGAGGCTCTGCTTCCCAGAGCATTCCTGTTGGGAGAGGGAGAAATTTCTGTAGAGGCATTTCATCTTAGGAGGAATGACGAACAAACCCCAAGTGTCTCTTTTATCACTCAACTCACTCTTGCAGTAAAGTTTTTTCTACTAAATGATGTTTTGTTCTGGGAGCAACCTTGGATATGATAGATTAAAAAAAAAAAAAGAAAGAATTCTGGGGCTTACAAAGTGCAAATGTTTCTGCACTGCACACCTGGTGATCCCTGGAAATCCAGCTCTCAGTGCTGAGTGGTGTTGCAGCAGCAAAACACAGGTGGGTCAGGAGGTCTGGTACCTCTCTGACTTTTAATGCTGTGCCAGTGTCACTTGTAGCAGACGCACTTCTCTTCCCCGGCCACCTCTGGCCTCCACGAGAGTGTATGTGAAGCTCATGGCTTTATAAGGTCCTGAAAAGAAACACAAAAGTAGAGTGTAATGTTGCTGGGAGAAGGAGTGAAAACTTCTTCTATTTTCAGGGCAAAAGAATGCCAACAATCCCTTCTTGAGCAGTGAGTGTCTGGTGGGGGCCAGACCGGTCCTCTCCTCTCAGCCTTTCTTTTCATCTCTTTGATGTTTAAATGTATATGCCTTGTTTCTTCCTCCACCATTATAAAAACCAACCAACCTCTACTGAATGCCTACAGGGCAGTTGTCCCTTAGCAGTCCCTCAGTTAGGAAAAGGTTTTTCACCCAGAGGGTGGTTGGGCTCTGGCTCCCCAGGGAAAGGGTCACAGCACCAAGACTGCCAGCGTTGAGTAAGGATTTGGACAATGCTCTTGGGCACATAGTGGGATTTTCTGGCTGTGCTGTGCAGGGCCATAAGTTTGACTTTGATGGTCCTAGTGTGTCCCTTCCAGCTCAGGATGTTCTGTGATTCTATGACTTAGGTTTTTTTGGCATTTTTGGATGGCCATGTGCAATCCTCTTCTTTCTGGCTGCTGAACTTGTTGTCACTGTTTCTGGGTGTGCAAAAGTGGGACTCAGCCAAGTGAAAAGCACTGCAGCCAGTGAGAAGCACTACAAGAAGTCATCATCTGTATGTTTTCTTTCTTTTTTTTTTCCCACAGTGCAACTTGTCTGCTGCCTTTCTGCTGCTTCCTAAAGAAGACAAACATGTTTTTTTCTTTTTTAAAGCTGGAAATTTTAGGAAATGTGTTTTTATTTTCCTTGGAGGTAGCTAAAAATTGGTACATTAATTTTAAGTCCATTGTTGAATAATAACTGCCTGGAGGTTTGTTACTTGTGTTGTAGCAGGTTGGTGCCTGATGTGATTTTAAAAATGACCAAGACATAAAACCCTGAGAGCAAGAATTTATAGAGAAGAGATAAGAAAATTTTTATTAAGAAGAGGATGTGCTTGCCTTTCAATTTATTTTTTTGCCCTCCTTAATATTATGTGGGGCCAAAAATGTCCCAGCATTTGGATTGCCCTGAATATTGGCATTCTCTCAACAGCACTTTCAAGGGCAGACACCTCCTGAAGTGCTGAGTAAGAGATCTTGTACCCTTCCTTCAGGGGAAATCCTGTGCAGTACCCTGAAATTCTCCCTTGTTCCACCATATACTAACCTGGAATATAATTTTCCAAATGAAGTACCACTGATTCTAACACTCAGGACACAGAACACTGCAAAATGCATGTCCTTTATGGTGGGATTTGGATCCTTTTCTTCACTGGGGGTTCAATGGACCTTCTGGGGCCCCTTGTTTGGCCGGGTTCACCTTAGTCCTTGTTGGTACCTCAGGTACTGCCAAAACCAATCTCCTGACCAAGCCTGTATGAAACTGTGCCGTTTTCTGCTTCAAACTACTGGGCTTTGGGGGATGCCCAAAGAGCTTTTTCCATGGCAACTTTGATGTTTCTGTAATGTTACCTATTACAAAATGATTTCTCTGGATGCTGGATGAGGCTGAAGTTTGGAAAGAAATATAAAGGAGGTGTTTCAAACTCAGAATAGTGTAACTGTAGATTAAAAAAAGATTATTTTTTTTTTAAATCTTAGTTATCCTGAAGTGGATCTGATCTTATGAGGTCAGGAAGGATTGCCTTTGAAGCAGAAAGGGAACTAAATACTCAAATAACAAATGATTGAGGAAGCATATACTAAAAAACCCCCAGTCACTCCAGCAGTGTGTTCAGGAGAACATCCTGCATATTCATATCCACAGTTAAAGCTAATGATTTGTACTGGGGGGAAAACACGAACACAGCTCAAGTGCTATGAGAGTGACCTCAAATAGTTGCTATATTTTGAAATCTAGCCTGCAACTCTTTTGATTTCTAATAAATGTGCATCCTGTACATACTGGGGTGTAATGAGAAGGCTCTTTGCTGAGCAAGGTGTTCTCTGGTTCATCCCTGCAGCCCTTGTTAGCTGGGGCTGTGGATCTAGATGGTCTCTGGGGATTCTGACAAACATTCTGCAATTGTTCCCAATTAAGTGGGATAATATTTACTTTAGTCTCTTTGATTCCTTTAAAAATAGCAATTTAGATGTTTATGACACATTTAATACACTTAAGTGTTTATGCTGCTTCTATATCATGCCTGGAAATACCATGCACTGTATTGTAAACAGCAAATCATGGTATTGGCATTTAATTTTAACTCTTGTCATAGTCTCTTGCAATTCTAACACTAATGCTATTCTGGCTGCTCACAATAAAGTGCTGTGAGTGTAACTGAGAGCAGCGTCCTTTCCAAATAGAACTTGGGGGAATAATGTGTAATAAGAGCATGAGAAGCATAAACAAGCACCATACCTTGGGAGCGGCACAATCTACACCCTCTGCGATCAAAAGGATCCTTGCAGCTGTGGTAAATCTGATCAAATGGGATTTTTAAGTTTTGTGGGAGAGAATTTTTGCTTTCTTGCAGCCATGGTGCTGCTGTTGGTCCCCAAGGGTGTTGACGTCTGTACATCGTTCAGAGAAGGCTGCACAGGGGCATCTGCAAAAGTGGGAATTTGGAATTTGATGGGATACCAGTGGCAGAGGTGACTGCCCTGCACCCTCTGCAGCGCTGCTCGCAGAGCTTTGGCTGCTCAGGCCATGCTCATGAACCCTTCCACAGCTGTTTACGGCACGTCCTCCTTGAGGGGATGGTTGCCAAGGGTTTTGCAGCTCCAGGGAGGTGGTGTCCCACCAGGGACTCACTCTCCAAGGCCTTGCTAGTGTTAGGCAAGAAATCTCTGATAGAAGTTGGCAGCAAAGAATAGGGATGCAGGACTGTAGGTGGCTCCTGTCCTTCAGCCCAAAGAAAAGCAGTGTCTTGGACTGCTGCCTTGCTCTGCTGCCAAATGTAACTTGGATAAGAATTAGAGCTAGGTTCTTGATGGGCTGTAATCACATAAGATCTCATGACGGTTTCTGAAAGTGTGTAGCTGCTAACCCCAGTGTCCTGGCCACTTGCCAGCTCATATAATTACCGTCTGTCTTTCTTGCCCCCTTCCCTCCACACCCCCGTAGTTTCAATTAGACAAGTCATTCCTTACTTCTCTCCAGAATAATGCACACGCCTCTGTTCTCCCCACAGAGAAAACCTCCAACACCCACTGTATTTTTTTTTATCTAGACATCACTTGTTTTACATTGTACTTTTATTATCTAATTAGTATTATCATGTCGGTGTGCCTGATGCAACCTGTCTAGTTCTGGGGCCTGAAGGTTTGTAGGTACTGCAGCATAGAGTTAGTTTATTAATTTTCTGAACTCTGGACCAAGTCAATTATTTAGACCTGTACCGGGATTCTCAGGAGTGATTTCTGTCAGGAGGATGTCGGTTAACTCACGTGTACATGGCAATACAAACATCAGAAGTTGGAGTCCTTAATGACTCATCTCTGGCCACTGCGTGGTTTTTGTGCAGCATTTTGAAGAGCACTGTGGGGATGCTGAAACAGCATTTTCTTAACATGCTGGCAAGCAAAATAACGTGGCGTTGGCCAAAGCAGTGTTTTGAAGGCAGTTTGGGAGATGGTGAGTGTTTCAGAGCGGCTCTGGCAGCGCCTGGCACGGTGACATAACACTAAGAGAAGTCGACCTTCGTTCGGCTCCAGCTGCGCACGTGGCAGCCTCAGCCCGGGCTCTGGAGTGGGAGATTTTGAAGTTCTTAAGCGGCTAATTTTTCCTGATATGCTGTGGCAGTGCCCCTGTAAAACAGCCTGAGCTCCGTGGCTCACTGCATGCGATAGCAGAGGCATTTCTAGTGCTATTTAAACTCAAATGACATTTTACACTTCAGCAAAGAAAGCAAGTCCTTTACCCTTGGATGTGAGCTGGGAGCAGATGGACAATGATTTTTCACCAGCCAATCTGTTGTCAGAGCAGTGATTCTCATTGACAGAGAAGTTAATAAACATTAGGAGAATATTCCACAATTGACATCTCCAGTCCACTGCTTTAATACTGGTTGTAATTCAGCTCAGGACCTTACAGAATCTTGTGTTTCCTGACATGTCACTTGAATGTGCTGGGTGGAATTAAATCCAGTCTAGTTCAGATGTGGCAAAATTGATCTTTATTTTCTATACTTCACTGGGATTATCCTGGGACTGTAAATTTTTGGAAGGAGCCTATGCAGCTACAGTATGCTAATGGTATGGTACTTAGGTTTGCTGTATGGAATACACAAAAGGTGTGATAGAAATAAGAGATGACTATATACAATAATGGAAGAAAATCAACTGGGAATAATAAATTGTCCTCAGAATCGCTTAAGAATATACTGTTTGCTTAAGGAGGAGAGTTTAATTAAACTCCAGGGTGAAATACATCCCTGGGGAGAGGGCCAGCACATGGCTTATGAATCAGTTGCACATTAACCTGTTTCTTCTCGTTCAGACACAGACGGAATGAGAGTTTGCTTCTTTGGTCATTGGGGAACAAATCATTGCCCTTGATGTGTGCAGCAGCAAGGTGGCTGTTAGGACTTAGGGTGGTTTTCTGCCCTTTACCCACTCTGTTCTGTTCCTCTTCAGCAAACCCCAGAAGATCAGTTCATTACAAGAGCATGGAGTGACAGGACAAGGGGGAATGGCTTCAAACTGACAGAGAGCAGGTTTAGATTAGATACTGGAAAAAAATTCTTCCCTGGGAGGGTGGTGAGGCCCTGGCACAGGCTGCCCAGAGAAGCTATGACTGCCCCATCCCTGAAGTGTTCCAGGCTCAGTTGGATGGGGCTTGGAGCAACCTGGGATAGTGGAAAGTGTCCCTGCCCATGGCTGGGGATTGGAACGAGATGAGCTTTAATGTTCTTTCCAACCCAAACCATTTTGTGAATCTATGATTGGGCAACTTTCTGCTCAGGGGGGTGCTGTGCAGGCTGTGATACCTATTAATTTGATAAAAATTAGTGTGGGGCAAATCTTGATCTATTCCAAAGCCAGCCATGGAAAATGTTACATTCCTAGCCAAATCTGCTTCCTGTGGTTTTTCAGAGAAGTGTCTTACCAAGCCTGATGAACATAATTATTTTGTGTCTAGTATAGATGAAAAGACATTATTCTGTTTCAGAATAATGGTTGAATAAGTGAAGGTCTTAGAAAAAGTCAGTTCTTTACTGGCCCTGAGTAGTCGTGCTCATAAGACAGACAGTAGCAGGGAACTGGTAAACAGTACCAGCAGAACTGTGTTGGCAAAAAATTCACACTTTGAGATTGAAGTAATGTCAGTGAAAACTTTGAGTGTGAAGAGAACAGCCATGTGCTAGAGAACAAAATCTTTCTGACTTGCAAGTGCCTCAGCGAAGAGACCAAAACCAGACCTTGAAGTCCTACTGATCAGCTGCAGTGTGAGGTACAATAAGCTTTGTAAGGCATTAAAGTGGCTTGAAAGAGCCCTAAAAGTGAGTGATAAGTTTTTTGTGGCAACTGAATGTTTTCCTGACTCCTATTACCCTGGCCTTTTGCAGGAAAAGTGACTTTTGTGTAAGCTCAAATAAATTCTGTGTATGTGTGTGAGCATAGGGATTGTACGTTATACATCTGGGAACATGGGGATCACTAATTCCTGTATGTCCTGCACGGACAAACTCTGCAGGTGAAGGGAGAGCTCTGGAGCCCTGGGCAGACAAACCAATCAATAAACCACATGGAGTCCAACATTCTTAAGACAGGTCTGAACAAGTTTATTAAATGTATGCTAGTCTGAGCTGAAAAGTCACAGCATCTTACAAATCCACATTTAGTTCTCTCTGGGTAAAACTGCACTGTAAACATAAGCAAAAATCCATGTCTGTTACTTACAGCTGATTTAATTTTTCATACAAAATGTTTCAGTAAGAAGGAAAAAACGGGGCAGGGCATTTTCTATGTATATGGGCTTTGCAGTGCAGCATGTGTGTAAATAAGGGCAGAGTTTGGCATTTCAGAGAATCAATAAGGCACATTATAGAAACTCAGAGCCAAGAGTGTTTTCCATGCTTTGTGTACTGCTAAGTCTGTGAACAGATCAATGGGTTTCTATCAGCATTCAACAATGCCACAACATCTTTCTGAAGTAATTGGGCAATTCACAGAATGAAAGATGCCATCCATGGGCTCTAATGCTCGTTTCTGTAAGAGGAACATTTATTGGTATTGAGGTGTTCTATGGAGACCAGGCAGTCATCCTTCTTTTTTCTTTTTTTTTTTTTTTTTTCCTTTCCTGGAGGTAATTCGCTTCCTTTTAAGGTTGCAAGTAAACAGACTTCAAAATGACAGCAGAAAGGAAAATGTTGTCTTTTCACTGCTTCGTCACTGTTGAATAGAACTATCTTAGATTGGGTCACTTCTTTTTGGCAGAGGACTCTTTCAAAGGAGGCCTGAAGCTTTCATACTCCAGTGCTTGCAATACAGATGGAACAGGGAATGTCTCTATGCTTATTATTATTCGTGTGTTTCAGTGCTTGGCAGTAAGATGTGGTTGGTTACTAGCAACCTGTGGTTATTATTTCATGAGCCCTACACCAGCCTCCTTTTCCCCTGTCTTTGCTGCTGAACTGTGAACAGTTGTATTGAGGGGAGGAGGAAGAAGGGGAAGTGTTTGTGCTCAGGACTTCCCCAAAGGTGACACACAGGTCCTGTCACTGTGAGTAAAAATGCTGAGCGCTGCATCTCTGAGCAGGACACAGGGAGCAGAACATCCCCAAGTGAAGGAAAGCTGCTGGAAATGCCAAACTGCTGAGTTAAGCCAAACTTGTGATGAGAGGAGAGTCTACATTATGTTCCTGCTCTATTGGAAAGCGTCAGAGCTGCTTTTGACTGAGAATTGCTGTGGATGTCTGGAGGGAAGAGTGTGGAATAGCAAATATGAAGGGTCCTGAGACTTGTCACTGTCTTACCCTGGTGCAGAGACCTCAGGAGTTTTATGGTGTGGCCAACAGTGAATTGAAAATCTGTGGGCAATATTCCCTTGTTGCTTCAGTCATGCTCCACAGATACTAGAGCAGCACAGGAGTAACCTCAGGACAGCTGTGGGCATCTCTGCAGCACTCAATGACTCTTCCTTATGCTGTCACCCTGCATAAACTGAATGTGAATTCTTGGCCCGAGGAAAATCATTGTGCCAAAGGCCAAATACTGGAGGTCTATTTAAAAACAGGTGTAGTTCTTGTACTGAATGGGAAGGATAAAGCTGTGGGGAAAGTTTCATTTCTTCTGCAAAATAGTCAGTGCCCAAGCAAGTCCAAAAGATCGGTGTGTGTTTGGGAAGTGGTATTGGAAGGGCAGCAAGGCTCAGGCTGTGCTCCAGCACAGTGGCCTCTGGTCTTGTTCAGAGCAAGAGCGAATGGAAGTGGTTCTTCCAGCTTCAATTCCTGTCTGGAAGGTGCATTAAACATGTCACACTGGGAACAAACTTGAATTCTTAAATGCAAATCAACTTTGAAACCTCACAAAGCTGAAATGAGTAGGTTGGCTTAAGATCTAGAAAGTCAGTGTGGAACAACCAAGCGCAAGCAGTGTGAGTGCGTGCAGTGACTTTTGGTAAATGTTGTTCGTGTCTGGAGAAGGGATACCCAGAGGGTAGATAAAGGGTGTTTGTGTTGCTTTTTGAAAATTAAAACAAGAAACTGAGTTTAATCTCTGAAATAAATTCCTGTTGTGGAGCTGTTTCAGGAACTGTGCTGGCTTGGTGTGTTTAATCCCTTCAGTGGGTCTAATGATCTTTTCCTTCCTCACTGGGTAGAAACTGCTGGTTTAATCCTTTTATTACTTCCACTTGCAAAGGAGCATGTGTCCACCACTGCTTTTTTTAGTGTGCTGAGGCATTTCTTTTAGGAAGTGTATGACACAGAAAGGGATGCCCTTCTCTCTCCTTCCTTCCTCGACCCTGGGAACATCCTTTCTCTCTTATCCTTATCTTGATACATACCCTCAGTCAAATGGTATTTCCCAGTTAAGTGCTCGGATGGGCCAGTATGGGCAGTACAACAGCAACATGGTGGTATCCTTGGTTCTTCTGAGCTCTTCTCATACAGCAACCTGTGCAAAATGTCTGCAACATGAGCGCGTCCAGCACAGTGATAGCGCAGTAACTGTCGGTGGAAACACAGATCTAGAAAGAATATTGCTTATTGCACCATTGAGGAAATAAAACCAAACCCTGTTTCAGTTGTTGATGTAGGAGGTTATTCCTCATTGTGCCAGCAAATTCTTTATTTGCCTCAATGAAGTATTCATCCAAGGTCTAAATTCCGAATGGCTCCAAAATAAAACTCATTTAGACTGTGCCAAATACTTTCTGTCGTTTCTTCCTCATCATTCGCAGGTGAATCCCTTCGTTTTTCTCCGCCTGCACACACAGGTGTGGGGCACAAGAGATATTCAGGAAATCATTTCTGAAGCTACGTTCCTTGCAGTGCAGAGCAGAAAAGCTGCAAGAGGAGTGTCGTGGGGCTGTGGTCCAGCTCCAGCCTCAGTGCCTTTTCACACTGAAGGAGAAGCAATATTGTTGGTAAAACCATACTATGGTGTGATTTTCTGCCCAATCATTCATCTTCAGGCACAGGGGCAAAAGAGTAGACCGTAGAGAGAAGGCGTCATTTAGCAATCATGTTTTTTTAAAAAATACTGTTATTAATATTATTTTTATTTTACATTATTCAGCTAAAAGTAGCCTTCTGTCTCCTTGCCTCCTGTTCTCCTGCTCCCTGGCTGTTAGCCAGCTGCAGGTTGGGTTTTTTTGTTGGTTTTTTTTTCAACCTTTCTCACTAACTGGGACATAAATTGTTTGAGTGAGAAGGAATTAGAGTGGGACAGATGGCACCAACTGCTGCTGGTGCTTTGCTCCTTGAAAGGCTTTCTAGCCACAGAGTCTGTTTTGGGCAAGATGAGGAAGACACAGTCAGGTTTATCTGCTTTCCTGAAGTCCATAGAGAGTAACTGTATTATTCTGGTTCTCCTTCCCTCTGTCTCCTGGAAGCAGCACTGCATCCCATCCACCAGTGGCAGAAGGAATATGATCCTGTTCTCTTTAAGGCTTTATGATCTTCAGGTTCTTCTGCCATTTCTGCTTATGCTGCCAGCTCTGTGCCTTTTTGTCCATCCCTTCCCCTCCTTGAGAGTCCAGTTCTGGGCTATACTGGCCTCTTAGGGAAGGATGCCAAACTGGGGAGGAGAAGAGGGAGAAAAAAGAATATTAAAGGAAAAGGTCAGAAATTGCTTTGGTCCTTTGGTCCTGGGAGTGTGACCTGTATCTGGCAGAGCTGCTGGTCCTGGAAAGGAGATCAGGCTCTCCATGAGACGTTCATTGGGCTCCCTCCCACGGCTTACACATAGTCCTTCAGAAAAATGATACTAAATATGAAGAGTAGAGCATAACAACATTTTTCCAAACCAGCCCATTTATCTGAAGCCTTTTGTGAACATGATTATGAACAAACCACAATAAAATGCCCAATCTCTCCTCAGAGAAATTAATTCAAATAGAAGCAAATGAAAATGGGAAAACTGTACCTGGGAAGCTCTGGAGATCCTGAGCAATTTTCTTAGCTGAGTTGTACTCAGCAGAATGATTTTGGCTTGAATTTAAGTGAGGATCTAGTCATTTATCCAGTTCCATGCAAACTACTCACCAATTATGTGTGTCTCTCATCAGGAGCCCTGTCAAAGACCCCAGGCAGACTGGAAGTCTGGAAGCAGCTATGGTTAGTCAGGAAATGAATGGCACTATGTCCCAAATTTACATGAGTAATAAGCAGTCAGAAGCAAATGAATTTTTAATAATTGCAAGTGATGGCTGAATTTTTTTCCTCCCCTTACTTAAAAATGGCATCTGTAGCTTCTAAAATGTAGAGAGGCGTTTGTTGTCGGGGGAAACATGCTTAAAATATGGTGTTTTCTTTGGAATGAGCCAGATTAGTGGGTCTTAACATAGCAGCACTGAGTCTTCATGTTCCTTGCTTACAGGACATTGAAGAAAAGAGTAGTTTATCAGAATTATTATGTTAAGAGAACAGCAGCAGCACTTTGAAAGGAGGACTTACTCAAATAAATAACCATGAAAAGAAATAATAATTCTAATGGATTTCCTGTACTTGCCATATGGAGGCAGGAATATTCATGAAGTGACTCACCTGATAGTGCTTATCCCAAACGCCTGCAGAAGAAGAACAAGTTATTAGAGAAACGTAACTTTCTTTTAAAACAAAACAAAAAATCCCCCAAAGAAACAAAAATATGAGTAGGCAATTTAAATATATTTTTTTTTTCCTGAAAGCATATACTCATCTTATTCCTGGTGGACTTTCCTTTAGATGTTTTTCCTAGAACTCATCCTAATTAGCATACTGAATGCTATTTCCTACTCTTTAAATTGCAGAAATCACCCACCTTCTGATTTCTGTCAACAACTCAGTGGAGAAATGTTCCTGGAAATTCCAGCTTTTTAGCACTAGAACTACTTCAAACCCATCATATGTATATTCCAAAAAGACCCCAAGAAAATATTTTTTAAATACAGATATATCTATATATCTCCTGCAGCCTTTGTAAGCTAACTCGTCACTTTTGTCTACACTAGTGTCTCCCAGATGGGGAGTAGGGACCTGGAAGGGCAGGCTGATACTGCTGAAAGTTGTATGATATTGTCACTAATCTGTCCCCCAGATCCAAGTCCTTCACTTCAAAGTGTCATAAAAACATGTAACAATGAAAACTCTTTTCATTTTCAATGAGCTCAAATGGTGCTTTGGGTTACAGCTGCAAGCTGATTTACTTCT
This sequence comes from Cephalopterus ornatus, assembly GCA_013396775.1. Taxonomy (NCBI): domain Eukaryota; kingdom Metazoa; phylum Chordata; class Aves; order Passeriformes; family Cotingidae; genus Cephalopterus; species Cephalopterus ornatus. The sequence goes on from VZRE01011364.1 coordinate 143,290, forward strand.
CTTCATCACTCACAGAGCTGAGACCCCTTTTCCTTCTAGTAAATTAACAGGAGATTTGGGAAAAAGTCCTCAGTGCAAACATGCTTCTGCCACGTACAGCACCAGGTACCTGTTCAGGCTGTGTGATGTCAGTCCCATTAACATCCCTGTGAGCTCTTGTTCTGACACAGCATTCGCTTAATCTTTGCCCTATTGATTAAATCTAACAATCCATGCAGGTCCCTGTCTGCGAAAATCTGCAAAGAAATTGATGCAAAATGACCATTTCTGAAGCCTCCAGAAGAAATGCTGCTTAAGTTGAATCCTAACCACAAAGTCCAGTTTTAGTGAAACTGTAAATAGCAGTCCATCTGGAGGAGGCTGCCTGATGCATGAATTTCCCATTCCACCGGCTTTCCCTGCCTGCTAATAATGTGCTTGGCTGCGGGACGCTGCCCTGCTGCCTGCTCTGCTCCCAGGAGAGGGCAGCTCCGCTCCTTTGGATTGTGAGCTGCAGGAGTTCCCATTAAGTTTCAGGGTCGTTATGACCAAGCCAGAAAGCGACTCCTGGGTTTGCATCCCAGTGGCTGTTAGGAAGTGAGGGGTAGTCAGAAAGAAGCTGTTGCTTTGGAGGGAAGGAAGGTATGTTCCCAACTAGAGCACAGCATTCCTAATTCCTGTCAGGTTGTTAGTTTTGTGATCTTTTGTGCTGTAGCTGAACTATGTGACTCCTGTCTTCCTTCTGCCTTTAAAAAATTATCTCAGTCTCTGTGTTTCGTTGTTCTTTGTGATGTCCATCCTGCCAGGAGCAAGGGAGCTGCTCATGGCTCCAAAGCAGTTACTTTTGACGGGACAAGGGGGAATGGCTTCAGACTGACAGAGGGCAGGTTTAGATTAGATATTAAGAAGAACTTCTTGCCTGTGAGAGTGGTGAGGCCCTGGCACAGGTTGCCCAGAGAAGCTGTGGCTGCCCCATCCCTGGAAGTGTGCAAGGCCAGGTTGGATGGGGATCTGAACAAACTGGTCTTGTGGGAGGCATCGCTGCCCATGGTAGAGGGTTGAAACTTGAGGATCTTTAAGGTTCCTTCCAATCCAAACCAATTCCACAATTCTGTGAACAGCTACATAGGTAAAGGCTCTTGGTTTCTGAGAGAAGGTGAAAGCCATTGGAGGCAACTGCTCAAGTGGATGTGATTATCGTAGCTGCTGCACAGGTCACAGGGAAAAGATGTGATATATTTTTCCCCATTCATAATACTTTCAAAAAAGTGATACTGGGGCCTTGGTAACATCAGGGCCCACTCTTTCAATAGAGCATCTGACCCCAAGTTTCAGATGATTAGAGGAACAGTAAGGGCCACTAGAAAATGCTGAAGTAGCCCAGAAAGGAGAAATGTGTGGCAAGATCTTGATACAGTTCTTGAAAACTCTTTATAACTATCTATCTATATCTATCTATCTATCTATCTATTTGTCTATCTCTCTCTCTCTCTCCATTTGGTATATATAAACCCATTTGGTATTTCACTGAATACAAGTTGGAGTTTTCTTTAAACTAAAACTGTGGTTTAACACGTATTTCTGAGGAAAAGTTACTTTCTTACAGAAAAAACCAGATGTTTTCACTCTGTAAACTTTACAAAGAGGGATGATAGTGTCTTATGAAATGTAGTTTGTGCTTCAACTCATATTTGACTCCAGAAAATTCTTTGATCACTGACAAATGGTTAAGGGCAGCATGATCTCCAGTGTTTGACTCCTGGTTGTGTTCTGTGGGCTTCAGTGGGAGTTAGTGAATGGTGCAACAGTTTCACTCTGAGACAAAACATGAATAACACTGAGATCGAAAAGTAGTTTTTAACTGTAAATATTGTTACTATTATTAAAGCATTTTTCTTTTTCTCCTTGTTGTCTGTAGTCTCAGGAACTCTGAGTTAGTGCTGTGTGGATCTTTTCTATAGCTGGAAAGAAAAAGTCAGTTTAGTCTGGATTTTAAGAAATGCTTCTTTTCGTTAAGATGAAAAGCAAAGCAGAAATTAATTTGGATCAAATCCTTGACGTATTTTTAAACGTATCTTTAACATCAGAGGAGCAAAGGAAATAAAAAGCTGGATTTATACAGAAATGGGAGGGAGAGAGAGGTGAGGAGCAGTGAAGACACTCTTCTTCCTCAGGCTCTGCATTTTGGGGTGGTGGGCTTTGCTGAATATTTGACAAAATCCTACCTAAAAGGACCTCAGCAGCCCACGTTCAGGCCACCATGGTAGAGTTTGTTGGGCTGTTCTCAGTCTTTCATTAGTACTCCTTCAGTTTGTCTAAAGAGCTTGAATATTCATGAGGGCAGAACTGACACCTCGGTGTCCTGCCTGTTCAGTAGGTGCTCTAATCAGGCCGGGGAAGACTTTCTTTTCACTGCCAGCTCAGCCACTTTTGGTCTCTGTTACAAACTGGATGAGCTCCAGGCAGAGGAAGCAATGGAAGGGAAGCTCTGAAGTTCACTTTACTGCTTCCCTGGGCTGCCCAAAAAGACTCACTTCTTGGGGCTTCTCTAGAGACATTTCGTGTTCATCAAGGGGATGTGCTCGGTGGCTTGCACAGCACAGCCTCAGGACATGCTCCTGTTCTTTAGCGAAAGCACCTCCCGGGAAAGGGAAGACTTGTTTTAAATCCCTGTTGTGAAATGGGCAGAGAATTAGTGGGTTTTCCATATTCTGTGTAAAATGTCCTTATTATGTTGGGTGGAAGGTTTTTACTGTCCTCCTCCATTGCGGGAGCCTAGCCTGAAAATAAAATCATTCAGCTGAAAACTATGGGAGAACTTAGGCCCCTTTTAAAGTATCAGCACACAACCTCCTTCCCTGGGATGCTTTTTCTCAGCGTTAGGAAGAAATGTCTGTCCCTGGCTTGGCTAGCTCATACTTTGGGTAAGAGTTGAGTCATCATGTTCTCAAGCTTCACTTTCTGCTTTTCCTATTTCTAGATAACTCTGTAAATACATGTTAGCAGGACTGAACATTTAGCTGTCCTGTGCATTGCCTTCAAACATCAGTGTTTTATACTGGGCTGACTTCCCAACTGCTTGTTTTGAAGTAATTTACATTGGAAAAAAAACGTTAATTTTTCCCCCTAAATATTAATTTAGCAGCAGAAAATAGAGCACATTGTGGATAACCTTAGATAGCTGAGCTCTTCTAGAAACTGATAAGAGATTAACTGGTTCTCATTATATTGCAGAGTGAGAGCAGAGGCCCACACACCTTCATCCAACATCCCTGACATCAGGAGCAATAATCTGGGTAGCATGTAAAGTTCAAGGCATCTGAGCACAACAGGGATTTTTGCTTTCCATTTGAGACTTGTAAAAGCAATGATACACTGTTTAAGGTATTGCTTCAGCAAGCTCTTATCCTGGGTATTACAGTGAAGTCTCTTTCAATCCTAAGTTTTGGTCTTATATGGTAGCAAAATGAAAAAATTAGGAAGCAAATTCTCGATTTTTTTGGGGGTAATAATAGCTTCTGATCTGTCCAGACCTTAACTATTGGAGAAGTCAGGTAAAATCTGGTTGCATGTTCACTAATGCACCTAGAATTATTTGGGAGCACAAGGAAACACACAGAAATGAGGAAACTTAGGTCTTGGGAAAGGTTTGTAGTGAGGCTCTTTTGGTTGGGTTTTTTCTTTTTTCTAAAAATCAGAGGCATTTGAAAAAAACTAACAAAAATGAATTAATGAAATTAACAGTCAAATTATCCAAGTTCTCATCTCAGCCATAGTGGAGTGCAAGTGCTGTCCCTGTGGTCACCAAGATGACCTGCCTTAGAGCTGACAACACAACCCTGGCAGCCTGGTTCAGTGTTGTGGTACAGGTATCAAGAGGCAAATGAAGTGGGCAATAAACTTTATTCAGAGATTTAAATAGCCCTAGTCCCATCCAGGTAAAAGCCCAGAAATTTACGAGGATAATTTTGTTCTTAAAACAGTAAACGCCACCAAATGCTCAAACATCTCCAGCAACAAAGACTTCAGACTCTTCCCCAAGGCCATGTAACTCTTAGTTACTTTACACTTGACTTAAATTACTCCAGTTAATATATCTTTGTCCTCTAACCTTTGCTAGAAAGGTCAAAAGCACTTGCTAGCAAATGATAAACTCATTTCCTACCCAAGGACTCTCAGGAGTATAATGATTTCTTCAACTTACAAATGTATTTCTGACCAGTGTGCGCAAACCTCGTAAAGGATTTTACTTTCTATCCACCTGCTGTGCCCTGTGTACTAATCCACTTCTACAGGGGCTGCTCATGAGCTGAAGAGAGTAACTCCTGCACTATTTAAAAATAAATAAGTAAATAAATTCAATACAGTTAGATCCATTTCCATCTCTTTCCCTTTAGATGTGCCACGGGCCCTGTCAAATTACACCATGTGAAAGGCCAAGATAAGCAGGTTTCAGTCCTGCGCCAGTGACAGGTTTTCCATGCATAAACCCCACAGCTTTGAAGTCCATTATCTTGTAGTTCTGGGTTAGAAACTTCTTTTCTCCTGCAGAGAGGACTCCTTGCATACCACATCAGCTGGGCTTTCGCTCTGCCGTGGGAGGGCTGATCAGCACCAAAGCCAACACAGTTCTCAGATCATTTGTGAGAGAACAGTGTGTTTTATGAGTTGGAATCACTAAAATACCTGGCTTCACTTATTTGAAGTTGTGCAGGAGCAATGGCAGAACAGAGCAGCAGTGCTGGAGCTGTGGTGCAGCTCTGGTGTGAGCAGCAGGTGAGAGGTGGGAATCTCCTCCTGGCACTGGCCCTGCGGATGCTGCAGAAGCTGTTCTCCCTTTGGTCTCCCCTCTGCTCTCCCCACCCCAGCGGAGCCTGACCGTGATTTCAGAGATCAGTGTTAGGATCACGCGCACGTGGCTCAGCTCTGGCTGTGAGGCTGGCAGCTCCCCAGGGCAGGTGTTCTGTGTGAGGAGGAGGTTCAGCACCTGCCAACAGTCTGGGCTTTGAGATGCCAGCCTTGCTGGTTTCTACTGGAAATCCTCCTTGTGTGTGGAAATACGGCTGTTGCCTGAGGTGTGAGCAATGCATGACTCTGGCTGTAGGTCTGCTAATGTCATACACTCTCCTGTGTATTGGAGTGTAATGTAGTCATACACTCAAATGTGTCCTGTGCAGGACGCATTTATTTTGTTTTTTTTGTTTTTCATCTTTTTCTGCAGTAGCCTTCTGAAGTCAGGCACGTTCTCCACACAAAGCAAGCAAGAAAATGTATTTAATTTGTTTTTCTTTAGAAGCTACACCCCTTTGGCACAGCTTTCATTTACAACTGCAGTGATAAGTAAGTAATTCATCTTCAGTGCAAATCAATAGGAGAATCTTGTTTCATCTCCTTTTCCTTTCATTTTGTTTTTCTTTGCTACACCACTTTTCTCCTGCCTGTCTAATCCCTCTGATTGGAGGCTCAGCCCTGCCAAGAGCTGCCTTTGGGTAATTGAGTCACTCAGTCTTTCTGCTGCAATCTCTGTAGTGCTTGGGAAGGGTTGGAGCCCTCAACTCGCATAGGCTTAAATTTGGCTGAATGTAGTTTTGTGTATGGACAGTGATGTGAAAAACTATGTCTTCTTATTTCCTAAATTGCACTGAGCTGGCACATGGAGATTATCCTCTGGTAGCCTTGTTCTACAATCACTGCTGTTTCCTTCATGGGATTTTTGCTCCTTTGCTGCACATCAAGGATGGATTTGGGAATAAATTGTGGCTGGGTGGGGAGTGGAGCTTGACTCTGTGAGATCTCTGCCTCCACTTTAGAGCCTGGAGTTTCTTCAGCATGTGGGAAACATAGGAAGAGATCCCAGATTCATGATCAGTGGTCACCCCAGAGCTGTAGATTCCTGGTCCTACTGCAATATGTTCTTAGGCAGTACCTGTCAGCATGAACTCTATGCATATGTGAGGACAAATAAGAAGGATATTTTTTTTCCTATGTTCTAATTTACAGCAGATCCCACAGTAGCTTTTAGGGGTTTTGTGGTGGATATTGGGGTTTTGAAATTTTCTAGTCAAAAAGTGTCATTTGCTGCATGTTTTCAGTGGTCTTAACCAGTTTTTGTGGGATTTCATTAGGGTTTTTTCCTCATCCTTTTTCTAAGCATGTTGTTTTCATCAAAAACTTGAAAACTTTTTATTTGGATATGCTGCCAAAGCAGAAGAGAGAAACTCTGAGACATCAGGGGGGTGTCTCTTTGCCTTCAGTCTCTTGTCTGAGCAAGTGTTCACATCCAAATTGTAAACCTGTGGTAAACTGTTATGTGGAGTTCTCTTAATATTCTGCAGTGGCCAGCAAAGAGGGACTATTGCCTGCTTTATTACCTAAAATATAAGCTTGGTCATAAAGGAGAATAGGAACACTAAATACAGAACCATAAAGCCACCAGGATTGGCAGTGTGAGCTTCAAGAGCTGCAAACATAATTGGAAGATGATTTGTTCAAGATGTTCTGCTTTTGTTTAAAATTTTCTTTGGAGTTTAAAATATTCATGTCAGTCTTTTCCTAATGGAATCCACTTGTGATACCAGCTATAAACAGGATCTCCTTTGCATTTCCTCGTGTTAGTTTTCTCCTGTGCATCATTCAAATGAACTTCTGAGCTGATCAGCAGAACGGCTGCTTCTTCCCTGTTGTGGAGAGTACTTCTGATGGGCAGTCAAAACGATGGATTCTCCCTCCAGTTTAAATTAACAGCTGTTTTAATGAGGTAACTGAGCTGCAGTTAAACCTGCCGCTTGTTAGTCCCACATCATTTCAGTTGCTGCTGACATGTAGCATAAATATAAATTCTGTTGCTGCGAGCTTCCAGCTGGAGAAACTGTCCAGTTCAGAGAACATCTCTACGTGTCAGTCACATCAGTACTGATAATAAATAATAAACATTGGTTGTTTACTATCTGTAGGCAAAGACTTCATTAAAATTTCCTGAAACAAACTTTCAGACCTAAAATACATCCTAAGCTTTCCTCTCAATGCAGGCAACACTGTAAGTGTCTATTGAGCCTTCTGTCCATGGGTTTGGGGTGTGCTGTACTGCGTACAGAGAAGGAACACCTATGTAGTAAAACTTTGGTGTGCATTAGTAGTTTGTTTTCAGTAAAAAGAAGAAAAAAAGCAAAGCGGGCAAAATTAGTCATACTCCAGCAGAGGACAGGGTGTACACTTGGCATATCACCGCATAGGATTCAAATGTTCCATGAGGGCAGTTTTTGCTCAGAAAGATGCATGCACTGTTTGCTATTTTTAACTCGTGGTTGTATGTCAGATTGTTAAGGAAATAATCAAAACCCATGCTGAACCAGAGAGCGTAACCAAGAGGGGATAAACAACCTCTCACTTTTGAAGTGACATGTTGCCGGGACTAGCAAAAATCTAAAGATAACAGGCTGGTTCTACTAATTGCTGCTTGAGCTTGGCCAGCCTCTGAGCAAGGACAGGGACCTTTTAGGGGCAGTTATTAGAAATCTCCTCAGCTTACTTTATGGACACCTGGGCAAAATCACTCGTCTTTAAACACTTCTGTGAGAAAAGGACAGTGACACTGGATGCAGTGCATAGGTATATCTGAAAGCGAGTCCTGTAGTAGGAGAAAATCTGCCTGAGAGCACCCACCAGCTGAAGCTGAGAGTGTCCAACACCGCTCCATACCCTGCAGTAGGACCCACGCTGATTCATTTGGTAGGGGAGTGCCAGGGTTTGTCTGTAACACTTCTGAATTTTCACATGACAGACTGTTTAGCTCCAGTATGGCCGTTTCCTCTCAGCTTTGGAATGCCTTGCAGCCAGACTCTTGGACGAGCAGCATCGTGGGCGGCCGATGCTGATGCCGTGGGCGATGGGTACCACACATCCTATCTTTGCTCTCCCAGGTCCTCCCCACTTTCAGAGCTGACATCAGGCTGGATGCCAAAGCACAGAGCAGGACTGTACCCGCCTTGTGTGTGGAGTTGCTGTTGGCAGACTCTGCAGCAAGGAGCTGGTGGGGCCTTAAGTCATCTTTAGGCTTTGAGCATTTGGCAATGAAGGTTTTATTCTGTGTTACACTTTAGCGTTTTGCCCCACAACTCTGAGCCTTAATAATAGTTTTCCAACACACTCCTGGTGATTCTTACATAAATGCAGGGCCTCTAGAAAAAAGTCCAGGTGTGAAACTTGAGATAAAATGTTGACAATGGGCACTGCTGTTCTGTGTGGGAATATCTGTCACCTGGAGTGGAGGTCTGGCATTGTCACTGTTCCCCATTTCAGACCAATTATGGCTGGGCAGGGAAGAAAGAATATGCAAGAATTCTACCTAATAACCACTTTTAAGGTGCTTTTGTAATGACTTTTTGTCACTAACTGTGGCTTTTTGTCTGCTGAACTGTTTACCTCCTAGAGAGCATTTCTGATGAAAGGCCCAAGGTAGTTTTAACTGTAGCATTTTGCAAATTCCCCTCAAAAAGACCCTTCTCTTCTCATTGTCGCCCCTTTTGTTACCTATTTCTCACTCATTTTCATGGGCATAACCCGAATCTTTATTGGAGCAAGCAAGGTCAAATTCAACCTTACCATCTCTGCTGTGATTTGGGAACTGCTTTTGTGTTCAGGGAGTTATTGTTCTCCAGCCTCTGCTTGGAGAGTTCTCACAAGGATAACGCTATCTCATAAAATTAAAATCCATGCAGTCAATTACTGGGATTTTTTGGTTAGTAATTAACTATTTTGACTGACATTCAGTCTGGGTTTTTGGGGAAGGATTTTGCTCTAAGGAAATCAGTCTACACATTTAATAGCTTGGCACTGAGAAAGCCTTGAAATATTAAAAAGTTGTTTTAATATAGGCTGTAGCATGGCTTGAGGCATCAGAGTTTTTTATAAAAAAGTTTAGTGTTTGGTTTTGTGGTCAGAAACTCAGAAGTACTCAGCCCGTATAGATGGAGCTCTCTTAAAATCTGTTTACAATTAGGAATACCAGCTGTTTTGCAATCTGACCTTCAGTTCTTTGTTTTAGACTTTAATATAATTCTCCTTAGGCTGAGAGGGCCATGATAGAAATCTCTTTTGCTGTCAAGCACGTCCTTTTCTTGACTTGATTGCCAGCACCAGTGACAGGAACTCTTGTTCATCCTCTGTCTCTGTACAGAAATCATATCCTTGTAAGAAATCCTATAAAACCCGGGATTTTTCTAACGTGCCAAATGCCACATAGTTGAGGCTATATTGGATTAAAGTAAATATCAGATCCAGACTGCAGGACCTCTCAGAGGGCTCTCAGCTTGTCCATGTCCTGGCAGTCTGACCTCAGAGCTCGTCCTCACTTGTTTTTGTGTGAGGGAAAGGCAGCAGCAGCAGGTTATTATGATTGCATTTGACTTTTTGGCTGTTTGCCTGATTGTTGCCGTTTCCCCTCCCTTTGACAACCTGTAGCTACAGACTACAGGTAACACAAGAGTAACACTGAGCATGTCACATCATTTGGAAAATGCAAACGAGGGGCGACACGCTCACATATACAAAATTCAAACTGTCCAATTCAGTGTGCTCTTACTTAAAAATGGTAAAAATTTGTACCAGTGAAATTGGCCTCTTTTTTTTTCGTCTAAGCCAGTACATTTTAAGTGCTAAGTGACTCCAGAACCTTAAAAACAAACAAACAAACAAAAACATTAAAAGAAAGTCTTAGACATTCATCTGTGTGTTTCAAGAAGCACCCTAAAATTTTGACAGTGTTTTCAAATAGAGATGTTGAAAAGTGCTGTTAGAGGGACAAGCATTGTTTAATCATGATATTTGTAACTTGACTCTCGGTAAGTTGCTGTCTAGACCTGGCAGTTACTTTAACCATTGTTTCTAATCACACTATTTGTTCACCATGACACTATTTATCTTTCACTATTTCGAAAAGGATGTTAGGATATAGGAGTTATCAGTGGGATGTGACAAGTGCCGTTTAAGGAGCAGAGAGTGATCACAACTCACCTAAAGCATTTATTGTGAGATTTATAGGAAAAAGTTCAATTTACTTATTTCCTTACCAAAGATTTCGGAATGTTACAAAGAGTTTAGAAAATACAATATAGAGGAATGAACAATCTCAAACTGACTCAGTGTTTACCCATATAAGTGCAGCCTTTTAAGGTATGTCAAGATGACATATCTCAACGGGAGGGAAGCACCTGCTCCGCCTTTAAAATATTTGTGGTTGTTGATGTTGTTTGCTTGTGTTTTCTTTTGGGTTTTTTAAGACAGCACTTGATGTTGGTGCTTTCACAGTGGTGGATAATTGAACTCAGCAGCCCAACTGAGTCTGGTCTTCAGATGCCCATACCCTTATATATATATTATATGTATATAGAGAATAAGGATAGCTTTAACAGTTCAAGGAATTGTTTGGCTGGGATTACAGGAGTGTGGAAAGAAAGACCATTTCAAAAGCTTTACTTAGATGAAAAGCTCAAGGAAGGACCATCAGTTGCTAAGAGAAAAATCATCATTCAGAAGTCTGGGTGTGATGCTTTAACACATCAGGCCAACTTTACAATGCAGAAAACAGTCAGCCCTGGCAATCAAAACATCAGGGCTTTATACATTCCCGGTTTTCTGCAAAGAATTGAGACATCAGATCAAACAAATACCCTATGTTCAGTCTATGAATGCTGATTTTCTTTGAAGATGCAATTACCTGCAGGTGATTTTCAGTGCCTCCAAGTTTGCCAGCTTGAATCCCAGCGAAAACAAATGCCTTGAGCTGGATGGGTAATTTAGCTGAGGAAGGAAAGCACATCTTTTCTGCTGGGGAATTTTAGAGACATCAAGGGTAGAGCTGGGCACTTACTGGGACTTTGGGGCAAGCAACTGAGTGCAGATTCCTGATGGGTGCTCAGGGATCCATAGGGACTGCACGTGATCACTGCAGATTTTGGCATTATATATATGAAGGGCATTAAATACCGGTGTATATATAATATAAATATGTACTAGGTGTTTGTTTGCAATATGCGGTATACATGTAAAAGACAGCATGCTGCCATTCTCCAAGGGGAAATGATTTCCTTAAACAATGAAGAAATGCTTTAGATTATTTTTAAACCAAAGCAAGAAAGTTTTCCTGAGCAGTTTCAGCATGCCAAACCCACAGCAAGCGTGCATTTAGTGCTAAGGAAGGTGTGTATTGAAAGGACTGAGTGACTGAATGTCAGCATCAAAACGTGAAACAGAGGCTGACAGTGAGTGAGTGGGAGATTGGGCTGTCACATCAAGGGGCAAATCAATGCATGGAAACAAAAATGAAGTAACATTTTATCAGCTAGCTGGATAACTTATAATGATGTTCGGTTTTCGGACACAATGCCTCAGGCAGACTGCTGATGTGTGAGGAGCCCCAGCGTAGATCTGCCAAGTCTTACATATTTTTAGGTGTTCACAGAGATTTCAGTGGGTGCAGAGAGAAAGAAGAGGTGAAAAAAAGAGATTACAGTAAAAAGTGCTACTGCTCTGACACCGTGATCTCTGGCAAATTATGCCCCTTAGAGAGGAGTAGGACCCAAGAAGTACAGCTCGTTGGTTGACAGGACAACCACAATTGCATCTGTGCTCAGTCACTGCTCTTATATAAAATGATAGCTGGCAAAAAGTGAATGGCTTAAAAGAAAATCTGAATTTTAGACATTTTCTTGCTCTTGTTAGTTTGCTTCCCAAGGACCCAATTATCTGGCTCATGAAAATAAATGCTCATATATTCACCACAAGCAGTCAGTATTTTTGCAGGTGCTGAGCTCCCTTTCCTTGCCGTGGTTTGTGACCTCTCCAAAGGAGAGCTCTGCCAGTGTGGTGCTCTTATTTCCTTTGTTTAACAGTCCCATGTGCACCTGCAGGAAAGTTGGCTCATGGCTTATAAGCAGGACACAGGGGTGGTTTCTCTCCATGCCCCAACATTGCTCCAGTCCGGTCATTCTTTTTTACTGCACAAAAGGAATGAGGCAGGGAGAAGAGGAGAGGCTGCTGGAAGGACAGGGACAACCCGAGCAGCACCTGCCCTTACAGCCTTTGGGTTGTAGAAAAGAATTTCATGCCTTAGGCTGGGCTCTGACATAGGTGTGGGTCCGCTGTGAAACAGAGCTCTGGATTTAGGTTTGAATTAATATCCAGAATTTCTGAAGAATTCATACAATTACAGCTGGTCCTTTCTGTTCATCTTGCAGTCCTTGGAGGGAGGTGGAAGCCCTGCAGCTCTGTAGTGTTGCTGTTTGCTGCTTGGGTACCTCCCTGTGCTTTCACATTTTGGAGCCCCAGTTTGCTCCTTCCATCCAAGGAACACAGTTTCATTGTGTTTCACTGCAAAATTTGTAAACCTTTAAAACAAACCGGTCCTATTAAAAGTCCTAATTTAAAGTATCTTTGTGCTCCATGTGGGTCCTAAACTGGAAGTAAAGCACATTGTGCACTTGTTTGGCCTCATCCTCACAATGTTTGTTTTGGGTTTTAGGGGGATTTGGATGGGTTTTGGTTGGTTGGTTGGTTTGCTTGCTTGCTTGTTTTTTGTTTTCTTCTGATTTTTTCCCAAATTTTAAAAACTGTTGCTGTGCCTAAAGGCCTTACCTCTAACGTGTGTTTAGGTTTTGTAGGCTAACAAGTTACTTCAGTCAGTGATGCTGATAGGACTGTGACATTAATTAAAGAAAATATTTTGAATTTCTGATGATTCAAGCAATCATGTTACCCACCTGAGATCTTTGTGCTTGAGAGGTATCACTACAGACAGGAAGCCAAGTGCAAAACAGCTGCTTAGGCTGATGTTTTCATAATGTTATCCTTGGATGTTAGAAATAAATGCATGTGAGCATCAGGCTGTATAAAAGTGAGCTATATTTTATCATCTGATTCTATATTTCACTTCCAATTAGTTTCCTGTGAGTGCTAATTTCGACTGACCTCTTCTTATTTGCACTAAAAGCTCATGGAGTAATTTCCATTTCTGAGGACCTTTGCTCATATGACTCCTGCTGTGGTCTTGCCAGGGCTAATGCACCAACCAGGCTCAAGGCAGAAGCAGTGCCTCAACCAGGAGCTTCCAAACAAAACAGAGATGCTGCTGCTGAAATAATGATGTTGCTCAGCAGATAACACTCATTTGCTTCAGTGCTGACTGAGGTGGAAGTTGCAGCTGGTATTAAAGATTACCATCCTGGTGATAGATGAAATAAGGGAGGAATAGGAAGTGTTGTTTCTTCTAATCTCTCCCTTTGAAGTATCTACATGCATAAAAATGATCATTTTGGAAAAATTCGTGTTTGAAAGCCGGAATGTACTAATGTGATGCTTTTCAAACCAAATGACTTCATGTGCTTTTACAGTACATTGATGAAGTGTTTCTGACGTGACAGAGAATGCAATGATTTTAAAAGAGTCTGTTTCCATTTTATCCTACAGAGATATTCTGGATTGGCTCCTTCCTGTTGGCTCCTTGTAATGTGACAGTTCAGGCTGTGCTGTGTTTTATTCCCATGGTGCTGGAGCATTTGGTCAGTGCATGTGGGAGATGATTGTCTGCCCAAACCAGCTCCTTCAGCTACTGGATATTCTCCTGCTCGTGCCCTCAGTTGACAGACATGGCCAGTTCAGTTTAGCTGATGGAACTTAATTGCTTACTCTGGTGTCAGGCAGCAGGTCTCTGTAGCTTCCAGACTGTTTTATATCCAGACCCATGAAACAAGAGACTTTTGTGTCACGTTTAAAAAGTTTGAATCATTTCCACAGAAAACACTTCAAGAGTCTGTGAGGAGAAAATTCTCTGTATGTGTTCTTTGCAAGATGAGAAACTGTTTTAATACCTCAAGGAGAAACACCTCAAAAGAAGTCAAAATTTTATGACAAATTACATTCATCCCAAAAGCTGGCATTAGGGAATAGGACCTTAACTCCATAAGACCTCCATGGGAATGTTGTAACCCAGGCTTGTCTAAAACTCTCAGCTAGGAGAAAGTACCTGGGAGCCACTGCAATAGAAGTTCATTATAATGAATAAAGTATTCAGTGGAAGGAAAACATATTTTTGGTTGTAGTGAGTTCAGGGTATTGTTGATCATTAAACACATTGTTTCCATTTGAGGCAGTTTCCATCATTATTTCTCTTCCTTGTTCCTTGGCTCCCATGTTATTGGGCCTACGGGACTGTAAGTGAAGGATGATATAGTGAAATGATTTAATTCTTCACGAGCACAGACTGCAAAAGGAGTCAAAGACTGACAACTGCCCATCTTCACCTGCAAAACATCTGTGTAGGGAACCAGCAGAGGTAGAGCAGCCCCAAGACCTGTTCTGGGATGCTCCAGGCACTGCAAGCTGTCCAAAGAGATGGAAGTGACCTGACCCAGACCCAAGGGGCTGGATCCACCCAGTCTGCAGCAGGTACCAGCTCTGGGCCAGTCCTCACCTCCAGTGTCGTGTCCATCAGCGGCCCTGGTTTCCTGATCCTCAGCATCTCAGCTGCCCCAGCAGGATTTCTGCCCGCCAGTGGGATTGTGTCACCAGTTTGGTCACAACATGGGCATGTGGTGGAGCTAAACCAGGGCTGGAGTTGCTGTGAAACTTCACCAGTTGAGCTCTGACAGACACGGAACAGTGACTGACATGAAGAAGCCAATAGAGCCAGGGATGAACTGCCTGCCAGATTTTGGGTTGGCTAGGCCTGGTCTGCAAGGGTTTTATCAGTGACTAATGTCCTGATTTCAGCTGGGATGAAGTTAGTTTTCTTCCTAGTAGCTGGTACAGTGCTGTGTTTTGGATTTTGGATGGGAATAATGCTGATAACCCACTGATGTTTTAGTTGTTGCTGAGTGGGGCTTGCACAGAGTCAGGTATTTTTCAGCTTCTCACCCCACCAGGAGGCAGAGGGGCACAGGAAGCTGGGAGAGGACACAGCCAGGACAGCTGACCCCATCTACAAAAGGGATATTCTGGACCACGTGGCATCATGCTGAACGAAAAACAGGGCAGTTGGCCAGTGGGGTGGCAGCCTCTGTCCGGGGGTGGCTGGACATCAGCCAGTGGGTAGTGAGCACTTGCGCTGGGCATCACTTGTTTTGTATATTCTTTTATCAGTATTATTGTTTTCCCCTCCTTTTCTGATCTATTAAACTAGAAAACTACTTTACCTTTTTTCAGCTTCTCCCCCCATGCCATGAGGGGAGCGTAGGGCTCTGTGGGGTTTGGCTGCCGGCCGGGTTAACCCACAGCGCTAATTAGTGCTGTTGGTGAAAAGGCTCCTTCTCAACAGCCACAAAAGTGGTGTGGGACAAAATGCAGAGCAGAAAGTTCCTTTTTGAGATATGATCAAAAAGTGATTTTTTCTTTTGAAACACATTATTTTTACTCCTGGGTTCTTTTTATTTTTATATGATTTCACAGCCTGCTAATACCGGGACTGGGGGCTGTTACATGTCAAATCACGCCAGCATTTCCAATCATCTCATACAGTGTAATCCCAATAGTGTATTTCATTTTTATTTACTTTAAACCTTGTAGGCAGATGAACATTACTTTTTATTTTCAGCTCAGAAAAACTGTTATGCATTACCTAGAAATATTTTTATTCCGTGATTAGATGCTGTGATTAGAAAGCAATGCTGTTACTGCTGTGTCATACAGTCAGGTCAAACAAGAAAAATAAACAATTAAGTAAAAAACTGTTTCAAATTACCACAATATTTATAGGGGGTTTTGTTTTTTTTTCTTTTCCGTTTTTATTTCAATGTCTTCTCCTTTACAGGGAATTTCGAAAATGAACTGAGTTTTAATTCCAACTGGCAAGGAACACTTTGGACAGAAATCAAATCTGGAAATAGTCACATGTCAGGAGAAGCTGAAGCCTCACACTCTGGGTGTGATCATAAGACTTTTTGCTGTAGCTTCTAATCAGGTGAGAACTCCAGCTGAAATTGATAGAAATCCTGCCTGTGGAGTTTTGGCCTTGACAGTGAGCTGTGAACCAAGAAAAAAATAATCAGGGAATCAATGTCAGAAAAAAACATGGTATTGCAAATAACTGTTTGTCAAGAAAAAAACTGCACTGAAAATATTCATGACAGAATACCCCTGATGTCTCAAAAGAGGTAATACAATATCAAATGAAATAAAAACTTAAATAACGTCATTTTACAGAATCATGGAATCATAGAATGCTTTGGGTTTGAAAGGACCTTAAAAATCATCTAATTTCAACCCTCCTATTATGGGCAGGGACACCTTCTATATCCTCAGGAGGTAGTTTTATTCTCAATAGGAGCTTAATTTTCTGGTGTCCTTTCAGAAAGAATTGCATGATCAGGTGGAAATGTTTTGGAAACTGGTGCTGGCCAAGCTACATTCAGTATAAATTACAATCAGCAGTAGTTGTATGCCAGATTTCTCTCTCTAATGTAGGGCTGCCCCAATACACCACAAGGTGACTTGGGATAAAAGGAGTCCAGTGAGCTCTATTTTCAAAGCCACGGGAGGAATTTGGTCAATGCAGGCTGTGTCCCAAATGATTGTTTGTCTAACTGAAGTCTGAATTAAGAAAATCATAACTAAAGGTAAGTTATTAAAACACAAGGAGGATAAAGCAAATGGCAAAATATGCATCTGCAAAAGCTATTCCACTTGTGTGTATAAATCAGGAGACTCTGCGCTCAAGTAGAGAATTAGGCTGAGTTGCCTGCTGTTATGCATTTAAATTAAGCAGGAGTCTAATAGCTTTTTAAAATTCTGGCCCTAAGTGTGTTGTTTTTTTCTCAGGGAAGAGACCACCTAATCAACGTATTGCTTTAGAAGGAAGAACAATTTAATACTGAACACAAGTGAAGAGCTCTAACTACTGATAAAACCTCCATTGCTCAGGCAAGATTTGTTACTGTTGGTAAAAGCCTGAAGAGGCTCTTTGGAGCCAAGTTGCTGGTGGAGCTGGGAGCAAGGAGGAAGGATTCCGTAATGCTAATGGAAGGAACGGTGCTTCTGTCCTTGGCAGGGGCAGTGGTGGAAGGGTTATTTTAAGTTTACTTGCTTTCTTTGCCTTCCATTCAGCTGCTGCAGAGCTGTGCTGAGGTTTTGTTCCAGGTAAGCCCCTGGAAGTCAGCTCAGCAGTGCTCAAGCACAAGATTTCTTCCCGTTAATGCTTCATTTCCACATGCGGTTGCACAGGGGTTTCTATAGAATTCCTCTCTTTTGATCTTTTGAACTGTGTTCTAAAACAGGCAGCAGAAATTTCCTAGAAAGTTTTGACCTAATTTCTTCTCCGTATGAAGAGGTGTGGTGGTGTTCAAATCAGCTGCTTCGAGGCAGGGTAAGGAAAGCAACCTTTTCCCCCCACCCGTGTAGCGAAGAGGTCATGCTCCAGGCACAGCACTACAGCTCTGGAGACTCGTCCCTGTCATCTCCCTGGGTTTCCAGCAGTGTGTTTCTCTACCTGCAACAGATCATTTTGCCTCTTTATCAAAACATCTTCATCTAAACATGGGATTTCTGTGGGAGCTAAACAGGACAGCACATGTGCCAAGTATTTTTGGTACAAAGCACGTGTGCCTTCTGCCTGCTATTGTTGTGCTCTACAAACACCTGGAAATCAGAGTGAAATACAAGCACTTCTCCTGCAGAGATCAGTTACTAGTGGGGACTTTAAAAGTGAGTTCTGTCTGATTGCTGTGGTTTTGAGCTCTACAGAATTGCTAATTTCACTTGACTTGTGGGAGGCAGGGTTAGGGTTTTTAGGTCTGCAATTAGAAGATGTGAAGGCACCTGCACTGTCTCTGGGAAGGATGTGGCTAAAAAGCCAGTCCAAAATTCCAACTGCATTTCCTTTGCCTGCCCCTTTTGGCCCTAGCATTTACTCTGTGCATCTGCTGCAACTGGAGATGCCCTGGCAACTGGAGAGGCAAAGGATAAAGGGGAGGCAGAGGTGCTGAGCCCCTGCTGACTACGTGTTTCTATGTGCACCTGGGAGAGAAGCAGGGATCTAAAAGGAAGAGCTGGCCTGGAGACTTTGGGTGGTAACCGGAGTGATGAGCCATGTGGGACCAGAAGCTGGTTGAACAATCTTCTGTGACTTTCCCTGCAGGTTATGTCCTGGGCTAAACTAAATTACAGCCCAACCATCTTGTCTGCAGCATAGAACATCACCTGGTAAGTCAGACCACTGTTTCAACTTCCCCTTTATTGTTTTTTCTCTTTTTTCCTGCTGTCCTTCCCAGTGCAGAGCTGGGAAACTCTGGTCAGGGAAGGGGAGGCCTGTACACCCCACTGCTATGGCACAATCTGTTGGAGCCTGTGTGATGCTGCTCCCTGCTCAGTATCTTCAGCCCTTCTCAGCCCCCTGTGTGGCTGCACCTATTCATACCCTGTTAGCAGCTTATCCTTGATATGAGGAGTTCGAGGCCTGCTAATCTTGCATCATTTGTAGTACTGTCTAAATTCTGATCTTTACAGCCGCTGCTCTAGAAATAAAGAGATTAATCAAATACCAGAAGATTATTAGAGCTTCAAACCAGTCAGAATCTGACATGGGATAACATGTTAATCACTTCTTACTTAACCGGAGCACATCCTACACCCTGTATTTCTCCTCCTGCTCTTGCCACTGATATAATGTGGTTGACAGATGCAGAAGAAATTATAGTGATTTTTGCCTTCTTTTTTATCAGATATGTCTGTGTTGGTGCTCTAGGTATTCTTTAGACATCCTGCTCAATCCTGTATACAAGAAAGGCAAGATCTCTACACTAAAATTTGTGTGTAGAAATATGATTGCAGAGAGTTATGGAATTATTTGTAAGGTTTACAAAGTACTGCAGAAAAGTAGTAAATAAGTCAAAGCAGAAGGATAAGCTACACTATTCAACAACTCATTTCTCATATTTTAGTAGTTTGAATGTAAAGCTGTTTCAGCCGTAAGCAAAATTTGTTTCAAGTCTTTTAGTATAAATGCATTTACTTAAACAGGAAAAAAATAATCCTGGACCTTTATTCCCATTTTGAGCATGTGAATGAAAAGAAATAAAAAAAAAAAAAAAAAAAAAAAAAAAAAAGAAAAAGTGTAACTTTAACACCCAGTGAATTAGTCTTGCTGATACAGCTGCAGTTGCAGGATTGCTGCAGAACTGCCCCAGTGTGGAGCTGAACTTGGAGAAAGTCCTGATATGCCCTTTTGACAGCACAGCTACACTAGGGAAACTAAAATACAGAATCCAAAGGAGTTTTTTGTTCTTCAGACACTTGTATATGTCCCACACTACTACCACCACCGGCCAGTCCATGCACACTACCTGATACTGATATTGATATCCCAAAGAATACACAGTGTACAAATAGATCGTCTCTTTTGAATGTCCCCTAATTAAAGACATAATTGGCAGGAGACAAAACAAGAAAAGATATTAATTTATTTTGCTGTTGTTTCCATCAAGTTGGTAGTGATACACTCGGTGTTGGTTTTTATCTTCCCTTTCTGGTTTTAAATTTACAGATGCCTCCATTCCCAACCACACTTTTTGGTTTGGTTTAGAAAGGGTGAAGTTCCCTCGGCTCAGCTCACACACGGCTCAAGTGAGTTCCACGGGCATAATTCTCTTCTTAACTTTTTGAGTGATTTTATACTGGGAGATGTTGTTCCCTCATGTGGCTCTAAAACTATTGATAATGAACTTCTGGGGACCAGAGGAGTGTATCTGGCTGCAGCTCCTATAAAACTTGCAGGTTTATACCGTGTGGTGGCTGGATTTGTGCTTGGATTCGTTTTGTGATGGGACTGTGTCTAACACCTCTGGTCCTGGCCCAGGACCACATCCCAGATACAGGGTACTGCCCAAAACTCTCAAACTACTTTGACTAATCATTATTATAAACGCATAATAGGCATTTCTGTGATTATGTTATCGAAGTAATGTGAAGGAGAGGCATTAGAAGGCAGAAGATAGAAAAGGGAGAAACAAAAAAGCCATTATAATAAAATCAGTTTCTCATGCTGTTTCTGTCTACTGCAAGGAGGGCAAGACTGTGCATGTATAAATCACAGCCTCATAAGTAAAAAGGAAGAGTGTGAAGAAAACCTAAGCTCATCCAGACTTTTTCCACATGGAAAAGAGTCTGTAGGATGGGAAAAGTATGTGTTGTCTTACAGGAAACAATAAAATGTCCCAGAGAAAATATAGAAGCCAGTTGATTTAATGTGCCACCATTTGCAATCTATAAATATCCCCGTGGCAAACTCAGAAGATCTCAGTTTATTTGTGGCTGGGAAATGGAGACCAAAAGCAGCCTCATATATAAATACAATGGATTTCACAGCCTCAGGATTTATTGTCTCTCCTTCAGCAATGGGGGTGACACACTGAAACAATACTGAGCCATAATGGGAAAACTGTCCTACTCGCGATTTATGAATTTATAAAGGATAGAGTCAGTTTTGTTGTGTGATTCAGCAGTAAATCACTGCTTGTGGGTGCCAGAGTTTGCATCAGGTGGGAAGGTGCTCGTGGAAGGACACAGCACGTTTTCCAATGCAGCTGGTGGGCATGGAATGGCAATAAAGGGAAGAAGGACCTGCCCCAGATCCAAAATGCTCATTGAAGCATGTCGGTAGCCAGTACTAGAAAGATAAAGGTTCACAGCCAATGTCTGGAGGGTTTATTTAATTAGGAAATATATTCTGTCAGGCTTGTATTTAACTTTGTTTGCCTCACCCTTTCCTCACCCTTGGCTTACTTTCTGCCTGTGGTTAGATCAGGACAGGTCACAGTTATATGCGAATTTAAGTTTCCATTACCTTTATCTCTGAATTATATACAGTGTCTGATGATGTGCTGCAGCATCTATGAAAGGTTTTTCCTCTTTCATAATTGCAGCTGTATATTCAATTTAATAAGGGGGGCGGAGCGTGTGGCGGTGGAAGGAGAGGTTTCTATCCCCAGTCTGATTGTGGCAGGAGGGTTCCGCTTTCATCCTCGCAGAGGATGTGCCTGTTGAGAGACATGTTTCTGAACAGCAGGCACAATGCTGTGTATCGAGGCTCAGACTTCAAATGGGGCATAATCAGGCATTTCAGGCCCCTGCTTATGCTCCTGAAGAGTTGGCCTGATTTTCAAAAGTACCAGGCAATCAACATCCCCTTATTGATTTCAGTGGGAACTAGTCAGCCCTCAACACATCAGAAAAATCGCGCTGGTTATTTAGAAACCTGCATACGGTTTTCAAATCTATACTCTGGAGCTGGTTTTTTAATTTTTTTCTTTGCTGGAACTGGCTTCTGCTTTCCTCTGCTGCATGTGCTCTTCATATGCTCAGTAATGCTTTTGCTTACTCTGCAAACAGTGGCTTTTCTGGCACACTTGGCCCTGGAAGTACTGTAGATTAACACATTTTGTCTTCTCAAGATCTGCTTTGGGGAAGAGGAGCTGAGGAGTTTGACTCTGGTAATCAAAAAGTCATCTACCCTCTCTTGCATTTCTCCAAAGTTTTCCTATTACTTCTGAGCTGGGAGTCCTTTTTTTGGTCTCAGCTGAGAGAGACCCTCTGCCATTGACATGATTTACAATCACTGATGTCCACAGGTGACAATTCCTTTTCCCCTTTTGGTGCAGTAGATCTTCTGTATGTTGTCTATCATCCAAGATTCAGCCAAATGTCTGCTCTCCCATCTCATCCCAGACCAAAGGACCTGGATTCTCACTAGCCACAGCACCCACCGTGGAAATGAGTGCGTGGAATGCTGCTCTGCTGCTGTGGGGGTGCTGATGGGGTGCAAATGGTGTATAGGAACCTTAATCTGAGTCACGTCTCAGAGCTTGGCCACCTCCTTGGCATCCCTTTTCTCATGATAGGGTGCACCAGTGCTTGGGGTGCTGAGCTTGACTCTGGAGAGATAAAAGGGATATATGAGCTCCCAAGCACAAAATGGAGAAATGCTGCTAAGCATCAAAATGGCAGAAAACCTGTGCCTCAGACTAAATATAGACCAATAAGTGGTGCGTTGTGGCCTGCGTCCTCCTGGGATGTGCTGTTGAATGTATCCTATTCATGTCACAAAATGTTACTTTGCTTCAGCTAAAACTGGTAATGTCTGTGCCTGAACTTGCCTCCAATTCTAAGCAACGTGGGATGAGAAAGATATGGACAAGTCTGAGATATTCTGAAAGGCAGCAGTTAGAAAGAAGAGAGAGGTCAGGAAAAATGATCCGTGAGCAAAAGCAGAGTTTCAGCACAGGAAAGAAAAGTCTCAGCTCTGACAGTCACCATCCCACAGGTGAAGGGACTGTATCCCTGTTGTCCCCTGCCTCCTTCTCCATAGGAGCAAGATGAAAGGGGGTAAATTTTGCAGTGAAGAAAATGCGAGGTGGATATTAGGAGTGTTTCTTGACTGTTGTGTTGAGAGATAGGTAGGTTATGAAGGTTTTGGAGAACCAGTTAAACAAACAAGTTTCGGGAGTTTGGGACATTGTTTGAGTCCTTACAGGCTGAGGAACATGGCTGCCTCAATTCAGGGAACTGCAGATGCAGGAGATCCATAGAGGGCTGCAGCTCCTGTAGGTGGACATGCGGATGGGTTTGAGCAGAAAAGAGCTTGAGAAATGCAGGTCACTAGAGGAAGAAGGGTGAAAGGGGATGACATTTCCCTTACTGGTGTGATGGGAGTTGTCCATGGCTTTTATGGCTGGGTTCTGCTTTCCTTCCATCTGACACTGAGAATGTCCTGCTCTTTTGACTGACATGTGTGAAACAATTCACAGGCTGGAAGAAAAGGGGCATCCAGGGATGCTGGACTTGCCTGTGCACACAGGGGTCCTTGGCTGATCACACGAGGCCTTTCCCAGCTCCCAGCACAGGAGCACCATCCATCAAGGATGTGCGGAGTGCCACTGAAACTAAACTTTAAAAGACAGCTGGAACTTTGCAGGTGTTCTTTCAAACCAAAGAGCCAAACAGAGCCTTTATTCCCACATTAGCCTGATGCATGTTTTTGTAATTGTAACAGCACAACGAGCTCACAAACAGCCTTTCTAAGGGCTTGTTATGGGTTAGAGGTCCTGTCCCTCTGTCCTTGGTCTTACAGCTTCCCACAGCTTCTGTCAGAGACCAGGGGCAAGAGTGTCTTTTAGGGTAAAAATCTCTATTCCTTATTCCTTTAGCAGCTTCCTGTGCTGCCAGGCAGCAGCATGGGGCCTGTCCAGGAGCAGAGCAGGAAAGGAATCATTGCCAGGTCCTGATTTCTCCAGGGCACCTCAGCTGTTTACAGTCCTCTGTGCAAAGCACTGAGCAGAGGTTTTGTGTAGCCATCATGAGACTAACATCATGAAAGATGCTATTGATATCGTTCTGACACAGGAAGCATGTAAAGAATTAGAAACAGACTCCCCTGAAAGAAGCAAGACAAGGGGATATATTACAATATCAAAATGTACTTGACAGGTGGAATTTATGTATCACATAGTGAAGGAAGCTGTTTGGTGAGTGATACATTTCATATTAAGATATATAAATCATCTACTTGGAGAAAAATTGGACTCTCTGGGCAAGTAGCTTAGCTGCGGCATCTGACACACTGCCTGTTACAACAGATATATTCATTTATGAAGCTGATAATCATTGCCTATTTTTTGTATTTATTCCGGGGTAAAATTCAGAATTAGATATATCAGTCACAGCATCTGACAATACTCTGTGTCTGTTACTGGCTTGATTGTGTTATTCCACTGTTGCAGTATAGTTAATACTCTCTAGTTAATCAGTGCATCTATTGATTAATACATATTCCTATTAGAGTAAATATAAATCATAATAAATTTGATAATATAACCATAATAAACTTGCTGTATCCAGTATGTAACATACTAAATCAAAATTAGCAATTACTAATTGAAATTATATCCCCTAGTATAGCATTATATAAATCAAAGGCATTTCTCTAAAATCCATGCATCATTCAGAAGATTAATCCTCCAGCAACTTTAAATGTTTTTCCACTACATTCATTTGGCTAAGCTGGATAATGGTAATAGCCTGGAGGTTAAATACACAGCGCTGTGTTAGAGCTGACAGGGTGGTTACTGCCACGTGTGTCCTTAATGCCCATCACATTGTACCAGTCACGGAGCCCTGGGAGTGGCCAGTGCACTGCACCCAGCAGCTCCTGGGAGCTGGGCTTCCTCAGCTCACGGAATTAAGGGTAGATTGTCTCTACAACATACCTGGAAGTCTTTTACTCTCTGCCTCAGACACAAAAGATGGGGACACAAAAAAATATATGTTCATTTGAAAGAAACATCGGTGATTTGGATGTCCTCAAACCCACCAGGGCTTTTCCCTTCCTCACTTCCCGCTTGAAACTCCAAAGGTTTGAAAGGAGTGGTTTGAGTTTCGCTCTCCAACACCCCAGAGAGTATATAGAAACACAAACAGGAGCTGCTGTGCCATGAACAGGACAGTGACTGGATTAGTGCTGCACTGACCCAACAGCCTTGCATGGGCAGCATCAGGCCTGAGTGAGGGGATCCTGCCAGCGTCCATGGAGTGTATCTGAGGAGAAATACCCTATATGAATGATTTTGGAGTGCATTTCTCTAGGCATCACCACTGGCCTGTCAACAAGCATCTGGAGAAGCTCCACTTTGCAGACAGTGCCATGGGGAGAAATGTGATTGCTCTGGGGTGAGGAAGGGGTGAGAAGACGCAGGCGAGACAGCCTGAGCTCGCTTCACGCGCAGCAGCTTCACAAAACGTCCTCACCATGCACGGAACACCAGCTGGAGGTTACACAAACCTCTTGTGCTTACTCCGCGTTTTCGAAGTAGAAGACTGGGCACGAGTCCAAGCCCATAATCTGAGCGAGGGCATGTCACAACAAATAGGAAAGGGATAATTAGAATTTTATGAAGTGGCTCTCTATAATGTTACCTACTGTTTACTTACTAACAATTTTAAATTTAGCAACTGATGCATTTTTAATACCAATTAAAAAAACCTCTATATTTGCTCATATTTGCTCTTAGTTATGTGGGTTTTTTAAAAGAACCCTGTTTCCCCAGTGGGACCAATGTGTGTGCACGTGTGTGTATCTGCTCATAAAATGGTACTGAAATGTGTGAGAGCACAGGAATGTGGCTTAGCAGACAGTAACTCCTGTTTTCATTGTTTCAAGTGTTTTTTCTAAAAGTAAGGGAAAGTGCAGTTCACTGAAGACAACAGCAGTGAGAGAACCGTTCCTGGGCTTTCTGGCAGTTTGGGAGAAGATACATGTAAGAGGTAAACGTAAAAGCAACGTAAGATGGAATGCTTTCTTCATTGTCCTTCATCACAGTTGTGTAACTTTGCTAGCTAGAGTGGTTGTTTCTTTTACCCCAGGCAGGGCTGTTTCAGTGGTATCTAACACCTCTACATCGTGTCCAGCGGCACAGTCACTTGATGGATCTCCTGGGAAAAAAGGGTTCTTTAGCAAGACAGTGCATTTTACGCTATTGATTTGTTGTAGCTAATATAACTGCATGAATATTCTTATCTGTGGGCAAATCTGAGAGTATTAATCTACCCACAAGCCTAACTGCACCCGCACAAAGATTTATTTTAAAAGCAAACACACAGAATGTAGCTCAGCATTAAGTATTTTTATTATCTTAATAAAGCCCCTGAAACCAACAAAAGAAAAGCAACAAGCAAATAGTCATCTGACAATTTCTCTCCATAAAATCAGAAATTCGAGATTTCAGATCCTTTATTGTTTAGTTACTTTTAACCCAATTCGCATGATTCAAGCATCTGCTTTTCTGCATAAGTAGTCAAACCCAACCAGATAAGCTAATTGCTTTCCCAAGCTGTGGTCCTTATGACTTCTGAACATAAAGTTAACCCCATTAGACAGCATCAAGGTCCAGTTTGTGCATGTAAAAAGTCACATGTTGAAATGCTGAGCTACAGGGTTCTGAAAAACATGAAAGTGGTGCTTTGTGGGCTCATGATTAATGTGTGTAATAGGTTTTCACAATGTGGACAGGGTGAATGGTGAAATGGATTCAGGTCTTTCTATTTTCTTTTCAGCGCGTTATTATCTAGAGAAAAAACACTAATTACTAGAAGCTAATAGCTAGTGTGTTACTTACCCTCTTAATTAGCACCCTAATTATTAAGTGTGGTGACAACCACTAGTTAAAACGTATTTGCTTTTTAAGACTTTGTTTATCTGTCTTCCCACTCCCTCTTTTTAATGACACCGACACCAGCAGAGTTGCTGGAGAGGGAATACCAATAATTTCCCCCTGGGAAATGAGTCATTTTGTGTCTCCTGAACACTGTTATAATTTTCATTCTGTTGTAAAATGCTTTTCACCTTTGAACTGTTGGCGTGTGTTAGATTTTGTTATTAAAGTGCTAACATTTGAAATGCTGAGGATGAACTCAGGGGAGTAGAAAAGGTCACCTCAGCAGCATAAGAGCTCACTGAATGTCTGCCATCTGGGAGGCTGGAAGGCTTCAGCTGTCCATCCTTAAACCCTGAAGCGTTCAGTGAAGTATTGCTCATCATGTCTATCTAAAGTCATTATGTCATGTTGGGGTGGACTTTGTGCAGCCCTATGGATAATCTCCCACTCTCCATTATCTTTTGGAGCAGGAGGATGTGATATCTGGGCACTGCCATCCCGTGTGTCTGCACTGAGCCCAACACTCACTACAAGAGGAGGTGTCTGTCCAAAGTTCATCTGTGGTCGAGTGAAATGTCAAGCAACTACATGTGGATTCTTAATAAAATAGCCGCTTAAGTAGAAAATTAAGCATAAATACCTGCCAAAAATCCTGTATTGAGGTGATTGGTATATATGGGCCACTGCCAGAAGTTGTAATAGTACAGCCTTTTTATGGAGTCTTATTAACTTTTTCCAGGGAGCAGCACATTGTAAGTGACTGAAGCCAGTGATTTAAGATGTGTAGCAGAGAGGAAGAAAGATTTCTTGATTACAGAGCACAGCATATGGCCATGCTTGAGTTGGATATGCCGTAGCACACCAGAAAAAGTACTTTGTTAGCTGTAAAACTTAATGGAAGGAGCAAGACACCTCTGCTCTTTCTGTCCCTGATTCTTGGCAGTTTGGATTACAAAATGATTAGAGGATGTGGATTAGAAAAAATGTGTTAACTGTATGTACAGTTACTGTTTCTGGGGCCTCATTAGCGTGCAGGATGCTTCACACTGATTTGACATGGTTTCTGCCCTGAGGAGCTTGAAATCTGAAGGCAAAACCCTGTGACCATCTGAAATCTGAACATTTCAAGGAAGGCTCTGAAGAAAGGATTCAGGAGACTGTGAACAAATACATTTTAGTTGCCACGTCAAAAGCTGGGAGCAGGCAGGGAGGCAGAGGTAAACAACTGGAGCGGAGGAGAAAAATAGCGAGAGAGTTCTAATTGTTGTCAGTTTGATTCCAGCCTTGTTCACCCTGACAGACTTGGCTGCCTCTTTGTCAGTGGAGGCTTTTCTGATTTACACGGATCTAAGTGAGAACATCTTCTGTGCTTTTAGCCAACACAGCTGCTGCTGGAGCGGTTTTAAACCCTTCGTCCTTTTGTCTTGTTCAGTCTTTACAGGTGTGCAGGAAGCAGGTGGCAGCAGCACAGCCAGGGGCAGGATGGGCAGGCAGCTGGCGCTCCTTCTCCATGCAGGAACCCGCTTGGAAGAGCTGCAGGGCTTGATCTGTACTCCTGCAGACAAGGCAGCTTCCTGCACCTGAAGCTGATCTCAGGTTTTATCGAGAAGTGGTGACCTTCCATAAGGCACCTTTCCCAATGTGCCTCTCTGGTTGTAGTCCTTTTGGTCCATTGGATCACGTTCGTGCCACATGTTGCTCATTCCCGTGTTGTGTAGACATACTCTCCACTCAGCCATGGAAAACAACCACGTCAGGATAAAGCTAGTGTGTGCTGGGAGATAAAGAAAGCACTGGGGATGATTAGAACATGCTCAGTGCTTTCCTGGGAATAGCAGTGGCCACAGAAGTGGAGTTCAGGGTAAGAGGCAAAGGGAGCTTCTTTGGTCTGTGACCTGGTGGTCTGGAAAACAAAGAAAATCCCGATCTTGTTTGTTAATTAGGCAGAAAATTCTCCAAGGCAGTGAATAAATGCCCGGGCTGGGATGGAGGCACCCTGTGGAGCTGGCACACGTCTCTCCAGCTCCCAGCTCGGCCTCCTACCCTGCAGCACTTGGTGCCATCCCGTCGCCATGCCCAGAGCTTCTGAGCCACACAGAGCACTGAGTTTGGGCTGTGACAGGACTGCAAGTTGTCCATCACATGACTGAAAAGCCTTTTCTCTTCTTCCCTTCTGATTTTAGGTGTAAGCTTCATTATTGGCAGTAGAAAATGTTTGGTTTCCTTGAAAGACCCTCAGCCCAGGGCGGGTGGGGGTTTCTGTATGGGAATAAATATGACCAGCCCTTTCCCATTCCCCCTTCTTGCCAGGACTGCAAGAGTCAAAAGGCTTTCAAAGCAGCTCCCCTTTCTGTGCCGATTTATAAATGTCTCTGTAGCTACACTAATAGCAAAGCTCGTCTTTTTTTTTTTTTTCCTTTTTTTTTTTCTTTTCAAGATCTGTTCTGCCACAGAGGTGCTGCAGCAGGACCTGGAGAGGAAGGAAAACTCCTTCTGTTGAGGTTTTGGCACCTGCTGTCAAGACCCCAGCAGTTAGATGGGACCCAGCTCCCTGTGCACTGGTCACTTGAGGCTCACCAGGACTCAGCAGTGTTCTGTAAGGTTACCTGTCCCACTGCCAGGTAAAAGCCACTTTTCCGTCACTCCTGAGGCTGGGGTGTCATGGTGCCTCCCACATCTCTCCATTATTTACTCTTTATTTACAGGCTTTCCCAGTCCTGCCTACAGCAGTTAAGCTTTAGCTTTCCAGTCTGTCTTTTTGTATCCATGCAAGTGTTTCTGTGCAGTGATCAGGGAAGCTTTCAGCACAAATTATTTATTATCATGCTCTAATATAACACTTCCTTAAAACATTATGTATGTTGGTATGAAAATGTGCGATCACTTAAAATTAAAAGATGCCTGTTGGTGTTAGAGCATTTCAGAGAAGCTAATGGTTACTGGGGTGAGGACTAATAGCACAGTGCTCTCTAGTTTTGTGTTGATTTTATGTTTTTTAGCACAAAAATTGTACACAACTGTAAGATGTTTGCACACACAGAATTAGATGTGCTGAAGCTGCCACCCGATGTTTCCTTGAGGCCTCTCTGTGACATCTGTCTCTGGGAACATTTGTAGTCACTGATACATATGAATATTAGGGATAAAGAGTTCTTCTAGGCTTGATGTGCTCAGGGTGGCCTCAAATTTCATAATAATTCACAATAATGGCCCATGGACAGGAGACAGTTTCTCTGTGGAAGTGACAGGAAACTAATTTCTGAAATTGTGCTGCTCTGTGCACACAGCATCCCCTGGGAAGGAGCCTGGATTGGCACAATTCCCATGCACAGGGCTCTTGTCCTTACTGGCCACTGGCAGAACTGACTTCACAGGTATCGGTACATTGCACTAGTTTTCTTTCCCTCTGAGCTTTAGAGGTGCAAGGAAATGAAATCATAAAATTGTTCCAGCAGCAGGAGTCCAGTGAGTGGGTAATTGTCACACAATGTAAAGGTGTGGGAAAAGGTGGAAGAAAAAATAATCTAAACATCCTCCTTCTACTGGGATAATGTATTCTTATTTATGAATAATTTTTGCTTTTGAAGGAAATTGTAAGACACAATGAGAGAGACCATAAAAGTGAAATGTATAAAGAGTTATTTACATTATATTGGAGAAGAAGGAATCACTCGCAGAGAGAGTGCTGGTTTATTTAAATAAAAAATCAAGTTATTCAGAATTGCACACTTAGATTAACTGCTGTACAAAAACTAGTGCATAATTCTTCCCGAGGTAGAAATAGCAATTTTAGTGAGCACTGCTAAGGCTCTGTGTTTGTATCCCCAGACCACATTGGAGTCTGGTGTCTAGCTTCCCACAGTGCTGCCCTGGTGGAACAGCCCTTCTCTTCCCTTCTCCCAGCCCTTTGCAATGCCCACAGTTTCAAGTCACCAGCTTTGTAGCCAAGGACTGCTTTATCCATACAGAAATATGCTCCCACTGTACAAACAAAACACTTCAGTGCTATAGATGCTGCTGTAGAGACCAAGTGGAGCCCTGTGCCTGTTTCCTGAAGCAATCCCCACAGCCACATAAAGCTGCTTGTGTTCCCACTGGCAGGTAAAGGAGTACAGAGCATCGCAGTTACTGGATTGTCATATGCCTTGGGTTGGTCCAGAGGCAGCTGCTGTCACTGTCCTTCCTTCCCTTCTTAAAGAATGACCAATTTTTACAATTTTTGATGAGTTTGCTAATAATTGTCAACATTCAAAGGTTCATCACTAGACCAAGACATTACATTATCCCTGTACATGCTCTTTGGACTGTCAAACTTGTGTAACTGGGGTTACAGCTGGGGTGCTCTCTGCTCTCTTTATCTGGTCATTGCTCGTGCTACAGTGCTAGAGGCAAGATATGGAAAACTCTTCTGCATGTTCCTGGAAGACAAAGTTAGCACAGAAAGGAGCAAAATACCATGTTTCCTTAGTTTTCCAGATGCATTTGGAGACTGGTGCAGCTGGACTTGTGTAGGTGGATGTTGCACCTGATTTGTAGGACTGGTGGTCGGTAAGGTAAGTTTCTTGCATCTGCTGTTCCAGTCTGTCAGTAATGGAGCATGAACAGGCATGAAATGTCACAATCTCAGATTTTTGCACTTCCGTATTTTACCATAAAATTGATTGCTTTCTCAGATTTGAGGAATTGGACTGTGCTGAACAGATTAGGGTCCGTTAGTACAGGACAGCCCTGCACATCCCTCAAACAGAGGAGCACTCAAAAGGGGTTTGTACTGTTGGAAATTCTACCCAGAAAAAGATGTTTATGTCCATGTTGAGCTTTTTTTTCATATCTTCCTGTTGACAGAAAAACAGGCCAAGTAATGTGGGTTTATAGCATATCAGATCCCTGCCAAGGGAAAAGCATTGCTTAAATTCAGCTTGAACCTGCTCTTTCCACTGGGAAAGGGAGTTCTTACCGACATGCAAACTTTGGGACATGCTTTCTGTTTTTCATGGCAAGTGACAGTTCCTAAGGAAAGGAATAAGTGTTTGACTTGGAGGTTTTGGTTTTAATAAAAATTCCAGAGTTTTAGTGAGAGCTGAAGCAAGTTTTGTATTCTGACCTAGCAGGACAGAAGTGCAAGGAGCAACTGAGGACTGTGCCTAATGAGACACTGCTTTAGAAATGTCCAAAAGATTTGTTTCCCTCGACAATTTCTGCCATGATCAGCTGCTTCCTCAATCACTGCTTTTATGCCTTCAGGAAGAAATTCCAACTGATGCTCTGGGTTACTTGCAACACACTGTGTGTAACAGTGCTTGGTAAAAGAAACTGGGGGAAAAAATAAAAGGAAAAGCCCTTTTTCTTTCCACATTAAGAAAAGTTCCTCCTGCTGAATGCTGAAATAAAGCTCAGCATCATCATCATCATCATGGCTAGGCTTCGCGAACGAAGATTTGTGAAGGACTCTACCCACACTTGCTACAAGCGCGCTGATGGCTAAAAAGGCCAATGCGAGATAGACACATCCGGTTGCAAAAGGCACAGCAGAATGGCTCCCCAGGTGGTACTGAAAGGACACGGTTCTTTCTGCGTTGCCTCTTCTCCTCGAGAGTGATCCTGCGTGTATTCTCAAAAGAAGCAGCAGCGTTGTGGACAGTGTGTCTCCAGGCCTCCCGACTGGAGGCCAGAGCAGACCAGTGATGGTGATCGATATGGCCAAGGCTGAGATGTTGTTTCAGGGAGTCCTTATATCTCCTCTTCGGGGCTCCTCTCTTGCGGCAGCCAGTGGCAAGTTCACCATAGAGCACAATCTTAGGGAGGCGGTAGTCCTTCATCCTGGAGACGTGCCCTGCCCAACGCAGCTGCATTCGCAGTAACATGGCCTCAATACTTGTAACTCCTGCCTGTTCAAGAACAGACGTATTGGTTACATAATCTCTCCAGTGGATGTTTAGGATTGTACGGAGGCAGCGTTGATGGAAGCGTTCTAAGAGTCGTAGGTGGTGGCGGTAAATGACCCAAGATTCAGAACCATATAAAAGAGTAGACAGTACAACGGCTCTATAAACACTGATCTTTGTACTTTTCTTCAAGTGATTGTTTCGCCAAACTCTTTTATGCAGTTTACCGAAAGCCCTGTATGCCTTTGCTAACCTGTTGTCTATCTCTGCATCAATCTTACCATCCCAGGAGATGATGCTCCCCAGGTAATTGAGTTGCTGGACTGATTTGAGCTCTGAATCTCCAATGGTGATACGGGGATGATGGAAGACTTCTTGAGGTGCAGGCTGATAGAGAACTTCTGTCTTCTTCAAGCTGACTTCCAGCCCAAAAAGCTCAACAGCCTCTGCAAAGCAGGATGTTAAATGTTGCAGAGCTACTTCTGTGTGGGCAACGAGGGCTGCATCATCAGCATAAAGTAGCTCACGGACAAGATGATTTAAGGTCTTAGTATGAGCCTTCAGTCGCCTTAGGTTGAATAGGCTTCCATCGGCACGATATCGGGTGTAGATGCCGTTTTCTTCATCGAGGTCTCCTGTGGCCCTTTGAAGCATCATGCTGAAGCATAACGTACAGATGAAAGACAATTCTGTGTCCCAACCCTCCTGAGCCATAGGGTTGGTGATCCTGGGTGCTCAGACCCCCTCACTGATGATTGCAGGGAGTGCCTGGATTTAATTTACACAAGAAACTAGACCCTGAGTGGCCCATGTGTAAGGCTGTGTGTAATTAAATGACTGCAAGAGGCAAATATGACAGCACAAGCAACTCTTTTTTTACCATCACAACCCCCATTGCATAATGCAGAGCTCATGAATAATTGGTGCAATGATCTATTCCCAAATTTATGATATTACAGAGATCTTTTCTTTCCGAAAGCAAACACAGGGGAAGTGTTATCTGTCAGGAATAAGAGGGGACAGGCAGCCATGGGAGCTGGAGCTGTGGAGCAGTCCCTGGAGGAAGCGACTCTTGCAGCTCGTGAGCAATGCCCCCAGTCCAGGGAGAAATCAAAAGACAGCCAAAGGTTTAAGAATCATCCCTTTTATTACGGCATTACTCAGTGCCTGCAACTGCATGAAATATTGTTTGGAAAGCTGATTGTTCAAATGGGTGTGGATATAAAATCAAAAAAACATGCTGCCCTTGGAGGCAAGGCCATAGTCCTTAATTTGAGTTAGAAGCAAATAAATAGTAACTATTACTCTTCAGCCTTTTGAGTGCTTTTTGTGCTCTTAAATCCACGAATGATTGTGTGGTAGAATAAGGAAGAAAAACGAAACCTGCTTAAGATAAAAATAAATTCTATGAGTTTTCTGTGTTAATTTTGGCCCAAGACTGCTGCTGAGCCTGAAGAAAACACTCTGTGATACTGGAAAAAGCCAAATACGTTGTCAGGGGTTTTTTTACACTCATTATTTTTATTTTTCCTTTTGGCCCTTCTGGATTTGCCTGAGAGCACCTGCTAGTCCCTGCCTATATGTCGTATGAGCTAGGGGATTTCTCTTCCTTTCTTAAATCTCGTTCTCTCCAGAGTTAAAAGGTTGTGGTTACTTCAGAGACAGAAGTCAGACTTTGCCATGCATTGTCCAGAGGATGCAGCCAGAACCACTCCTCCCTCATGAGAGACACAACCCACACAAACTCACATTAAAATATACAGATGATTTCAAATTATTTTGGTGCCAGCTTCCATGTGGCACTTCCATATTTCATATTAACTGTCCTACTTAATTTCAGCCCACTTTTCTTCCTCTGTTTGATGCCATTGTTTTCATGTTTGCTGTTATTTCAGCAAAATTGGAACAAGGCACTTTGTAAAGTTCCTTAGAGGAGATTGCTGTGATGGTGGGATGCACAGGAGAAAAGGTCGGGCTGATTTGTATGATTTGAAAAAATGGTGTTGGTTTGCAACTTTTGGACATAGTCTTGAAAAAAAATCCTTTGAAAATGAAAACAGAACTTGAGGATTTCAATTTAAATTATCTTGAGAAATCATAAATTCAGTCATCACCACTGAAATGTGAGTCACTTGTTGGCCAAAACATGCAAAAACGTCTGTTTTGTGTTAAAACACAGATTAACCAACGTCAGCTTTGAGAAACTGGGAGATCTCATCAAGCTTTCCAGACAGCACAAGTGGAGATGAGTAGTTGTACTGAAACTTGGAAGGAGGAAACTGAGGCTGCTCTCCACTTTTCCCCACAGACCACTGTTTTACTTGATAATAAAGGATCTATTATCCTTGCCAGCATAATCAAACTTTTTAAGTTTTCATTTTTTAACGTTCAATCCACTTTGAAATTTTTCAAGATGTATTTCAAATTAAATTTGGCTTTGGTATTCTGAGCACAGCATGGAGACTTTCATATACTATTTAATGTGATTTGCTAACTTCTTTAGTTTGAAGGCTTTTACAAAAATTCCAAATCACTACTTAAAAGTACCAGTATTTACATATATATAGATGAAAATCTGGCTATAATTTTTATTTTTCAGACCTCATTTCAGAACCAAGACATGTAAGAGATGGATTCCTGGGTTGCAGAGCCAGGTTGGTGTATTTCTTCCTAATAAATTGCTAACAGTGTGCATATTTACTGAGATCTTAAAAAATATCCTTTTCTAGAAGGATAGACAGCAGTTGTCAGGCTGTATTTTAGAAATGCAGTTCTGTATTATATTTACCTTCAGTCAAAACAGATGCTGTGGGTGACATGCCTGCCCATGATCTTCAAGGTCTCTTCCAACCCAAATCGTTCCGTGATTCTGATTTGAGCTGACAAAACAGCAAATCTTAATCTTTATGATTTTTTGGGGTCACACAGTTAACTTGTCCATATTCCTGCCCAGTTAAGGACAAACTTATATGCAGAAAGGAATCATAAGCAGCTTCTTTTGTCTTTATTTTTTTGTACCAGTGGGGCATGTGTGGGTACACACACATAGTTCAGAAAACAAATCTGTCTGTCCTCTTCCATTTTATAAAATTTCCGCCCATCTGACTGTTTTTCTCTTGGAGAAAATGGAAAGAAAGAGAAACTTTCCCCACTGAGCTTTGAAGACTTCCAGTGAAATAACCAATCCTACTCAGCAGAAGGTTACCCTCAGTGGATGCGTGCATTCAAAAGGTTATGAACTAAAATTAAAAAAAAAAAAAGCAAAGCCCTAAATTGGATTGCTGGCAGCAGCTCCTCATGTTTCATTTAAGCTAGTTCAGTTAAAATGACTTTCCTTTTTGTTTGCCAGGAAAAACGAGATGCTTTGTTTAAGTTCATTACCTCTAATATTTTATAAGTAGGTGGCTAGCGAGCTGTGCTCTGTTTTCTATGAACTGACCTCTCAGCTGAAAGCATCGCCGTCTGAGAAGCTGCCATTTCACTCCTGTTTGGATGCAGAGCACCCACCATTGTGCACAGGCTCTCACAGTCCCCATTTGTGCCCTCTCATTAAACTCTGTGCCTGGGTTTGCAGCTTAAATACGGGGGAAAGGCTTTTTTCTCCCACTTGCTTTTACTCTTTGCTTCTCCATGTTAGGCACAACTGAGATGTTTCTCTCCTAGGTCACGGATAAGGTCAGACTTAAAGCACAAACGTGTCTGTGCTTACCTGTCCAGATTCCCTAGTGCCCTGTAGAGGTGTAGGAGGTGGTGGTAGGGTTGAGTCACCTTTCCTATTGGATACAAAACGCCCAGTGTTGCTCACCTGCATGGACTCGTGTGTCCACACAAATGTGCCCACAGTGCATAAATGTTCTGCATCAGGCTCGGCCCCTTTTGTCTTCTGCCGGAGGCTGGCAGGCCGTGGTGGGCAACAGGCACTTTGGGATGCTCTTTCACAAGGACTTATTTCACATGACAACAAAGCCCTTCCCCTGTAGGCAGGTCGGGCTCAGATGTTACGTGACTTGTCCCAAATTGTCACTAAATCATGGCTCTTCTGAGGGATAGAAGAATTTTTGACTCTGCTCCTGGTTTCCTCCCACCCCATCTGATTTAACACGGGTGCAGCCACACTGGAGGGGCTGCTGTGGGTCCCTGCAGTGCTGTTCCTGGGTAAGCAGGGCCAGGGGCACCTCACCAGCTCTGTGCCAAGGAATGTTTAGGACACAAAAGGGTTTTGCTATTATGCAATAATCTCATTTTAGAGCAAAATAATTGAGAAGACAGAGTATCATGAGAAATGATGGAGGGTTAAAGAACAACCTCAGTCAAAAGACTGTGAATAACTTGATGAAGGCACATCAAAGTGCTCTCTTGGGATAAGAAGCAGTCCAGCCTCATCCAGAGGCTGTAAATAATACTGCCCCCAGGGTTCTGCTGTTTAAGCAACAGTACAACAAAATTCCTTCTGCAGAGCAGGGGCTCAGTTTGGGTGCTGGTATTGCCACAATTTCCAGAAAGTATAAGTACTGCAAAGACAGTGGGAACCCAGCAGCTTGACTTCTTCCTGGCGCCTGCCTGGAGCCCACACAAACTCGGTAATTGCAGCTGCAAAGTACTACAATTGTGGGCCAGAACAGCCCTGAGTCCTTCCCAGTTTATACAAGAGCCTGTTTCTTCATTTGAAAAACAAAACAAACAAAAAATACAAAACAAAACAAATAAATCTGCTACTTTAAGGGCTGTTTCTTCAGTTTTAGCACTCTCTAAAATACTCAAATGGACTTCGAAGGCAGATACATGAAGTTCTCTGTGGGTGAAGATTAAGCAAGCCCAGTTTAATCCTACAAGGAGTAATCAAATGTGGAAACACCCTGCCCTTGGGGGACTTTCAATGAGCGGCCA
The DNA here is from genome assembly GCA_013396775.1 of Cephalopterus ornatus. Taxonomy (NCBI): domain Eukaryota; kingdom Metazoa; phylum Chordata; class Aves; order Passeriformes; family Cotingidae; genus Cephalopterus; species Cephalopterus ornatus. Next base: position 180,227 of record VZRE01011364.1, read on the forward strand.
TGCTCAGAGCAAGCTTTGTTGTTGGCTGGAGCCACCTCTGAGCTGGTTTCCAAATAGCCGTGCAATCGTTGATGCAATCCTGCCTATTAACTTTTTACTTTATGTTCTGTATATTTTTATTACAGAAGACAATAGGCAGACCAGTGTGCTTGGCTAATCAGGTTTATTTATATCCAGACCTCGTGTTTCCATTGTAAGTGGAACACACAGAGTAAAGTACAGGGATCTTTCGGGTTTTTAGAGAGAAAATACCGGGTGCTTAAGGCAAGTTGTTAGGAGACATGGTGGGCAAGTTTGATTTTAGAAATGTCACTCCGTGATGCCTGGAAATTGAAAACATCCCTTCTAGGTACCTGTTTCAGCTTTTGGAAATGATGGTCACCCAAAAGCTTTGACCCAAGTTTCACACAGAAGGCAAAATGAGTAACAGTAACTAAATGAAAATGAAAAATGATTTGTCTTTTTCTCCCTGGAGAAGAGATTCATTCTGCTGGAGCTGGATAACACTTGGAAGCTCACAGAGCTCCTTTTCATTAGAGAAATGAAAGCCTCATCATCCCTAGAGCTCTTAATTAGGCACCTTTTGCCATTCACACAAATCTGTGTCTCTGCTGTCAAGTCCTATTTGTTTTAAAAATTGATTCATTCATTTCAGCTCTTTTGTTGGGCAGCAGAAATGGATAGACCAAATGAATCCAAACACTTTGTAAATTGTAAGGGGTTTAATATAATCAGCGTGGCCACTCCAAGCTCAGAGAACAAGTGTACGCCGAGGCTTTGGTGCAAAATGCTCACAGAGCAGTAACAAAAACCATGTTCAAAGCAGAGAGGGCTACAGAGGACAGGAAAAAAAGCACATATGGAGTATTAGCTCCCTGCAGACCTGTATGGTACTCTTTCATTTATGGGGGCTATTAATCTGCAGGAATTACGTATCAATTAGGTTGGAAGGGTCAAAATGAAAGTGCTCAGTTTTAAAAATACTTCAGTTGAATGTTTTTAGTGCAGGTTTTCTGATGAGGAGTGGTTCAAATGTTTTATTTAAAGGAGATGGCAGCCCGTTTTTCACCACCTTCTGAAAAACAGCACCTTTTAGGTATTGAATATAAATTTATACTGAGATCAGCTGTGTTTGTAAGACTTCCTTTGAAGCATTTCTCCATATGATAACATTCAGTGTCTGTTTACAGGGAGGTTTTTATTTTATGCAGGAAACACTTGCTTTTGTGCAAACATGTAAATATATATATGAATGGGTGTATTTGCAAATGAATGTTTTCTCTTCATTGTTTTCTTGTTTTAAAAATCTCAACCAACGTTGAAACAGGAAAAAAACCCAATAACCATCACTAGTGGGACCTACAAAAAGCGCTGGGGATGCACAACTAGAGCTTGTGTGGGAAGCCAAGCAAAGGTGATCTGAGTCCCACCACCCAAGAGGCCGAGCCTTCCATGTGTGTTGTTGCTGCTTTCCAGGCTGAGAAGGGTCTCCAGTTATCTCCATTTTCAGGTTTGGATGATCTTTTCAAGAGGTAGCACTAAATATACAGAAGGTACGGTTTTTTCTAGAATTTTGTGCAAGTAGCCTAGGTTTGTCTGAAACTTATCTTTCAGGTTAAAGCTGCTATAAAGTTGTTCTGTGCATGGATAGAGGGGCAAATGGCCCGTTATTAATCAGTGTGCTGCATTTCGAAAGGGGGATACAGAGAAAGGTAAGTATTTAGCTTGTATGGAGACTATGTGATCTGGGGAGAAACGGGTTTTAAATAAAGACCAACATGATTAGAGGAAAAGAATAAAGATCATTGATTGGAAGTCTTGTAGGAGTCATTTTCACATTGATTATCTGATTTTCTTTCCAGTATGTACATCTTTCTCTTTAAAAGTGGTATCAGTTTGAGTCATTGTTTACTGTGTTTTGTGGCTGCCCAGATGAGCTGTGCTGTGAGAAAGCCCCGAAGTCTTTGCTCACATGCACGTAGAGGAATACAGACCATGTGTTAGATGCAGGATGTGTCCGTGCAAGTTCTCATCAGCCAAATTGTGCCCACAGTGGTGTCTCAGCTGTCAATTTGGAGTTTTATTCATTTTTTTTTTCTCAGCCTCTTAGAGGAGTTATCAACAAAAGTATCGATGTATTAGAAATAGCTTAGGAAATCAAAAAAATCTTCACCTCTTGTATTTCTGTGCCTATTTGTTGTTGCTGGTGGTTTTACAAGAGATCCAAAACAAATACCTTTATTTAGCTGAATACAGTATGGCTTGCTTTTTGGTTCCTTCTTTTTCGAAGATAAGCAAGTCTTACTCCTATTTTATTGATTGAAGGTTGAAATCTCCATAACCACACTGAGAGTCTTGCTGACAAAGCAGTGTAAGCAAATTGTCTTAGAGGCACTCACTTCCCAGAGGATGGAATCGAAAAGGATTTATGAAAGGGTTTCACACAAGAAGGAGCTTTGCTCTTTCCCATATGTGGACAGTGCTCTCACTGCCCAGCTGAGATTGCTGAGGCAGTTTGATCATGACCATTGTCAGCAAGACCTCCTCAATTGCAGCATATTATATACACTTTTTTGCCCAAGGTTATAAATGTGCCTGCAGTCTGTATTTTGCTTATGAACATGAGAGATGATCCATGCACGTATTCTGCATTTGCAGCACAAGTTCTTTTGAATAATGGCAGCAAAAGCATTAAGCATCAAGGCCTGATGGATCTGTGCAAAACCCAGCAGAGACACCCTTAAGATTCTAACTTGCTCACTTTGCACTGTAAAAATATCCTTGGGTCTCCACCTGCAAAAATTCAGAGTGAAACTCTACTCAGAAAAGCAGTTTCGTGTGGTCGTGTATCAGGGCCAGGCATCTGATGGTGTCAAAGTGAAAATGTGACATGCTGTGTTTAGCCAGACCTGAGATGAATTTTGAAAGTTGCTCAAGCTTGGAAAGTTTTACATGGTTTGGGAGGAGGATGAGCTGCTGAAGTGCTCAGCTTAGCTACAGCAGCCGCTGCAGATGCCACATGTGTGTTGAGCAACACGGGATTAACAAATCTCAGGCCTGAGAGGTAGCATTAATTGGGGGAGAATATGATGCACCTTGCAAAGCCTGAACTGTTCCTCTCTTGTTTGTATCTGGGTATTGGATGGCTCCAGCAAACCCCTGAGTAGCTGGCAGAAGAATAAGAAAAGCTGCAGCTCTTTGCTTTGCCAGCAGGTTTGTTTAACCCCTAACAGAAACACCTCAGGAAAGGTGCAGGCTCTGGCCAGGGCTTCAGTTTTTAAATTTTTATCAAATTTTGCATATTTATCTCAAAGCTGTGTTTCAGATCACAGTACATCGCTATTTGGAGCTATGTTTTTATGCTTCCATCGGAAATTAGGGCATTCAGGTTGACTTTGTCCCTGCAGAGCCAATACCTCTCCACGTTCCTTTGCTGTGACAGAGGAGGAGGTTACAAGCCTCTGTTTACATCTTCCAGTTTACTCAGCTCCAGTATTTATAGACAGGTCTAAACACCACCAGATGGCTGTATTTCAGTGTGGGACAGTATCAAAGACCCCAAAAGCTTTTTTATCTCACAGAAATTAGGTTGGAAAAGACCTCTGAGACTGTGAGGTCCAACCTATGACCAAACACCACCATGTCAACTAGACCAAATAGTGATTTGTGAAACCAGCTGGAGCTTTGCTGACAGATATCAGATATTTCGACATTTTAAAAACAGCTGCAAATAAAATCAGTAGCATTCAATTAACCAAACGAGCGGGAAAGAAAATGTGTTAGGGAAGGGAAAACAAATGCTTCCTTTACATAACAACAAAACTTTAAAGAGGAAAAAGCAATCTGACAGTATGGAATACCCCTCAGTATTGCCTGTACAGGACAGCATAATAATGCAGGACTGAGTAATGTCGCCTGAGAGATGTGATTTTGTGGGAAATGCAAAGGGTGAATCAGTCACCGTGTTCTTTGCTAAGTGAGTCAAATAAAAGACTCTGTGAGAGCCACAGTCAGAGGAAGGAAGTTATTGCCAGTCCTGGGTACTGAAACTGAGTGGGTTTTTTTAAAAGTTTCATACATTACAGCCTTCTGAAAGATTGAGTGGTTTAGGGATCCTAAAGCAACAAACAATCCAGTGTTAAAAGACAGCCTGGGTGAGGGACAGGGACAGTCTGAGACCCTGCANACAACAAGCGTTAAAAGTGTTAAAAGTGTTAAAAGTGTTAAAAGACAGCCTGGTTGAGGGACAGGGACAGTCTGAGACCCTGCAGCTGTGGGAATGTGGCCACAAGGTATTGATTTTGCCCTGAAATGATTTGGATCCACAACCATTTTCATTACTACTTTAAAACAGAGCCTGAAAATGCCTGTGTTTGGAAGAAGCAATTCTGTGCTGAATTTCCCTGGCAAACTCCATCACTGACTCTAAGAGAGGAGAAGTTGCTGAACTTGCACATGTAGGGAAGGACAGTGAATTACAGAGGTTTGCAGCCTCACGTGGAGAGAAAATTGCAGGATTCATAAAGCAGTAGCTGGAGGAAGTGTGTACAGATGCTTCAGAGACCTCTTGTGCAAACAGACACCACCTTAACTCACAGATTTAGAAGCAGAATTAACTTTATTCTTCAGCACTGGTTCTCTTAACTACTTCACTGCCACCACAAATGCTACTGAAACACCCTCTGGAATGACTGTTTTTGTGGAATTGAGTTTATGGTATGTAGTGTCTTTCCCTGAACTGATCACCCTCTTCAGCAACTCTCACTGGATTTAGTGGCTGGGCCCTGGTACTGTGTTCATCTTTAACTTCCAGTATCTGACAACTTATTGTTTTCCTAGTATTTCACGCTAGACATATAGGGTAGTACCTAAGAGACCTGACCATATGCATTTGATTTTACCCCTTTGTTTTTCAATTTGGAAACAGCTGACCCTAGATGGGATTTATTGCAGCATGAAATACCTGATTCAGCAGGTGGAACATCACATTGTGCCACCCTCCATAGCATAAGTTTCCTGAATTCATTTTGAAGTTTATAAAAGACACTGAAGAAATTAGGAGATGTGATGATCCACCGGTTTATCCACCCTAAAGCATCACAGCACTGCCTGACATCAAAATGTGACTCAGAACTTGTGATCACCATCACATCAAGTATCAGTGTGGCCCGTTTTACATACCATGAAGCAGTCAGGTTCACTCAGAGAGCTTCTAACATGTTTGCTTTTTATTTAGTTCATGCAGAATTCTTTATATTTCAGAGGATTTTATGCTAGTTAAACAAATATATTTGACTTCATAGAAGATGACTCCCGTATATTTTTTAAAAGTTCCTTTCTATGTTAGTGACATTCACATATCTACCACAGCCTTGCCAACCTATCTCAGTCTTACTTCCTTGTCACCCAGGTGCTGTGGGCTATTAATGTGTAAATAGATTTTTCCTTACTTCTTTTCTTCCTTCCTTTCTTTCCTTTTATTTTTGTAATTGTCTGATCATTTTCCCTGGAGGTGAACACAGGCCCCTGTGCTTCCCCTGCAGAAAATGAACTTCATTAAGCATGTGCTGTGTGTACCTATGGAAGCCCTGGAACAGACCACCCTTATGAGGCAATCTCTCATCAAGAAAGTTCTGTCAGCAGGATCTCCAGATCCCATTAGCAAACCTCTCTGGAGTAGGGCACTTAAATAACCAGCTCTGGATGTGCCTGTCTGTGAAAGCTTTCCAAAGGGCACAGTCCACTGAAAGCACTTCTCTGCTCCGCACAGAAAGCTGCCCTAACTAGGGCTGTACTGCAAAATGTCCTAGGTGAGCTTGGGTGTTCTGAGGAGAATGCTTTCTAAACTGCGGGGGTTTGAAGTTTGCTTAGAGACCTACTCAGCTGTATTGCCTCGGTTTGCTCCTGGAGCTGCAGATGCAAGGAGAGCCTGCACAAAGCCCCGAGGCTGCTGATCACCCCAGGTCCAAACCCTGCCTGGAAGCTGGGCTTGCTCCTGGGGGCTTCTCGTGCCGTGGTTCAGCCATGCAGGATCTTGGGGCTGCTTGTGCTGTGGGGCTTTCCCCAGCTCACCCCCTGCCTCCTCCAAGCCCCGCTTGAGCCCGTCCTCGCGTGAGGAGTTGCTCTGAAGTGGCTCTGCTGTACATGCAGGGGCTTCTAGAGCTCAGCAATGGCAGCAGAGCACCAAACTTCTCCCAAACTGAGCAGTGGGTGATGAAAGCGCACAATATAGAGGCTGAAGAACAGGCTGAGGAGGTAGAAGAGGTGAGTCAGATGTGCAGCAGGCTGAACGTGCACTTTGCTTTTGTCAGTAAGAAAGGCTGTGGCACTTTGCATCTTTTAATTGTCTGAACATGTTTTTGGCTTGTCCAAACTAAATCATGGAGCTGGGTGAGCCAGGCTAGGTGGTCATTCTCAGAAGGAAGAGGCAGTTATGTTCGAGCTCTTCCCCTGACCTGAATTCCTGCTTGAGAAACAAGCCGGTTTCTTAGCTGAAAAGTAAATGTCAAAAGATACTGGAATTAAATAATTTCTTATTTCCACCTATCAAAGAAAATTAAGTGAGAGGGATTAAGTGGATAAATGTATCAAGTAAACCAGCAGTGAAAACAATATACTCCCTTTCTACAACTGTAAACAATTACTACTGTGTGATTTGGAAACTGTCAACTAGCCCTAACCACAGTGAATCAGAGCTGCTTTCTGGGGTAATGAAAATAGAGCATCTCCCCGTCACATCAGTATAGATTGCATTAACCTTAATGACTTCTGTAAGGCTAAACCTTGTCTTGCCAGGCAGATTGAACGCTGTGCCTTGTAAGCTCTGCCTTTAACTTATCTTTGTAAAACTTCCATTGATTCTGCTCTAATTTAAACTAGAAATACAGAAATTGTCAGGTCTGAACAGACCACTGGTGCAACTAATTTGATTTTTTGTTGCTAACTCTAACAAGTGATGGATGGACTCAGGGAAAAGAAGAATGATTCATTCCCTGTCCCCTCCCCCTTCTCTTTCCACTTGTACCCTTTCCCTAATTTGTTTAATTAAGTGTGATGTGATTTCTTTACCCCCAGTTGACGACAAGTTTGTGTACTGAAATGGAAATTTTAACAGCTCTTGTGTCTTCAAACTCCCTAGTATTACTAGAGATATTATGCATGCTAGTGTAAATGTCAAATCCCAGTTTGGAAATAATTTTTCTGTATCTCCTCTATCAAATAGATTATTCTAAGAAGTTTCCAAATCCGTTGCCTGGAGCCTTGTCTTTTTTAAATCATTGAATGCTTCCTTTCAGTGGGAGAAAAAGTAAATAGGACCATGTGATTCCAAGAGCACCATGTTATTCCATGAGCACCACCATCTGCCACATCTCCTGTCTCATTATTAATCTCTGGCTAAAGTTTATCTAGTGGATTTGATAGAAGTTCCTCTTGGACTTATCCCAGTGTAACAAAATCTCACCCCCTTTCCTCCGGTTAAAGGGAATCTCTCTTCGTGTTGCACTTCGATAAAATTTCTAACTCTTCATGGGAAGAAAGACATAATTTGATCTCTCAGCTAGAATAATGTCTTCTTGGCCTAATGGTTGGTACAGCTTTATTGACTAACTTCTCAAAAATATCTGTCAACTTGAGTTCCCAACCTATGATGTAATAAAGTGATTTTTCTATAGGCAGTTGCTCAGCACTTCAAAATTGGGCCCATTGGGGTTTCAAACTCAGGATTTGAAAACGAAGGTACCAGAACTTAATTACTTTTTGTATAAAAATATAATGTGGCTTCAATTTCTGAGATATGTGAGTTTTACTTGGCTCATGCCACATTATGTTTTCTCTTAACTTAATCTCTACCACGTGTCAGAACAGTTTATTAACACAGCAAAGCCACTGTTCTTGTCAACCTTATTATTGCACAGATTTTTGCCAAAGCTCTGTTTCTGGAGTTCAGAGAATATATATTATCAGCTTGTTTGTTCCTCACATTAGCAAAAATAGCACCTGCTTATGGATTAGGAAAATAGCTCAGGAATATTTGGTTACAGACAACTACAAATACCACAACCTGCTACTGCTCAGATTGAAAGGATGCAGCTGTACTTGAATTAGAGAGGGAAAAGAGTCCTTCAAGCTGTGAAGTTAACAGGGAATCTCTGAGTAAAGCATTTTCCTACTCAGCTGGGAAGCTGGAGCATTCTGCTGGCACCTTGCCACACAGCTTTGCAAACCCACGATGTTTGAACAGCAGCACCACTGCAGGCAGTGTACTGTGATATTTTTAAAAATTCAAGTATAACTACTTTTCCTATCTTTATTCCTTGCATTGGTATGTGCAAAAGCTCCTCATTCAAGTTGGAAACTAAAAGATAAGCAAGAATGAAGCAGTTGAGAGGTTAACCTGACAATTCCCAGACCAAACAGGGAAAATATTTAAAAGTTGAGCACCTTCAGCATCATGACAGAGGAGAGAAAAACCTCAAAGGCCACAGCCACCAGAGCTGCTCTGACATGGTGTTAATAGCAGGGCTTTGCAGTTCTCGGGTTTGATTTATGTATTCTTTTCCAGTCTCCCATATTATTTCAATCCTGTTCTACTTTCCCTTCATGCAGCAAATCAAACAGGACATATCTTAGCTTTTAAAGGTTGCCAGATGTTTCTTTTATTAGGTTATTGGGAGGCAATAACTTTCAAAGGGCAGAAGAGTTTTGGCTATCAGGTGAATTTAATCAAAACAGATGTGAGAGAGGTTGTGGGGCTGTGTGAGGACAGGCCAACCTCCGCTGTGCAGTGGGAAGCAGGAGAACAGAACAACAGAACCGGATCAGGGACTGTCTTGGGCATGTGCAGTACCTAAATGAGGTCAGAAACATGTGACAGAGAAGCTGTGATATACATCTGACTAAAAGATGGTGCCCAGAGATTGGTTTTTGGCAGATTAAAGGGGTTTGGAAGCTCCATGCTTTCCCAAGATGCTGCAGTTCTAATCTGGTGGCCACAAGCCCAGGAGATCTCCTCATGCTGCACCCAGGTACTGCTCATACCACAGGGGCTGTTTCCCTATTTTCATTAGTTAAGCTGCTTCTCACCTTTGCAGCCTCGCTACAGCAGCATTTGCTAAATATCACAGTGGTCACAGTTCACTGAATATCACCGTTTGGTCAACTGCAGTTCCTTTGAGCTCATATTTTCTATTAAAAATGCCCGACTGGTTACCTAAAATAACAAAATATTGTTCTCATTTCTGAGGGCTGAGACTGCTTAAACAGAGGCTTGAATTACTTTTGAACACTGTGTAACAGACTTTTGTGTAGAGAGTTTTGTGTCATATGCTGTAATTTATTAGTCTCCCAAGCTATGCAAAATTGTTCTGTGATATTCAGTAGCCATAAAATATATGATGAAATGCAACTACCCCAAATTTCTTCAATTACTTTTGTGTATAAGTGTATAGCCGTTATTGAAATGTTTATGTGGCTCTAGGACATGTATTTGAAAGACACAGATTGCTTCAGTAGTACCTAGAGTCCCTTAACCTTGGCTGGACTTGACTCTAGGTGCTTCTGTAACACAAAACTAAAATCAAATCAAGCCCTAACTTTAGTAATTGAATGTTAGTAGCCAAGTTTTATGAAGGAAACAAAGTTCAGTTATAGTTGTGTATTTATAAAAGATGAATTTTCAGTTGTTAGATATGTGTTCATAGACAAGCTTGTGCACTCAACCAGGCAGAAAAGAGAATCAATACCACCCCTGAGCAGCAGCTCAAATTTCAAATATTCACAGCTTGTAAAGTCAAACTTGTGAAGTTTAATTGTCCAGGAATAATTTGAGGACAGTGATCTTTACGCACTTCATAGGCAGAATGCAACCGAGTTATTAACTGGAAATTATTTATTTCACTTCAGAAATTATGGGACAGTTGCAATGGGGCTGTGAATTTGCTAAAATCTGAACTTTAATTTGCTCATGAACACTGCATGATCCTCGACAGAAAAGGAACAGCAATTAGGAGCTTGTTTTCAAGTAATTCCCTCCCACCATTCCTCCTCGGAGCAGTTCTCAGAATGCCTAACCTGGCTGTCAATAAGCACATCCCTCGTGCTACAACCACACAACACTGTAGCTGTAAAGGAGAAGATTAACAAGGGATCCATGATCCCTTTTGCTTGTGACTTTCAGGTTCAGAGCAGAATTAACCTGTGATTCGTTGCCTCTGTTTCTTTGCTTAGACCAGTGAACTAAATGCCCATTTTTCTTCCTCGACTGCCAGTGAATATTTACTGCAGTTTTTCCTGTAGAGCCTTGTCCCTTTGGCAGAGCTGAGAGTTTGGCTCATCCAGTTTCTGTGTCATTATTTTGTAACCTGTGGCAAAGCTTTGCTCCTCTGTGCTGTTGTTTAATACTATATGTCTCTGGAAATGCCAGGCAGGAATCAGGGTCTGGTGGGGAAAATGCTTGTGGGGAAATGGGACAATCTTCAGCTTCCAAAATATTGTGAGTATTGTGCTCAGGGACATAAAAGCTCAGTGAAACGAGTGTTGAGAGGAAGAAAGGTAAAAATAAAGTGAACAGAATTTAGAAGACAAGTGACACTTCAGTTCTCAAGTTTATCAACTTAAATTCTGGCTTAATTCTGAGATTGCATATTGTTTAGGAATATTAGTGTTGGCAGAAATAAAGTAATTTGGAGGAGTCTGTTGTGACTTAGAGATCCCATATGAAATACTTCGGTGTTTCAGGCATGTAATCAATCTATCCTTCTTGGTGTCCAGATTTACCACTTCTGTAAGCCTGTGAAATTAATCCTCAGTCAGGGTCCTTTCAGTAGCCAACACACCAGGCCACCTCTGGCTGGGTTTGCTAAGGCAGCTGAGTTGGAGAGACCTTGCAGTCACAGAGCTGTCATGTTTGCAGACCTGGCATCCTAAATTACACAATGTCTGTACTCTTAAGCTGAGGATCCCAGGCAACTGGTGAGACAGACACCCTGTAAGGCATCTGTGAAATAGCTCGTGAGCCCAAAGTACAGAAAAAGCACAAAATAGAACCCATTCTGATCAGTCTTCACCTCATGCCCAGGCATAGGTACAGTTAATATATAAATACATACCAGTTAGAGAACAGATACAGAGTGCAGTGACACTTACTGCCTGAAAAAATGTCACATCCAGACTCCAGGATTTGGATTTTACAGGCAAGTAGTGGTGGCAGAGATCTTTCCTCTTCAAAGATAAAAATGAAAACTGAGCACCTAGCAGTTTCTTTCTGCAGGTCTACCTTAGTGCTTTATTTTGATCTTTAGGATTTAAGTAGGTAACAATGCTTGTGCCCATTAAAAAGGTGAATTTAGCAGTCCCTAATTAGGAGTTATGATGCATGGGTCCCCCTGCCAAGGACTTGGCATCCCTGCCACTGTGTTCTGCTCTTCCACCTGATGAATGTTAAGAAGCTCTTAATATTAGGAATCTTTTTTGTTGTGTTTCAGTGACAGTGCCGCAGGGTTGCAGAGTGGCAGTGCTGAGCACAGCTGTCTGCTCTGGGCTGACCCTGGAGCTGGCTCACTGTGGGTGCCTGTTCAGCCCTGCTCAGACAGCCTGGGCTCAGCATTTTAGTCTGTATCCCCTGTCTCTTAGAAGCCTTTTTATGTCAGATTGCCTACAGGTGCCAGCCAAGCAACTGCTGCAAATTATAAGGAATTGTTTGTGCTTTGCCCTATTTTAAAGCCCCTTTGTCACTTAACTGTACACAGCCACTTTCAATATATAAGCAATGTGATCTGGGGTCTTTTTTGCTTTACTCCAGCTTGTTTGAAGGGTTGTCAGTGTTTGTTCCCTGTTGAAATTCTTATCAAGATTGTACAGCTCACGTTCCTTTGGTGTCAGCCATCCTGAGATGCTAACATGTCCATTTTCAGGTCTGCCTCAGATCCTGAGGGAGGGCAGCCTTTGGCCAGGCTGATCTGATCTGTGTGACTTTAAAACCTTAAGCAGCATTCAAACCAACACACCTGTTGAGTCTGGACAGGAGCACAACACAAACCTCAGTAGCAGTGGTTAAACAAAAGCTGATGATCTACACAGAACTTATCTGAAGGAAATAATGTTTGCTTTTTTTTTTTTTTGTATTTTACAGGATGAGCCTCCCTAGTTGGCAGTTCTTTACAGCTTTTTGCTGTATATTGAATGGGAGTCCTTCACCAGCTTCTAGACATTTCTTTCACAAGAAAATAGACTGGCAGGGGTGTAGTTTTTGCCTGTCACTCCAAGTGAGATGACTCCGTTGACTCCTGTAGTTCACCGAGTGAGAAACCATCAAAAAGCAAACTTATCTGGGTATGGAGATTATTAGCAATGTGAAGGGAGACAAAATGAGGTAGATTACTATCCTTTTTGTACAGCTCACCAGGGAACATTTCTTCACGTCCATTACTTGTTTTTTGCTTTGTGGAGTGGACAAGGTTGTCTTCCTTGACGCTGGCCTTGCCTTCCAGCAAGTCTCCTACCCCCTGGTCACAGCAGAAGAGATGATGTGGTCTGATGTCTCTTCAGCCTGACCTGGACTCAGCGGCCACAACCAAACTGTGATTACAGCGATATCCTTTTTGCCCTTGCTTTTGAGAAATGCTGAGTGATGTGCGCTCAGTGGTGGCAACAGCATTCATACATGTGTTTCATTGTGCTCCAGTACCTCAGTTTCCATGGCTACCACAGAAATTGCAGGTTTGCTATACAAATTGGTAGAAGAGATTCAGAACACCAGCCCATATGCTGCAGCTTCCTGAACCTCATTCTCCTCTCCTGGGCTCAGACGTGCTTCTCTCTGTCAGGGGCTGTAATGCTGGTCTCCATCAGGTACAGGAGGTCTTTGGCACTGCCAGGTTGTTCTAGGGAAATTTGGTGCACACACCAGCCTGTCCCCTTCTGAGTTAACAGGTTTTTTGAGCAGGGAAGATGATCTGCGTTTTGACTTAGAGCTGAAGGTTTCCTCCCTGGTGGTTGGTTATTCTGCCACTCTCCAGGTGTAAAGAAACTGAGTAAATGCATATTTTAGCATGCGATTGTGGAGCTTTATGCAGAAAGGCTGCAGGTAGAACATAAAACCAGAGAGAACAGGTAAAAGAAAGCCCATCCTGGCCAATACCTGTCAGGACTGGAGACTGACAGCAGGGTCCATAGGGGGAAGAAGCATCGGAAACACTTCCTGTGCCCAAGTAGCTGCAGCTCTGCTTCCCTGACTCAGAGATGGTATCTGTGTCTTTATTTGCTTAGTGATTTTTTTTCTATTAATTTTCCTAGTTGTGTTTGAACTCATATCCAATTGAGCCTCTGCAACAGCTCAGCAACAGCTTCACAGCTGAACAGTGCACTGAGCGACAAAATGCCCCGCAGCCGTATCTTTCCCAGCATTAGCAGTCCTAATTCATTTAGTCATTAAGCAACCAGAAGCCAGTCCATAACTGTGATTATTGCCCATCTTCATGTCCTCTCCACTCCTGGTAAATCATATCTGAGAGGCACGGTGACCAGAACAGCTCATGGTTGTCAAGATGCAGGTGTGTTATGGATGTCCCTGTTCCTTTCCTAGGATATCCCAATATCTGGATTGCTCCTGAGCACTGAACTGGCACTGTCTGTCGGAACACAAATATTTCTTTCTTCACAGGTAGTTATGGAGGCAAAGCCCATCACTCTCTGTGCTGACACAGCTGTCTGTTTTAGGACTTTGTTAAACTCCTTCCTAGGGACCATCCCATCCCCTGACAAGCCCCATTGACGGGGTTAACAATTGGGCCATTTTTGAAGGCTAGACCAGACTTTGGACTTGTGAGGCAGAAGTTTTGATTCACACTCAGTCTGAGGTTCCTTTCCATGAGTGATTTGTATCAGCTTGACCTTTCTTGAAGGCCTTGTGTTTCACCAACTCTCCGGAAAGAGCAAGACTCTGGGCTCCTATTCTGCAGCAGAAAGGAATTACCCTCCTATCACAGAGTGTTTCTAGTGGGCACTTCTGCACTGTGGACTGCTTTGGTAGTCCTCCAGCTCTGCCATCCCATAATACTTTGCCTACCCAATTACTGCACAGAGGGGAGATCCTCAAGCCAGAAATGCCACCCTCTACCATGATATATCCCAGCTTGAATTTTAGGCAGTGTTGACCATCACTTATTTGAAGTGAAAGATACCCTGAAGGCGACAGATCTGGTGCTCTTATAAAACTGTCCTGTTGTCATTAGTCATGTAAGATTGCACAGAGTGGTAATTACAGACTTGTCCCATCACAGCCTCTGATGTAATGTGGTCACAAAGGGCACTCAGACCAAGTTCCTTGCAGTGTGCACTGCCTGGCACATTCAGCCAACCAAAAAGTGTGTTTATCTGGTGATAATCAGAGTGTGTTATTACATTTGAGTCTGCTATTGGAATTATTAAATAGCTTTCCCAAGGTTTATAAAATAGCTATTTTTCAGTAACGTTTTTCATCATACCACCTTGTGAAAAAGATTTCATGAGGATTTTTAAAAGGTCTGTTAGCAACGTACCAATTTAGTTAAGCATTGTAGTTGAACTCAAATCATGAATAAAATATGAAATAGATTAAGAAAGATGAATGGAGTGTTGAAAGAAGATCTGAAATCTGTTTTGGCTAATGCTCACAGCATTAATTTTCTAGAACTGCCTGCTTCACACACTACTAACTGAAACTGCTTCATCCATTCAAATATCTACACTGTCACAGAAAAGTTTCTTGTACATTTTCATTTTTTACCTACTTGAACTTGAAGGGAAGTGACCATATAGGATGGCTTCTAAGATACATAATTCTAGCATCTATGAAATTTAACTCTGCTCTGTGAAGTCTCACAGCACATGTTTAAGATAGTTGAAGATTGTGTGGCAAGATTGGAATAAATTACATTAGGCATGTGGGAGTTTGAATGTTTTCTTCTTTTCATGGTAGGTCTAAGTACAAGTGTCTTTGCAGTATTTAATATTTAAACTCTTCTTTGGAGAGAAATTCTGGCTTGACTCACTTGCATTATCCTGTAATATAATCTCAGTTTTATTGTCAGAAATATTTTCTTTTGTCCCTTACAATAGTGTTCTCTAGGCTTTTACTTAATTTTATGTATTCTGACTAAATCTGTTGGAACACAACAATACTATGGACTATTTCTAGCAGTTTGACAGCATTTAGCATCGACCTTGCTAAGAAGCAAGGATACCCATTCTTTGTTTCTCAAGCTAAAGAGCATCACCAGATTTACTCACTAGCTAGTACCGCTCCCTCCCCTAATAATGTGTTTTGTGAATTTGTCCTCCAAGTTTAATGGAGGACAGTGCTAGCAATCTGGAAAATTTGGCAACATTACTCATTGTAAAAAGCCTATTTACATATATTAAACATGCCTTGCTCTAAAGTCTAACAACCAGACCTCCCTGAACATCCCAGCAGCACTGAAGCTCTCAGGTACCCACACAGCACTCAGCATGCCTTTGCTGTTTGGTGAGGTTAATTTATGCAGCTGAGTCAGCTAATAATCACTGCAAGGGAAACACATCCAGATGTTTACTGTAAAGCACTGAGTTCTTTGGACAGGGACATTTACCAGCACTGCAGAAAATAATAAAGCATTGAGTCAGAAAAAGACCCGTTTACTACAATAGCCTGTCTCTGGCCTGTACAAATGTCAGGTGAGCAGCATAAAGACAGGGCAAGCATACCCTCAAGATGATGCCACTCAAAATACTCTCCCAGTCTTCAATCATCTGCAGCATAATTCCTAAACCAGGGACTGTGCCTGTTTTGAGGAGTCTTTCTTCCTTTCTTCTCTCGGGTAAGTTTTGAATCCCTACACACTTGGATTTACAACCTCCTGTGACAAGGAGGCTCAATGATGGCAAGGATCTTATTCCAGCTTATCCTAATTGTCTGCCTGAAGCATTAGTTCCACAGAAGAGGGGTTACACAGTGGAAGGTGCAGAGCAACTCTTACGGAACATCTTGGGCTGCCTTCAGAGGCACATGAGGATGTCCACACGGCAAGCCTTGAAAGCAGGAGTAATTCATGTTCAGTGAGCGAACAGTAACTGGGAAGCAAAAAATAAGGCTTTTGATGAGCTCCTCACTACATTTTCTCTCTTCTATGTGCTTGCAGCTTGGCCTGCTTTAAAAAAAGTTAGTGCACTTCTGGTGCTGTTTGAAACAAATCAGCCACCTTTGAAAAACAATGTGACTGTTCAAGTAGGGCTGGACAGAGTACAGTGCATAAGAAAATTCAGAGTAGTTTTAAAATCCAGACGTGCTTCAACTTATTATGCTGTGGGACTGACCCACTGCTGTATGCAAAATCCTTTTTGGACTCCTGTAGTTTCTCCTGAAGTTGTCACTCTTCATGGCAACTCCTACCCACACTACTCTTGCATGTTGATCCCTGTTATAATTTATCAGTGTTACATCTGCCCCAGTCTGTACTCTGATTAAATTAGAATCCCATTAACCACAGTTGGCTGTCAGACAAAGGAAATGTCTGATCTTATTTTCAGTATAAGACATGCCCTCTGCTCTCCTGCACATCAGAAAATTTCCAAGGAGTGATAAGGCAGCAGTTTTGATAGGATTTCTACATTTCTCCAAGGATTTATTGAAAATGTGGCAGCTCAGTAGCTGAATATTAGATTATTAAGTTGCACAGTGTGAGGTATTGTGTATAAAGTACTTCCTGAAGAGCTGTCCACTCGTCTAGAGCAATCTTTCACAGAGCAGGCAGCAGCCACCCTCCAGTGATGCCACAGCAGCAGGACCTGGAGAAAGCCACTCTTTCAATGCATTAGAACAATCACACCAAAGGACACTGTGTCCTCTTTCAGCAGAAATGACAAACCCAGTTTGGCATTCCTTTGAGAACTACTGACAGGACCTGAATTTAAGGTGCTCTGTGTTTTTTTTCTTTTTGTTGAAAAAGCAGGATATCAGTAGAGTATTTGTCTCAATGACCATGAGCTGAATATTCCCTTCAGCATTTCTGATAAAGCCCATGAGACTTGCCACAGTGTTGAAGGGATTCCTCATGCATGTCACCCTTACCTATGTATCTGGTCATGTTCCTGGAGGGATTACAAGTCCTTATTCCTCAAATGTCATTTTGAGTGCAATAAAATTTGTTGTTTCAGCAACCTGGTCTAGTGGAAGTTGTCTCTGCCCGTGGCAGGGTGGTCAGGACTAGATGATCTTTAAGGTCCCTTTCAAGTCAGGCCATTCTGTGATTCCTGTTGAGAATATTTGGAAAATCATCAAAATCTCTTCTTACTTGCTACTCTGTTAATATTTGATATTTTCCTTTCCTTCTGCCATTGTCCCTTCAAATCAGGTTGCTTAACAGCTTAAACTCTTTAAAACAGTGTGTGCCCATTTTATTCTCTTGGACCATTTTATGCCTTCTGCTAGGCAGTAATAAAAGAGAACTAAAATACAAGATTATTTTTTTTTTTAAATGCTCTCTCCTTAACTGTGCATCTTTCAGGTTGGGCTCAGCTAATCTCTGGATTTCAGCGTCAAATATTATGGCATTTATGTGTAAAACTCATTTGTACTACACAACACTCACTTGGGAAAATCCCCAAACCAAACCCTTTTTGTACCAGGTGCGTTCATTTTCTGCTATCAAAGAAAAAAACCTTGAGACCACTAAGCAGCTGCAACCTTTTCTATAGACCTTATTTATCTGATATTAGCTGAATTGTGTGTTGCACTTTATAGAAACAGAAAGAAATCCCTGCTCTAAAGCAGGTGTCTGCAATGCCTGTAAATGTCAGTCAGCCCTTCCCGATCAAAAATTAATTGTGCACCCACCACGAGAAAGCGAGCAGGTTTGAAGCACTTATAACATTGTGCTCTGTCAGGTTATTAGGTTCTCACCTCAGGAAATTCAGCTCCAAATGCCATGCAACCTACCTTAGCTGGCCATTCTGGAGCATGTGTGCAATAGACACAAAAAGTTAATAAAAATACATCAGGCACCCCCCACTGACAGCTATTTAATTACCAATCATTTGCTGCTCACACAGAGGAACAGTGTGTTGTCCTCTTGGGTGCTTCATTAGTATCATCTAATTTTGGCTGTGTCAAGGTTTATTCTGTGCTCAGTCCTTAAAGAACAAAAAAATCAAATATAATAAAAATACAACCTGTAGCTTTGTAACTGTCAGGGTAGCAACTATTTCTCTACTGAAATTGGACCTTCCAGCTTGGTTTTCACATGTTTGTAGTTTCTTTTGTTGTTTCAAACTATTTTGATGATAAGAAGGAATTCTCAAAAAAAAAAAATTCAGGTTGTGTTGTTCTTGAACAGAGCGTTATGCCCAGAGCTTTGAGCTGCTCTGTCACCACAGACCTGCAGGGGATTCTACTCATGCTCAAAGGATTAATCCCTCTCCTTTCACCCCCAGCACGGCTCACCAATTGCTGTGGTCCTCTAGTCAACCCAAAGGTTGGTGAGCACTAAGGAGCATTACAGAAATGCAGTGTTTGCAGCTGATTTGAGATGGGAGAGCATCAGCTGTGATGCTGTGCCTCCTTCTCTTCTCTTGATTTAGGGCTCCATCCTGGCCAGTGGAGTTTAAATAACCAGATCCCATTCTGTGTTCAGAAAGAATGAGATTAAAGTGAGGGACTCTTTTAAAAAATCCTTGCTGGAGCATCCAGTAGATTCTTGGGGCTCTCCTGCCATCACATTTTTGGTTTTCCTTGCTCAGCATGATAATTGCAATAGCTCCTGGATTTATATCCTGGAAGGGGATTAACACATGCATATCACTGTCTTTCAGCAGGTGCAATTTATGTTTATCTTCCTCCTGCTGCTGGTCCCATCTATTGATTTCCAGCTGCCGCCTTTTCACTTAAGCCTTGCTGCGGAGACAGATTTAGACAAAAAAGGGGTCCACACCTGGTCCTTGGGAATGGCTCAAGGTGCTTTAAATCTTTTCCAGAAACAGGACTGTGACTCCGTGCTGGAGCCACAATCATCTCATTACTTAGTCCACCTGGCCAGCCCTGTTTATCACGTCATGGTCACTCAGTAAGGATGGTGGCCCCGAGCAAACTCTAATGCCTCTGTTCTGAGCTGCCTGTTTAGACCAAGTTTTGCTGGGAAGGAACTGGATAGAGAGTAATGCTTTGGGGATTTTTAAGGACATGTCAATATGATACCTTCTGACCACTATGAGCTCCAGATTTTTTTCTGATTTGATTGAATAGTTGCCCCTTCATTTCTGTGGCATCCAATTGTTTTCTAGGTAGATGCTATGTGCTGTAGGCCAGTCCAGGTCTGTAGTGGTTTTGATTTTAGACCTTCCTTGGTAACCAAGTTGTAACCGAGGAAGTGGTCATCTTCCCAGTATTCCATGCGATTTTTTACATAAACCAGGGTATAAATAAGAAGGGAGAGAAGCCTCTTTCTCTTTTTTTTTTCCGGTAGATCCAGGAGCAGATTCTCTACTATCGACTCTGCTCGTATAGAAGAGTAAGACCTGCTGAACCCTTGTGAACCTTGAAAAGCGGAGAATGCCAGCAGTCGCTTGGTGCAATTCTACTATCTCAAGGAGAGTAGTAAGATTTTCTTTTGTTAGTTCTTTACTGGTTACTCCTAGATTTTGATTGTATATATCTATTTTGTTTTTTTTTTTTCCCTCTCCCTTTTCCCTTCGGGGCAGGCAGAGGTGTTCAGAATCCCTTCTTCTATGTACATAATATTCTAACTGTATATAAGTGTAAATACATGTATATATTTTTGTACAACTTTAGTCTGATCATTTCGGCATTTCAGTAGCTTTTCCCTTCTCCCTTTCCCTTGTGTTCATAGAAGGAGTGGACAGAGGAGAGGCTGCAAACTGTAAGGTTTGAACATTCGGCGAGAAAGTCTAATCCAAACCTTTACAAGGTCACCAACAGCTTCTGTTGGCTTTGATGTCTTTTATTTTGCCATATTTCCAGCCAAGCCCTGTGAATAATCATGGCATTTTGTTGTGGTCAAAGCACAGGAAGCTCAGTCTTTGCACCTACACTCAGGAGCTTTGCTGTTAGTGACTAATTCTTTCTGGACTTTCTTTCCAGAGGCTCTATGACAAGTTTCAGCGCTCTCTTGAAAGGTGCAGCCACCTGAGCTGGAGAAGGTTCAGACTGGTATTCTTTTCTGCAGCTGGGTCCTATTCCCAAGCTTCATGAAGGACTGATCCCAACACTGATGCTCAAAACCTGAAGCAGAAGCTACCTCCTGAGCTCCAGCACACAGAAAATGTCCTTTGGGAAATAACCACGTTCGGGATAGATGCTGTTCTGTCTGGCTGTTGCTGTGCACTGGTAGTAACTTCTTCTGTTCTTGCTGAGCCAGTTCAGAAATGCACAGTACAGACCATGCTGTAGCACTGCTGATTCTGTGCTTTTCCACTGCTTGGTTTTACTCAAGATCACCTAACACAGTGATTCTTTGGCTGGCTTATTCCCTTGTCTGGTTTTAATTGTGTTTGGTGAGCCTTCTAGACACAGTGTTGATATGCATGTATAGTACTAATTAAGTAGGGATCATGAAGTAAATTTATTTCTATAACCCAGAGAAAAGTTATTCAGAAGCATTTTTATCCTCTGCTCTTTCATTAAGAATATGGACTCATCAAAGCAAAGTGTTTGTGGGAAGATTTTTAAGAATAATTTCTTGGATCCAATTCTGATTAAATCTAGAGAGCTGCTGGCTCAACCTCCTGAGTAACCAGCTGCTGGTATTTAAGGTAAAAGTCTTGGGTTCAATTTGCTCTTTAAGATCAGCAGATCAGGAACTTGAATCCAGAACAAATTCTAAAATAAAAATCCTTATCTTTCCTTGTTTCATACTTCCACAACCTAAACCTCATCTTTTCCACATCTTTTAAAGAAAAGCTTTGCTTGGCCTAAAAATCGCCCATACAGAACTCCAAGAACCAGGTTGAAAAGTTAATTGCAGCTTCTATTCTCCAGTGTAGCATTATTGATTAGAACACTTATTAAGAAAGTAGATTTTTTCCATACTCCCAAGCTTTATTGCCCAGACTGTCAGATTACTTTCAAAAATCACTAGCTTTGTACTCCACTCGTCATTATAAATTCATTACCTGAGTTAATCTTGTTTTGTAGCAAATAAGTATATCCAGTATTATGTTCCTAGAAGTATTTCCAATCTTGCTTTGGCAAAACACTGTGTTTTTAATGGCTTAAAATTTTGTTTGAATCTTGTTGCAATTGAGATAGGAAGAACATAATCTATAATACTTTTCATTTGCTATATCTACTAAAGTGCCTGCACTGTACTTTATAAAAATATTCCTATACCTGAGGTTGTTACTGGCATCTCTATACTAGAGGAATAGAATATGTAGCACCTTTTAATTAGTCACCTACCCTTTTTTTCCTGTCTTTCATGATGAAGGCAAATTCTAACTTTCTTTTCTGCCTCTTTTCCCAATTCAACCTGGCAGGCAAAGATTCACTACAGGAAATAACACCAAGTGCTTTCTCTGGGGATTCCTTTGCCTTGGCTGCTGGCTTAAAATCTTTTTTCCTAGTTTAAGGTCTGATTGAAAAAAAAGCCATTCATTGGTAGTTTATTAAATTAAAGTAGAAAAATGCAAGGTGAG
The DNA here is from genome assembly GCA_013396775.1 of Cephalopterus ornatus. Classification (NCBI taxonomy): domain Eukaryota; kingdom Metazoa; phylum Chordata; class Aves; order Passeriformes; family Cotingidae; genus Cephalopterus; species Cephalopterus ornatus. The sequence continues at coordinate 201,887 of VZRE01011364.1, forward strand.
GGGGAAAGGCAGTATCCAAAGCAAGCCATTAAATTTCACTGATTTCAGGAGTCACAGCATCCTTTTGAGATATTCGCTGTGTTCTAGTCATTGTAGAGGAGACAAATGCTTTAGTTAAGCCAGCTGTCAGGTTTAGTGGAGCTGAGCAGTGTATTACCCTCCCTGCCCAGCAGCATGTAACTTCAGAACTCTGTCCCAGATCAAGTATAAATGGTATCATGTTAAAGTGTTACCTTCTCATCTACGGATATCAGCATCTCTCAGGGCCTGATCTGTCACCTGAAAGTTTACAGCAACCAGTGCAACTACTTGCATAAAAATGAGCACAAGGATGTTGGCACAGCTGCCAACATAGTGAGTTTGAGACTCTAAGATAGATGTGGTCATGCTCTGCATCCTAGTTGCTCTCCTTCCTTCCCGCTAAATTCTCTAAATACAGAGACAAAAATCTTTATTCGAGCTCTTCAATCAGGGAGGTCATGAAAAAGCCACAATGACATGACTGTGAAGGCAAACAAACACATATGCTTTCCAGACATCCATCTATTTGGTGACTGTGTCAGAGCCTCTAAAGACAGACAGAATCATGTTCACCACAGCCTTCATCCATGAGAAATACAGCATCACTTGAAGGACCTTTCCTAAGCCAGCACAGGCCAGGGAACTCAGTAGCAGAAGTCAAAATTGCCACCTTCTGGGATAGTCATGAATATTAAATCACACTCTAAAATGATCATATGGAAGTTGCCCTGCCTTGCTAAATAAATTAACTTTTCCTCTGTATTCAGTCTCTTTGGGTGAAATAGATTTGTTGCAGTGGCTTGGTTTTGTTAGTATATCCACGAGTCAGCACAGGTCAGTGAGCAAACTGAATTGTCATCTGCCTGTGTGAAGCAGAATTGCTCTCTACATCTTCATCCTCAGTGAGCCTGGGGAGTCAGAACAACCCTGCTCAGCACAGCCTGTCTTCTCTAATGCACAGGCAAAGGGGCTTTCTGGGTGCTGGTATGAACCATGTCACAGCAAATGGCTGCTCAGGTACAGCCACTGCTCCTTGGCTTGTCCAATCCTTGTAGAACCACTTTGCACAGTGAAAGGAAATTGTTTTTCACTTTTATGTTCTCTAACAGACATCAAAAGTGATTTCTGAGATTAATGCAGTATAAAATTTTAACTACCTTTGTATAGCTTCCCACTTTTTAGACAGGAAGGTTTTTGTTCTCATCTACAGTGTGATGTGCTTTGGCAAAAGCGATCTTACTCTTTTTATCAGTGGCAGCTTGGGATGGGCATAATATTTACAAATGATGCCATGAACAAGTTATGCAAATCACCCAAATGAGAACCAGTAAGCTTTTATATCCTGCCAAACAATCGTGTATTGTAGAAATGCCACATTTTACAGTCAATTTGAGAAATGTTTTAGAGACTTTAAAACATTAGTGCCCTATTTTTCATATTGCTCAACATATATAAGAGGATTTGTTAGTACCATGAGTACAAAAATACAAACCTTTGGAATATGAAGGAAAAAATAACCGTAATAGATTTTAAAAACCTAAGTGACTTTGAAAAGCTTCTTGGAAGTTCATAACACTGTCAATTTTTTAAAGATCTTGTCTAAAATTGAAAACCTGTATGACTGCAAAGAGGCAATCTGTGCCTTTCTACTAGTATAAAAATACCATTTCTTAGTGCATGTAAATGAGCCATTATAAAATAAATCAGCAAAAAGTAATGGATTCTCTTAACCTATTAAGCTCTCCAAAGGGCTCATCTACACTGCAGAATTCACAAGTGTCTGAACCGAGCTAAAGATCAGTGACTGCATGGCCACATCAACTGTGATTTTTTAACATTGTTCCACCTTCCCTTTAGCAGTGTCCTGAAGAGCATCGTTTTTAGGAGGTTCTGGCCACCCAAAGCAGAGTTCCTGGGAGTCACCTATCCCAGGAAGATTTGCAAGACCCCCTCCTTTCTTAATTCACTGCGGGGTCACTAGTGAAAGACCAGAGAAGCCAATTTAGCTTGTCAGCTTCTACACTTCCACAACTTATTTTTAAGTGATTTATCTACATTTTGAGACAGTATTGAATTATTTGTAAGCTCTAATTTTTTTCATTTGAAAAGGGGTGTGTGGGTTCTTGGATTGGAAAACTAGCCCAAGTTTTTTCTCAGAAGGGAAATTGTTAATGACAGCAATAACCCACAAAACTATTCTCCTTAGGTCTAAGAAAGAAACAAGGGAACGTCTTCACGAGGGGGGAGGGGGGCAGAATAAGCAGCAGCAAATATTTAACTGATAGTAACAGTGAATTTGTAGGAACTGAAAAATAATAACTTTTTTAAAATATGTTCCCATGAGGTTTTTTTCCAAGCAAAAACGTTTTCATGGCATATTACATCTCAGATCCTTACAACAGCTTTCTACCATCCCTGAAAGGAGCTAGTAGAAAGGGCTTATTTTTTCAAAGCTCTTCTAAGTCTCCATCTCCCTACCGGACTTTATTTAAAAGGTTACTCTATATTTAAGAGAGTGCCAACGCCTCTTTCCTGGTGTTTCAATATTTTTGCGCTGAGCCCGATGCCTTTGGTTTGCATAAGGCTGGTGGTGTGTGTCCTTTTTCCAGCACTGAACTATTTACTGTTGGAGAAGGGCAGAGCTGGTGATTTTCTACCCTTGGTTTTCCACTAAGTCTTTTCGGTTAGGGCACACAATAGTTTTGGTTTGACCGAAACCGCGACAAAAGCACCTGGGCTGGGTGAAGCCCGGCCAGGCCCTGCCGGCAGTGGGGACACGGGGAGGGCGAGGGGGGACATTTCAGTGGTAAAAATCAATGCCCAGGGTTAAGTCGGGAAGAAGGGGCGAGGAATGCCCGTTCACAGAGTAAAACCAGTGTGAGGAAAAACGTGTGCGTGTGTGTGAGGGGCATCGGGACAATCGGCAGATGAGGGGACGGGAGGCGCTATCTTGGCCCTGGAGAACAAAAGTGCATCCATGGGCAACTGCTGGAAGCGGGACCTGTCCCTTTCCAGAGCCTTCTCCTCGGCAGGAGCAGTGCCAAGGGGGTAACTGAGTCCAGTGAGGGGCTTTGAGTAGTGCAAATCTTTGTGCAGTAGATTTAAATATTGTGCCTCCTTGTACCCCAAGGACAACAGGGCCTCTATAATGGCGTCTGCTGCGCTTTTCCATGCTCATAAAATATCCTCCCACGTTGTTGCACGGGGGTGTTGGGTGTTCCCAATCCAGTGAGACCCCTGCCCCAGCTCCTGCCCATATCAGCCATGTGTTTGCAATACCTTCATTTGTTAGGTCTAAGTGTCAGGGCCAAATGAGAACATTACCCCTCCGGGAAGTGCCCCACGAGTTTTTGGCACTGAGGAAGTAACTATTGCACTTAGATCTCCTGGCAGTGTTATATTGTGAGCTATTTCACCAGTGCTGTGGCATGTGCAATATATATTGTGCGTGTTCCAGAGACAGGAGAGATGATGAATGGGTAATGTGTGCCCTGCTTTCTGCTTCTGTTGATAAGTGACTGATAAAGCTGACAAATAGCTGGATTAAGTAAACAGAGCCTACATAACTCATTCAAAGCGAATAACTGTTTACAAATTATCAATTGTTATCTGCACAGTTGTGAGTTAGGAATGATGGATCCCATTCCTGTGTAGAAATAATGGGACAGTGATTATGTGTATCAGGTATGTGAACAGTAAAACTGGCCATCTGACAGTGCTCATCCTCAGGACAGGGACTGGCAAGAAAAAGAAATGTTGTTTGGACCAAGAGCAGCAGTTTTTGACTCCAGCAAAGAACAAGAACCTGAATACAATAGAGGCTTAGGGATTTGGCTCCTAAATACAATCAGAATAATTTTTAGGCTTGTTTAGAAGCTATTATAACTAGTTACTACTCAAGGACCAATTTCCATCTCATTCCCGTGAGTAGTGTTTGCAGAAAATGTAGAATGTGTATCTTTTTATTAGAACAGGAAGAAATGCCTGCTAATATAATACCACTTCATTTCATAGTTCGCTGTAGGATGAGAATGGGATTTCAGGGCTGCTGATGTTTTAATCTCATGTTTCCTTGTCCAAAGTAAAAAGCTGTGTACAAGCGATGTCAAGTTAAACACACTTAGTTCATCAATGGCTGTGTCATATTTGTAGCACATGTTAAAGGTGTGGGAGGGTTTATGCTCTGCTCTGTATGATCAAGTGCTTGCTTTTAATTTAGTGAGTCATCTCTGCAACATCCTGATAACAAAACATGGCTTCAGATTCCTGAGATAGCACCGAGTGCCAATTGCACATCAGAGAGAAAATAACTTGGCTCGCAATAGCCTGGATTGATCCACAAAGAAAGAGGTTATAAACCGTAATGGAAGTGCTGACACAACCAAAGGCGATAATACACTTCAGTACAGCTCTTAGCGAGAGGGTACCCGCGGCTCTCAAGGGTCTCGCTGCGGCCGGACCACTCGTGCTGGAGCAGAGCTTTCAGCGGGGACTTCAGGTGATGCATGAGAGCTCCTGGGTGCGCTCCCTCTTGGGGGTTTGGCACCCTCTGCTGTCCAGTTTTTGAACAAAAAAAAAAACAACAACAAAATAAAGAAAAAAACCCAGAAATTGGACTGTACAAGAGACATAAAAGGGCAAATCAAAGCCTTAACTGAGTGATTTTGGTAATCAACCCCCTGCACTCTTTCTTGCCGCAGCGAACAGCGAATGTTAAAAACAAATATATTTTTCTTGCTTCACAATAGTAGTTGCATAATAGCATTGACTCTGTTTCTCACAACTAAGCTGACCAAGCCTTGGCTCCTGTTCCCGCTGTAAGGCTTCCTGACCATTCAGGTTGGATGCAAGCAAAGCACAAAGGCTCTGGTGCTGGGGGGGGTCTCAGATATGCATGGGAAGGCTTTTTATGCCTCAGCAAGGTCTCTGTACAATTGTCACTGAGTTAAAACAACCCTTCCACGGTGGAAATGCAGTGGAAACAAGCGGGTTCATACCTAACATCTGGCATGACTGTTCTTGCTACATGAGCATCTTGTGCTGCAGCTGATAGTGCTGAAAATTGTGTAGGGCACCTTATGCATGTTTTAGCTATTTAGCTAAATGTTTATTCACTCCAGGTTTTTTTGGAAACAAGTAACAAATGGTTTCCTTGACAGAGAGACACAGAGCTTTGCTTCGGCGACAGAAACATGGAACACCTGGCTCCACAATAAGGGGAATTTAAACCTAAGAGCTCTGGAAAACAGGAGGCCCATTTCTATTGTTTGACTACCTCCACTGAAGAGCTCCTATATTTGATTGACAAGGTAAAAAATATTCTGTATAGTAGGCATGGCAGCCTGTAGGAAACAGCCGCTGCTTGTTCCTTATGTATTTCACTTTTTGGATCTGCATTTTCACACTGTGTTCAAGATAAAAAATAGGAATTTATCAACCAGAGCTGCAACACACACAGTGCCAGTCTTCCCTTAATAGGACACTAGAAAATCAAAGCTGTGCTTCCCATTAGAGGTCCTTTGATGGCTTCAATTATTAAATGGTTTCAGTTATGGCTTTATGAGTTTTCAGTTATCTGTGGCCTCAAGTAGGAAATCCATTGCAAAAGTAGGGCAAAGCAGTGTTCTTCTGAGAGCACAGAGAGCTAGACCCTGACAGACACTGCTGCATTCCCTCTCAGGTTAGCTCAGGTTCTGAGTCATGTTCCTCTGGCGTTAACCTGGACTCCAGAACACGCAGTAGGGCATGTGGCATGGTTCTGTACAGCGTGGGGGTCCCTCCCCCCATACCAGCCAGGGCCAGCACCCCCTTGCCCTGTGTGCCCTGGAGCTGTGTGGTTCTCAGGCTACAAGTTCAACTACAGGCTGTTCTCTGTGCCTGTGCCTGCTAATGTCCACTGTGTCCCCTGGGAAAAATAATTGGAGAATGCAGCTATAGGGCAAACTGCTGCTTGTTCCTCTTATGTTTCACTTCACTCCAGCAGTCTCGATGCTGCTTCCTTAACAAAGCATAAACAGATTTACTAATCAACTGCTTTTCTTTCCATACCCACTCTGCTTCTCCTCACATCTTCTCAGACCTGAGATTTTAACTAAAGACTCAGAATGCTCATACTCATTCCTATTATAAGAAGAAGAAAATACAGTCATTCTAAGAAATTCCACTTTTGGAAATTGCTTTGTTTTCCTTTTTTTGCTGCAACAACCACAATATTCTAAATAGACTGCAGCTTTTCACGTTCAGTCTCAATAGGAAATAAAATGGAGGAAGTGCAGAAGGCAGCACTGGCATGATTTGCATATAGTCTTTGAAAACAAGTATAGGATAGTGGCAACTGAGAACCAGCTTTATATCAGGCTCTTGCTACAAAAGTCTTCAAGTCAAAGAAAGAAAACATGATCTTGTGGAAAAATAACCCTCAATCTAGTGTTTACCTGGAAAACAACAAAAAAAAAAGAAACTGTTCTTTTAAAAAGGACAAAGAATTAGATAGAAACCTGAGTGGTGGGAAAATGCTAAATAAAACCCAGAATCCTTATTTGAGATCTCCAATGGGTGGAAGCCACGCTATCCAGTGCTGCCTGTGCATGGGGCAGTCTGGTGCTGAGCTATACATTCAACCACAGATTGGTTTCCCCAAGCATCAGCCAAGACATTGTTTTTATTGATTTATTTTGCTATCTTCCCATTGCAGTGATAGGATGACAAAAGAACCACCTGTGGGTATCCTAATATATCTAATGCCAGCAGATTTTCAGGTTGAATAAAAACAATAAATCTTTCTAGGCACAAAGGGGAGACTGCAAGGTAAGTTAATTTGGGAAACTAAAGAGCATGATTTAGGAATATTGGGTTTGTTAGAATGGTTCAGACTGGTCCTCCTGGCTTCCTAACTTCTCCTCAGAGATAGTTTTTAATAAATGACACACAAGAAGACAAAATAAGCCCCAAAATAGTTAAGTGTTCAGTGACACTTCAAGGCACTGGCCTGCTTTCTGACAGTGTAGCAATAATTGTGTTACACCAGTGAGCAAAAGGTCTGGTTCTCACTGTGTTAGGCACATTACAAGTGTTCCAAAAATTAGGTGGCATTTCCTAAAGAACCCAGGTACAACACAGGTACTCATGGCTGTGCTGATCACTTCAGCTATCATGGGACACAGCCTGTATTTTCCCTGAGGCAGTCCAGTCAGATTTGTCGTACAACTTCTTAAATTAAGGGAGAAAATGAATAAACATGTAAACCTGTTCAGCTGCTTAATATATTCACAAATCAAGGCTAAAACAGTAGCTAGTCAAAGATGGTGTAGAGTCTAGCATACCAGAACACTAAGTTCTCTTTCTCTGCAGCTCTTCCAAAGGGTTTTCCTGTCTCCTCACTTCCATGAGCAGGCTGAACTTGTCTCGTGGGCTGCTCCTAAAAATGCATATTAAGCCATCATGGTAATATAAGGCTCCTTGGTTCTAATATATTTCAGACCAGTGATTTTAAGCTCTTTTGAGCTTTCTGCTAGTAAAAGCTTCCAGATTAACACCCCTCTGAGACTGTGCTACTCAGCTTTCCCCTAAACAGGTCCGGCATGGGCTGCAGTGGCTGAAGTTCCCTACAAGTGCTGCTTTGCTGTTGTATCTCAGCCCTGACCCATTCTTGGCAGTGCATCTGGGAAGGTTAGTTTTTACTTTACAGGAATTTCAACTCCTGGTGACTGTATTGTATTTCTGCGTCTAAATTTTGATTCTGACCACAGGAATCCAGGCATTCTTCTTAATTCTGATTTTAAATTTTTGGTCATTATACTAGAAAATTATAGATACCTGCACACTGCTACATGTGTAGCTCAAGAATGCAGTTTTGAATGATCTGGCAAAATGTCTAATATATTTACACTTCTTTAGATTGCTTAAAGGAGCATAAATAAAGGCTCAGTATATCTGCCCCTGAAACCCCAAATAATATTGGTAGTGCTTGCCTCTGTAAAGCCAAGGCAGTAACACACACATGCCAACTTCTGCACCTTTCTCAGACACAGGGAAATAAATGGAATTGAAGATATAAGAGCTCAGGAGATATTTCAAAGCAAGCCAATAAAAGAGAAAAGCTAGAAACTGACACTCACCAATAACAGGATTCTTAAAGCCTCAAATTCGATAAACCCACAAACCAAAAGAAATTAAGCAGGCTGTGCCACTTCAGGACATCATGCTATGGGATTTTAACAAGATTCATGGGTATTTAAAAGTAATGGCATAAATTGGTTATTTAAAGTCAATATTGATTTGTTGCCAGATTCTGCATATCAACAATTGCACTTGAGTGTCCATTTACTTTGCTCAGAAATAAATATTCCTGCCCAGCTGCACGTGCTGGTTGGAAGACAATCAGTTTTCACCACTGGCAAAGGGACAGGTTGTTATCTCAAGCCTCATGGTTCATTGATTTATCAGTGGTGGTGTAAATACAGAAATTCATAGGAATGCTGTCAAAATCATTTATTTAAAGCTTTTTTTGGAAGAAGAATGATAGCATGCTCCCAGGTAAGAGTGCAAGAGGCTTTCTGAGTATTTGGGCCTATTAGCTGGTTCAGGTAAATTATCTCCATTTGATGTTTCTGGCTGGCAGAGTTAATTTATTTGTACAAAAGTATTTAATGATGCAGGGAGATTGTTATTGGTGGTTTAATTATTGTTTTGATCAGAGCTTCTGTATGGGTGGTAGTACTCCTAATAAGATAATCATACTTTTTCATCTGTTAATGAGTCTTTGGAGTATTCCCAACGCAGTTTTAAGTCTTAGTTGTTTTCCCGCTCTTGGTTTAATTTCTGTGTTTCATTTGGCTTGCATAATGAAACAAGATGGGCTGCTTTACTGCTGTTTATAATCAGTCTCCCTAATATGGTTTTACTGTGCCTGGGCTGATTGGGATTTTCCAAAACTATATTAACATCTCTAATCTGGAGGGGGGGGGTGGTGAGAAGAAATCACTTTACCTGTAAATTGAAACAAATTAATTGGGGTTTTGTTCTTATGTAGATTATAATATCGGTTTTGCACAATCTCACTGTGGTATCTAAGCTTTATCACTAAAAAAAATGTTGTCTGCCTCTCTTTTCCCTCTATAGCTCTTAAAAAAAAACCCCAAACATTCCCTGTATCTCCTCCTACAAAGACTTATGTACAGGTGTTAAGCTGACTTGTATGAGAAACTGAAAAGTAGATAGAAATGTTAAGAGAAGAAACATAAAAGAGCGAAGTTAATTTCATATAATTACAGGAGCTTTGCTCTTCTCTACAGATGAATATTCTAGTTCCCATAGTATCTTCTTTACGGAGTATTTATATACTCAATTTTCCCCTGTTTTGTGACCATACTTGCTTTCTCTCTGCTGCGCTTTTTATTCTGAGATTATTGGATTACTGATTCTGATTTGTTTTGAAGCCAACATTGGTTCTGTTGCAGTAGTGTGCATGCAGGGACAGCCCACACTGCGGAGATATAAAATCCATGGGGCATATGAAGAAGCAAGTGGTGCCTGAATGTTCAAGTGTTCTGCTGCCACGAGCACAAACAATATTTCAGTCCTCCACAATAGTTATACAGGTGCCTACTACGCAATTTATACTGGAGGAAGGTGACAGTTAGCAAATTCCTTCTTCTCCTCTGGAATTTTGTCATCCTCTTTGATGCCATGGAAAAAGAAATGTACTGAAGCAGTAACAGAAGTGCTCCCAATCCAGCTTTACCTTCAGAGCTGGACGTGGCTTTTTATTAGGTTATTGTTAGAGTCTCTTTTGAAGTGCTTCACCGTTTTTTATGTGATGAGGTGTTTCACTTGTGCCATGTCACAGAGCTTCCAGAGGCAACAGGAGATGCACAGAGGCCTGGTTACATTCTGGAGGTTAGTTACTGAAAAAGGAAAAGGAAGGACTGGAAGGAACCAGTTTAGAGAGGAATAGGGCTTCTTGTATTTCATCAGGTAGCACAGATCTTCAGAGTTAGCAGTAATTTCCTACTCATTACACAGTCAGCTGTGAAAAGGGCATCAATCACATCTGCTCATAAGTAACTTGGGAAAATTGCAAGATTACTCACAGTTTCTTTCCCCATCTCTCCCAGGCTTTAGCCTGAAAATTTTTCCCCTCTCTGTTGTGACCTGTATAATGTGCCTTAGACATGCAAAGTCTTCAACTGTGTTAACTATGGAAAAATTACGAAGATTTTCATAATATGGCAAGTATCCTAATATCTTATTTATTAACATGTGAACCTGGGGAACACAGCTAACACTGGACCTCATATATAGGAAGCTGTTGTACAAGTACAAATTAAAGCAAAACCTCCCTGAAAAGCTAAGTCTAAATAGACTGAACAAACTGCAGGGCAAAAATACACACGTAAAGTGAACAGTATCATGGCTGGTAAATTTGTTTTTCTTACAGTGATGGGAATCAATCTGTAGAGTAAAATAAACCAAACAACCCAAGTGAGGTACAAGAGACATTAAAGGGAACTAATAAAAATTGGGTGTACAGCAGCCAGGAGAAATGAGAAAGAAGCAAAAACGCAGGTGGAAAAAGCAGTCAAGCATATAAGACCGTGTTCAGAAGCTGAAGGGGAGAGAAGGTGGAAGCTGGGTGTCCCATTCTGTGGGGACCAGTTTCCACATGCTTTCTGCTGCTGCTGCCAGCTGAACATCTAACTAATGGCCCTGTAGCCTCTTTTTTTATCACTTACTCTAAAATGACTGAAAAGGGAGTTATATGGGCCCTGAAGCTTCCTTGTGCCAAGTCTGGAGCCTGGAAACCAGAAAGCAAGCAGTTGGGGAAGGGAGGTATGGAGCAAACCACTTGGATCTGTTTCTTTCCTCCATCCTACAGCTGAACCTCATCAAGCATATTTTCTTGCCAACGAAATGCCTTTGGAAGAGAGCTGTCTCTAATATTTGTAACAAAGGGAAGTGTTGCCTCAATAACTATTAACATCCCCAATGTCCAAGCTACCAACACATCTGACACCTGCTGCTAATGGTGGGAACATCTTTAATAAGGCCACTGAAGGAGATGGATGGTCTGAATTGCACTTACTTTGTATGCCACCAGCACACTTCTGCAACAGCAAAGGGAAGGGTTCGAGTGGCTGTTCCCTTGTGTTTGTGTTATGGTTCCTTTGAGGATTAACAGATTGTCTTTCACTGGGCTGTCAGCTGAGCCTTTCACCAGCTTTAAAACTGACATAATTTTCAGGCTAACCAAAGTCTGAAAACAGGAAGAGCAAAGCAGAAGTCCAGGGATGTCACTCAATCACCCACAGGAGGTTATTTTCTGGGTTAAGAGTTAGTCTGATTCACTGGCCACAGAAATGGCAACTGCAAATACTTCAGTGGATGTCTCTGGTTATTATCCCACAAGTACAAGCTGTTCGTTGTTGCCCATGGGAACAGCGGGGAGCACTGAAGGTTAAAAAGTCTTTGGCAAATGTTCTTCAATGCTGGAGTAAAATACTGTATATTTTGGAAGAAGACATGCAGTTCTAAGCTATAACAGCTAAACATCAACAGCGTTTGCTGAGGAAGTCCCTATAGTTATGGAAAACTTCATGAATTCAAACACTGTGTCGAGCTCCCTGTGGAGTCAGACTAATCTGGGTTGGTCTCAGCTCCTCTTTGGGCATCCTAGGCCGTGCTGACCTGTCCTGCAGCTCTTGTAATGTCCCTGTTTCCTTCAGAAATACCAACTTTTGCCCCATTAAGGGGTTGGGTTAAAGACAAGGGTCGCAAGGGGCCCCAGGATTTCAGAAGCAGTCTTGAGTTTCCTACGTAAGGCACAGATAGTAATTCCAGCAAGACCAGTACATGGTACTCATATGTCTAGGTTAGCTCTAGTCTCACAACCTTTACTTGAGCCAATCTTCTAATCTAGAAGTGGGGACAAAATGTTTTAACCAACTTGTAACTGATTTTAACCAATATATCTGTAAATCAAAGCAGTCACCTCTGTGTTTTGCTCTGGCAGACACTTGTAATATTTCTATAACCGAATTATGCCCACTAAAGGGGAATGCTCTGCCCCATGAGTTACATTTCAGTACAGGCACAGAACTGCAAACCCACACTGGTCCTGTTCTCAGCACAGGAATGTAGGGCTTGAATCTGCTGCCTTCTTGGCACTTGCTGTCTATAGGAGTGTGGTCCTAATTAATTTAGAAAAACAAAGCCAAGCTGAATGTTTCACTGAAAGGAGCAGAAACCCCTGATTGGGGAAACTGGCTGGCACTTACATCCGAGTATTGATTATCTAACACTGTTCACACAGCTTGAACACTTAAGCTTCAAAAACGTTTTTTCTTAATATGAGGAAAAGGCAGTGTGATTCTAACAATATATGTGACTTACTGGTTTAAGTACTGAGGATTTAGAGAAAATTTAGAACCTGTCTTTAATCACTTAATGTAAACAAGGAAAACAAATTTTATTTATTAGGAGACTGATGATCCTAAAAGGCATGCAGCTTATTTTGCATGAAGGATTCCGGTTTAGTTTTGTAGAAGAAATGGCCTACCATTGTCTGCCTCAAAACTAAAACTAGTGCTAAAATATAGTAGGAGGTTGTAGAGAAACAGGTGAACCATCGTGGTTCTTGGGGAATAGTGTGTTGCCAGTGATAGCTTTGGTTGAAGAAATGGGACATACTGAGAAATTTGTGGGAAGCCCGGAGCTGGGAAGTTTCCCAGAAGCTCAGGAGCAGAGCACGCTGCCTTACAGGAACTGCATTTGCCACCTTTCTCCTGGGGCCAAAGGTGCAGACAGGCTGCACAGAGAGTGAGTAGCTGGAAAAGGGGAAACCTTTGAGCAGGCGGCATGATAAATAACCTTAAAAAATAGAACAAGAGGCTTTTTTTTTTTTTTTTAAGGCATAGTATCTTGAACTGCTCTGGCACAATTGATGAAGATGAGCTATTGCCTGGAGTACCAGAAATGGGTTGGAATATAACAGCAAGAAGTCATGCACTTAAAGATTAATTAGAATAACTGCGAGTAAGCTCAGAGGTTCATCAAATGTGAGATTACAAGAGGAGGAATCCAGGTACCTTATTGGTTGTAGGATAACTATGATGCCACTCTAATGTAGTCTTAAAAATGCTAATGTATTCCGGGATGCATCGAGTGAAGTATTTTCAGTAGACAGAGAGGTATTAATATCATGGTACAAGGCAGCTGTTAAGACCTTGTTTAGAACTGTGCTCACAAGGTAGAAGGTATAGAGGACACTGGAAGAGTGGAAAACCTTTATGGAGAGAAGATTAAAAACAAAGCAGAAAGACCGAGAAAGGATGATCTCATTACTATTTATAATTTCTAGTACATTTTAGGTAAATATCAGAGAGGCAAAATTATTTAATTTGAAGGGCAAAAATGGTAAAGAACAAATGGCTATAAATTGGTAGTGAATACATTTACACTAGAAATTAGAAAGTTTCTAATTTCAGAAAAGGGGATGCTAGGAAAGCCTTAAAGATAGAAGCAAGGCACCTTGGCTGTCTGAAGGCAGAGTGCCCAAAAGGCGGGTTAGTTATCCAGTTCATCCTCCAAACTGGATAAAACGGTGTTGGGCGTCTCGTGTATTGCCATTCCCGTCAAGGGGATATAAGGAGGCTTAATCCCCGTGCGACTAAATGTGTATTTACAGTGTGTTAGCCCCGTGTTTCAGGAGGTTTGTTAACGTGCTAGAAGGTCCAGGAAGAGTCAGGTTGCTTTCCGTGCCTTTTTAACCTCCAAATCACCAGAGATGACACAAAGTGAACGTCTCGAGGAGCTGGCCAGGCGAAGGTTCTGTAAACAGCTGCTCTTCTGTGAGTGACGATTAATGGGACACAGAAGTCAGGGTACAGAGGCAAAACGGACCTTTTAGGTGTCTCACGGACCAGACTGGTGTGGATCACGTTTCTTTCTCTATATTGTTTGTTTCCTCCCGAACGTTCTAAGAAAGGGCATGTTTCTTGCGCTTGCCGGACTGAGAACTTCGTGATACTTGACTTTTTCGGTTTTCTTCCTGTTGCGCACTAGTTTGGGGCTGCTACAGAACAAGTCCTCAGTTTCTCAGAGGCTGTGCTTTGGGAAGGGGGTGGCTGCCGTGCCTCGCGGTGGGCGCGGAGCTGTTCTGGGGGACTCGGGGACACAGGCTGTGTGGCCGGGCTGGCCCGGGGCTGCCGCGAGCTGCACCCGATTATCCAGCCAGTGTCTGCCGGGACTCAATTAGGCGGTGCGGCAGCGGTTTAATTTGAATAGTTAATTACGGCGTGCCGGGCCGGGAGCGGCGGCGCTCGGCGGGGCCGGGCATATCGGCTTGGCGAGACCCCCCTCTAGCGGATGGCCCGGGCCTCGCCCGCCCCTCGGCGGGAGCGGGAACGGGAGCGGGCCGGTCGCCGCACCGGGAAACGGAACCGCGGGGCANCCCGCCCCTCGGCGGGAGCGGGAACGGGAGCGGGCCGGTCGCCGCACCGGGAAACGGAACCGCGGGGCAGCAGCGCTCCAGCCCCGCGGGGCCCTTCCCCAGGCAGCGCCGCGGCGGCTCCGAGCCCCGGGGCGGCTCCTGCGGGGCGCGGGGCCCGCTGTCCCGGGCGGGCTGTGCTCCCTCCCGAGCGCGACGGGAAACGCCGCCGATTTTTTACTTTAAGCCAGTGGGAAGCGGAGGTTTCTCATCCGCGTGGAGAGCAACATCTCTCCTGCGGGAGAGGGTGCGTGGCCGGGTACATCCTGCTGGGCATCGCAGCGCGTCGCTCGGGAGTAACCGGACCTCGGCGCGTCTCCACCGCGCGCAGAGCGGTGTGTGCGATCTGCCCGCTGGATGCGTAACGAGCAAGTTCATGGTTCCAGTCGTTCTTCCTGCCTGCTGTTCCGGCACTGCCGCTCTGTTTCTTGGTACTTCTCTGCTCCAGAGAGACGAACCATTACAGCTCGCTCCATCCGCCCGCTCTTTCCCTCGGAGCACTTATTTCGTGTCGCTAGCAACTGGTGTCCACCACAACGCAAGGGCACCTCGGCACGG
>VZRE01011365.1:9012-42752 GCA_013396775.1 Cephalopterus ornatus
CCCACCATTTTTTGGAGAAACACTTATAATGAGGACTGGTCCTCAATAGAGGATGCAGAAGATGACAGATTCTGGCTCTTACGTCGATGTAATACTTCAGAGCCTTGAATATTTTGCTAAGCTCTGGAACAGATAAAAAATCGAGATGCAAGCTTGTGATTAACCCTTCCTCTTTTCTGTCTTCAGTGATCTCCCTCTTGACTGTATAGGCTTTTTGGCTTGGCGTTTTGTACTTGATAGCCTACCCAGAAATAAATTCCCAACACAAGGATCTGGATTCCCTTTAAGGTACTGGGTCTCCAAATATCAGATATTGCAGCAAGTATCTGGTTGGGTGCTCACATCAGCTGTGATGGGGAATTGTTTGCTTGTCCCTTCACAGAGAGAGTCCAATTCCTCGGCCACCTCCTGCCCATCGTAATTGTGCATGATGCTTCCCCTCCCATTTGAAATCACTTAATATGTCCATATTGAGACATAATGATTCCGTATTTTTCATGGAAAATATTAACTAAAGTTTAGAGTCCAGCCTCCAAATGGCTTCAGTGAAGAAGAGTTAAACCCACTTAAAGTATATCTGAAATTTTACGTGACATGGACAGGTGGATAGGCAGAAGGGTTTTTTTCAGTGTGGTTGGCAGCTGTTTTTTATTAACTGATGCCAACAGGAATAATAAAAGATAACACAGACCAACTAAGTTCTTATGAATTGCACGGCTGCCATGGGCTGGAAACTGTGTTAGAGACAGACTCTTCTGTCTTGGTCCTTATTTATTTCTGGCTTAGTCATGTTATAAATTAGCATTAAGCTAAAATTCTCCAAGACGGCTTTCTTGAAAAAAATGCACATACAAACTGCTAATAAAATAAGTAATGACATCTTTGTATATAGACATGTCTCACTCTATATAAAAGTATTACTTCATATGGTGACCTATTTAATTAACCAACAACATTCCAGCACTTGAAGAAAAGAATTAGGCTATGTGGGTACTAAGTCTAAAAAAGAGACTCTCCTCAACATATTTCCAACAGCAAATATAATTCCCTGGAAACAAGGTTTAAAATAGTAATTCTGGTAAATCCTTAACTGTAGTGGAACAAATGGTACTATTTAACACACAATGTAACTAGCACGTAGCATTAGATATCAGTCATGACTTGTATAATTTTAGTAGTCCTTGTTTTCATCAAGGATAAAAAACTACTTTTCTGAAGATGATATCTCTTTCTACTTTGGTTTCCTGGGGAAATGAACTTTATGGGTTTGACTGTTCACCATTCTCCTCTGTAAAAATCTGAGTCTACTGTTAGTTTTTAACTAAATGTAGCTGAGATACAGGTATCTCAAAGAGAAATATATTGCAAGATAAATATATCTTCAACAGATACCCTAAGCTCAGCAGCTACTTTCTAGCCTTGCACAGGCTAATCTGGTTTGCAGAGACAAAAAAAAAAGAAAAAGCTTTTTACGAGTCACTTGGAGAAAAAATTGTCGCAAGCAATGAGCAGAACACCATGTTGAGAGAGACAGTGCTCAGGGTCACATGGCACTAGACAAAACCCAGACACTATCTTTCTCTCCCAGTTCATATTGGGATCCTTCCTTCAACAGAGACAGGGACTTGACCTGGAGTTGTAAGATATCTTGCTAGTGCTTTTTTCACACAGCGGAGGGCACTTCCTCCTCATTCCACCTCCTCTTCTGGCCAAGTATAGCAGTGCTCTGTCCAAGTCTCACATGTAAATCTCTGATACAGTTACATCTCAATAAGTCCCACACCCCCTTGTATCCTGGACTGCTGAAAGATTTGTTCTCAAACTCAAGGCCACTACAATCAAGTAAAAATCTATTCACAGAAGAGTGTTTATCTGCTACAAGTTGGCATCAGCAGGCATCAGAAAACACAAACGGTATCCATATAAGATAAAAGTTCATTACTTGGTTTCCAGTGATATTATGCATCAGGGAATCAATAAGTAATGCTTTACCCATAAAACCAGCATGCCTATGCGCAAATGCATCTATAAAACAAAAATATAAAGGGTTGATATGTCTTACTACAGCATAGTGAAGAATTAGGTGACCAACGACAAATTCTAAAGAAGAGAACTGAAGGCAGTGAATGCATCAGAGGGTATTGCCTGTGACTACAGGAAGGGGGAAAAGCATAACCTGAAAAAACGTGATGGGAGGGTAGGGTTCAGTTCCAGATGAAGATGCAGCAATCTGTCTACATACAGGTGTTTACATGTGAATTAGGTGTCTGTGTCCTCTAATTGTCAAAGCAGAGCTGACAATCACAGTCAATGAAGTACAAAGGCAACTCGGTTCACCCTACATAAACATCTATATTTTGCAGTCAAGTTGGTGGGTGTAGAGGAGATGGAAAGACAGATGACAGATGAACGCTAGGTGAAATCAAAGTTTTATTTATAGTCATAGGCCTTCTTGTATTTGAAAACTAAGAGATAGGAGAAAGGAGGCTGACATAAAAAAAAGGGAGGGTTAAGAGTAATGGAGACTACTGCTTGGGATAGATTAATAATGAAATTAGTAAAATCTGTAGCAAGGAAATAAGTGAAATTTGACGTATCTGATCACAGGAAATTTCAACAGCTGTTTAATCTCCATATTGGATATCTAAGAAAATGTTGATTTTTTTCCAGAATGAAAGTCCCCTTCAATGAATTAGAGAATTTGAAAAAATTAATTGCTACATTTCTTAACAAAAAATGAACTTTCTAAAACCTGCAATATTTCATGTCATTACAGCTGAACTGCCTTTCAATATTAAACTACATTTCTTACTACCTTATGGGACTTGTCATTCTTTTCCATATTCTCTCCCAAAGAATTGACTCTGTTAGAAGACCACTCACATAGCATACCCTTAATCATGCAAATCCTGTGAATCTGCTACGTCATATGACTTTACAGATAATTTAGCAACCAGCAAACCTATCTCACAGAAACAAAAGGGGCAGAACTATAACTTCCGTAGTATTCTACACATAAAAGTTGGTTAACTGATTTTGATGTGGAAAAAGAAAATCATTTAAAAGAAGTATTTCAATTCAGAAAAAACAAATATTTAATTCATATTTTCAGCAGAGAAAACACAATTATTTCTATTAACATCAAGATTTTCTGGAGGAAATAGGTTTTGAAGACTTGCCAGATATCTCTGCTTATTATATTATGAAATTCAGATTGGCACCATACAAACGTAAGAGTAAGAAGCAGTTTTTGCTTCAAAGACCTGCCATCTGAGTAGATCTGACAGAGCAAAAGTCAAAGTAATTTGCTGAAACTCACACATAAGTTCCATGAGAGAGAAAGAAAAAAAGATCAACCTTAAAACCTCCTGACCTAGAAAAGGATTTAGAGCAGTGGGTGTCATTAAAGGAAAAGAGAAAGAGTCCACAGCATGGAAGTAAAGAAAGCTTGACTTGGTAGAGCTTGTCAATCTCTTGGCAAAGGCACGTGAAAATTTTTCAAGAGGAGGGATGTGCTGGAAGGTTGATTCAGATTTTGCAAAGGGAAATGAGCAAGCACTGGGATTTGCAGACACAGAAGCCAGAGATAATGAAGAAATCATATTTGGCAAAGGAACATTGAAGAGCTGAAAGTGGAAGAGAGGAAATGCCTGGAGCAAAGGGGGCCCTCAACATCACAAGCTCAGAGCATCAGGACTCAGATATTGTACGCTGTGTGGACATTGTCTGGTGTGGAAGCTGCATGCTGGTGGCAGAATGAAGAAGGAGGATTTGGCAGGATTTGCACTGAAAGGAGAACACAGAAGTTAAGTTGTTCACAACGAAAACCTGAAATCAGAATCTGGTAGGTGATACGGACATCATAATGTATCTCAGAAAATTAATACAAATTTCAGATGTGACAAAATGAATGTCAGTGAAAAGCACAAGTTACTCAGATAGCGATAAAGCAGCAAGGTAAGTATCACTTCCTATCTACACACTGATGTCTTTCTAAAATTTTGTATCTCTGAGTAAAATGTGCCAGAATAAATCACAAAGTGTAACAGAAATGCTGTTTGGCGTAAAACAGTTACCAATCCATAGCTGAATTAATTCTTTATGTGAGATAAAATCTGAACAAAAATTCCCAATCCCCATGTGCTATAGGAAGGTCCCTAGTGTTGGACCTCCATGGCAAAGTACAGTCATTTTAAAGCATATCAGGGATTTTTAAGAACTTTTTCTTCTGCAGGTATTAGATTAAAAAAAAAAAGACAAATCACAATTTCAAACAACAGAAAAAACTTAGAAAAGAGAGGATATTGCAAGAACAATTGCTGTAAGAATAGAAAATCTCTCCCTAAAGTCTTTTATGCATCACTCCAAGTACTTTGCATTAATGAGCTAAGCAATCTTAAAAGAACAACATGACCCAGCATACTATAGTAATTCAATAATTCAGTAGTCAAATAACTACAAAATAATGCTGCTTCTTTAATGCACCAATCTTAATTTTATATTGTTTCAGGTAATTCAGTATTTTTTTTGGCATTTCAGTGCTTGTTGTGATCTCAGTATACAACAGCTAACAGAAAAAGAAAAAAGAGAAAAAAAAAAGCAACACATACTCCAAGCAACTGATATGTTACTTCATAGATATTGATGGATTTTTTTCCTGCCTTTCCCATTCGTAATTCCTAAGGAGCAGGCTAAGATACAGCTTCATATAAGTAGCATGAGAGATTTAGAAAGCAAAACTCCTGTGCCCTTGGTTTTTTTCAGTACCACACTTCCATTATATTCACTGTAGAATTTACTCTGGAAGCTAGTGTTGTCAGTGCTAGAATAAGCATCACAAAATCATTCAGACATGTAATTTCTGATGTCAGAAGAGAACGTCAGAACTGCTGCTGAAATAAAGAAGGGATTTTTTGAATATAGCAATCTTTGAAAAGAAAGCTATTTACAAAAAAAACCCAGGAACATTTTTTACCAAACCACTGACCCTGCAAATCATACAGTCAGCGACTCCTCAGTGACCTCTTTATCAGCCCCGAGTTTTCTTTCTATTAATAGCATTTACATTAACCAAATGCATATATTTTGAAAAATTTAAAATAAATCAGGTGCAGTACATGAAAAACTATCAATACAGTTAAAATATTTTACAATGCTTTGAATTAATGCACATAGCATGCATGCATTTAATACTCTGTATTTCACAACAATAAAATAAGTAGCAGTCTTTAGAAATCATTACTTCTTAACTGACTTATCGAACTGACATGGAACTATAAAACAATGAAAAAAAACCTTATCAGAAAATGATCTATTGCAACACATTTTTATTTTTACTTTATTAAATGATTTTGATTACTGATAAACTTTATCGGACAAAAATCAGAAATTATACTGAATGCAAAGATAGTTTGATATGATTTGTATTATTTCATATCTCTGAATCTGTCAACATAGTTATCTCCCCTGCACAACAGCTACAGCTCCTTTAAGCATCCTCAACAGTACATACGCTTTTAAATTTTAAAGCATTAACAATGCAGTACCCCCCCAAATCCAGCCTTGAACTCTGACAGACACTGATCTCTTTTCTCCCTCCCACACCCTGTTTTATCAGACACTATTTTTTTAAATTGGCTACTAAATAGCATAGCACTGTACCTTTAAATACAAATCAAACAATATTCATATTCCCACGGTGCTGCTAGTTTCCCTTATGCATTGAATCGCCTGTAGATTAAAAGCTCAGAATCTGAAAAGGGATTCTGTTCTGCAGACCAAAGTTCTCTGTAGGAGATGAGGGAGAGGGTCAGTCCCGGAGTCACACACACAACAGGCAGAAAACACACTTGTGATCCTCAGCTTTGGATAGCATCAGAAAGGGGAATAAAAAGCAGAAACACATGGCACACTGAGAACTGGTATCACTTATGGCTTCTAACCAAAGCAGCAATTAAACACCTTTCATCATTCCCCCAAATGCCTGATTTTTGTAAGAACTGAAAGAGAGAGAGACACACAAAGGCAAATCCCCTCTGAGCAGCAAGGAAAACTTAATCACCTACCATTTTCTTTGCACTCTTCTGGAGGTTTAGCCTTTTTCGCAAGTCGTGGATCCAGCCATGATGTTGTCTTTGTGTTATGGCTGAAAAGAAAAGAGATCACTCTGAGCAGACACATACTGAAAGGAATCAAGTTTATTCCTTAAGAAAAAAGGGTTAGTCCAACAAAATTGCAATCGATACACTTAATTTGCTTACTGGTTCTAAGTAGCCCTGAAGGAGGTGTAAGAGTAATTGTGCAAGGCAGCTGTAAATTTGGCAACCTCAGCTCCCTGTCCTCAAAGCAGCTATTTTTATTAAAATCAACTAGAATGTTGCCAAGTTAACCTCATTGAAAATGCAGAACTCATCCAGAGCAAAAGGAATTTATTACAAATACAGTGTTCTCCCGTTGAACGAGTGCAGGCGACAGGATTCTGTACCATTCTCACAGTTTTCGGACAGAATTATTTTCATCTTAAATCTGTCCTTTTTATAAATACAGGTTTGTTATTTCTCACTAGCAGCACTGACAAGGCATAGCAAAAGTGATGCAAATTACAGCATGCTTCTGCAAAGTCTACATTTCCGGACAGGGTGATTAATGATACTTTGTTTAACAAACCTTTATCTCTCCATATATAATCCTTCTATAGAGATAAAATAGATATGCACAAGCTGAATGAATCATGTGGCTCCTCTCTATACTCAGAATAGATCTTTGAGAAATCAGCCATCAAATAGCGTTCAACTGGCAGAAATTGTTTACTGGGAGATTATTTTGCCAAATGAACTGATACTTAGTGCAGCTAATGAGACTTAAAACCAGATCCTTTCAATTAATACCTTGCCCATAAGAAATTAAATTTGGAGCCAAATATTGTAAGTTTATTAAGAAAGGAAGACTATAAAACAGAAAAGGATGTGATCATTATTCCTTGATTTTTTGAGATGCCCTTCCTACAATACCATCATTCAGAGACACTTCTAACCCATGTTTTATTTATCTTATACATCCTAGGAGGAAGCTTGTTCCATACACTTCTGAATTATTTAGTTTATTATTAATTTGCTGTGTCATTTTAAGGTGTGCTTACGACTTCTCTTATAAACATTCGTATAAGGTGTACAAAAATGGGACCTGGCAAAAAGTGGATTAGGATGCAATTGGTAGTTGGTGAGTTACTGATACAGTCTGTGTGATACAAATACCACTGGTTCCTCTAGGGAAAATTACATGCATAGAACAAATTCCTTCTCCCCCCTTGCTTTCCATGGCAGAGAAATTTTCCTCTGCCTCGATTTCTCCCTCTCTCTCTAAAAATAGTGATAGTGCCTACTTCTCAGCATTATTGTCACCATGTTAAAGCTTCCTCCACATTTTGGACGGGAAAAGAGGTAGATGAGAGTTATGTGTGGATGAAGTGGCAACTAAAATGAAAATTGAGACATTTAAATTATTTTTTAAAGTATTATCTAGTCTAGAACACCATTCATGACAGGTAAGGAGGATAAAGAAACCCTTTGCTTTGAGAGGAGAGCTATATTTGCAGAGTATGAAGAATGATGAGCCAAAGGTAAGGTGAATTTGAAATGATGCCAGCAACCCATGCCTGATTGCAAGTGTAACTGAGACACTTTCTCTGAAGCTCTGGCTGCCTGTGGTCTCCTGTAGGGTGCATTTTTATACCGCAGTCACAGCCTAACTGCAGCTTGTGCAGACATACTTGAGCTAGCTTTAAATTAACTAGGGGAGATGCTGCAACATGCTGTCGGTGCAGCAGTATGGAGCTCAGCGTGGGCTCATCACCCCGGCATCCACTGAGCTACTTGGGTGCATCCAGCATCACATGCGGAGCTCCATACCACCACAGGTACCCCGTTAGCAGTGACAGAGCTCAGAGCAAGTCTGGACACACCTGTGGAAGTTGCAGTCGCACTTCTGGAGTGTGGGCATGTCTGTAGAACAGCCACTCTCTCCTAGCTATTAATTCTGACTTATTTTAGGGCCTCCCCACTGATCGGAGGGACTAAATCAGAATCACAGATATTTCCTATGGCTTTAAAAGAGTAATATATATGACTACGGTTAGCAATGTTTGCTGTAGTATAGAGCAAATCTCAAAGAACTTTACAAAGGAAATACTCAACACTGTTTTAAAGGTAAGAAAATGGAGTCACGGAATCATGAAATTACTGTCCACAGCTACCAAACAAGCCAGTGGCAGCAGCAGTACTAGAAGCCAACTGTTGCAAGTCAACTGGACAGTATTTTCCTTCTAAGTCCATCAATCAGAACAGACCAATTCATCAGCCCTGAGAACCCCTATGACACTTCCAGAATAGACCTGAGAAATGAGTTTTCAGGTATCTGTAAAGATGAGTGCCAAGCTGAAAACAAGCCAAATCCAGTATCAATATTTAAAATTGTGAATTAGTTGAACTGCAAACTCCAAGGCTTTCTTCGAAACTGAGAACAGCAAGCAAACAGTTAAGATTTCCTTCAGCATAAATGTGGCTTCCATAACGCCAGCAAGACGGATTCTTCCAGCTTTGTGCACTGTGGCCATACTAAACAAAACCATAAACGAACTAAAAAAATCAACAGCTCTTCCAAAAGAAGAGCAATCCTTCAGTTCACAGCAACATTTCAGAGAATGAAGATGATATTTCATTTACATCAGCTCTTTCAGCACTGAATCTCCTCTTCTAGGTGCTGTCACTCAAACCCACTCAGCTACTTAGTAAAAGCAAATCTCATCCGCAAGAACTTTTATCTATAACAAATAACTCAAGGAGCAAGGTGCCTTTTGAAATTCATCCCTCTCCTCCTTACCCATATGCATGCCTTTTCCCTAGCCCTGCCTCTCCACTTTATCATGTGTACTAAACATAAATGCTGCCTCTTGCTATGGGACTTCACATGCTTCACTGGATAAGAAATCTTTTCCTGCTCTGAAGATAGGACTTCAAAGAAGGCAGAATCACCCCACACCTGTTTTCTAACACCTCTACAGTACCATCAATGTCCACTTAAGCTCTACATAGTGCGGTTTGCTTAGATCATCTTACCAACCAGGTATGCAAGACACAAACACTCCTAGGAGCATGACTACAGTGCCACGCCCACAGTATGCAGTGTTGTTCAGAGTAACCTCCTGTTACTCTTCAAGCAAGGATGAGAAATGTGGTTAGCCAAACACAGAAACAGAAGTGTCAGATTCTTCCCCACACAGGTGGGACACATTGGGAATGTGAGGAAGAAACAGTGGTGCTCGCTTGCTGAATGTCCCAGGGCAGGCTGCAGGGACACCACCTCCCCTGTGTCCCAAGGCTTTGTCTAGTCCCTCTTCAGCTCTGCAACAGACTAGAATCCGTAAAAGCTCAAGGGAGACAACATTTATCTCCTCAAAAGTTTTTAATATAATTTAAAAGAAGCCTTGATAGGAAGGCTTTAACTATGGGAGACAAGACAGAAGGAACAGTAAATTGGCCAAATTAACATCAATAGCAAAAGTAACATTAACAACTACCTGCTGCATAGGCTGTGCATAGTTAATGCCTTTAAGCACTAAAAACCTTGTCGAGGTATAACCTGCCTGCCTTTCCACTATGTCTAATCATGTGTGTCCATTTGGGAAGTCTTATGGACAGACCAGAAGGAAAAGGGGTTTACAGATTAGTTATGAATGAATTGCAGATGAATAGCAGCAGCAGTAAATGCTCAAACAGGCATTTGGACAAGTAGTCACTGACTGAATGAGAGTGAAGTGATGCAACCAAAGTGTCCTGTGAGAAATACAGCTGTGGCTCCACCAGCATTTTCCACTGGCCAATGCTTCATTACTCAGCAATAACTATACCTTATCATTAAAGACATGTCTAGAAAGTCCATCATTACATAATTTCAATGATTTTGATAACTGGCTAGGACAACTAAGCTAAGAGGTAAGTACTGGCAAATCGACAATTCATGTCTTAGAATCTGTTTTAAAATCAAGAGCAAATTCCAAATCTTGGAAACTCTTAAAGCAGTTAACGCAGGATCCCTTTGGTCTTGCTTCAAATAGGTGGAGCATGGGAACAGCACAACATTTTTGAATTCATCCTAATTTGTTACCTGCTATACACAAAATAGGAACCGTATATAGGTCTGAAGTGTTTTGCAATTTTTTTTTTTTTCCCCAAAAGGTCACTCAGTAAGGCAGTGGAGCTTAATATTATAGGCAGAAGTCAATAAAATAATTATTGCTGAGCTAACTTGAATCCTCTGTCTTTGCCAAGTACTTGCACCTAGCAGAAATAGTTTATCATAATCAGAGTCCTCTGATATCAGTTACAGACAATTTTAAACATATGTGGAAAAAATACTCTTCAACTGGTTTAAATAGAGTGAAAGAAAGCTCAGAATTACTTCCCAGAAACCCTGACTCAACCTCTTGTTCTTCTCCAGATTTTCTTTGTAGCTCTGCTTTTAAGACTTCACAGAGACTTGTTATGCCTCTGTTCCCTGTTAATAGCACTGGAGCAAGGTACCAGGGTCAGAGTCTCTCTGGGAATCTCACTGAATATTCCTCTATATCTTTAGGAAGCAAAAAACATTAGGAGTGTGGCTTTTTTATTTAACAATGTATTTTTATTGTAATTATTTGTCAGACAGTATATTATTTTACTTAAGTTTTTAATATAATGGATTTGTGTTAGCCATCTGTCAGTTTAAAGCACTTTGACAGATAAAGTTTCTTGTACTAACAAAGCCTTCAGACAATCTCTTGAAACATTTTTGAAGGACATATAGAAAGTAGATACTGACAAAAATAGCCTTAATGTCTTTTGAAAGCACTGCAAACCTATTCTAAATTGTGAGTCTTGTAAGCTTTGTAATTTGCACGTTATTGTGAAAGACATTTCAAAATGGGTATTTACCAGTGTGCTGCTTCAGTGTCACTGGAGACAGAACATATGGGTTTGCTTGGGTTTTTATTGTGAATTCATTACATTTAAGTTCATCCTCAATCTAACAACTTGAGAAAAGGGGAGTATATGAGACAGAAAACCAGAATGCACTACAGCCCTCCTCCTAAAATACTAACTCCTTTTCATATGCTGAAGATACGTAGATCTGCAGAGCTTTTCAAGTAGCACAGTAATGATCTTCAAGTAATTTGTGTGTGGAGGGACAGGAAAACAGAGCATTAAACCAGCAATTTTGCAATCCATCCTTTGTGGGATGCTACTTATACTGTTTGCACACAAGTAGGAATAGATACAAGAGGAAGTTGTCCTCTGGCCATGGTTTGCATGGCAGCAGCTATGGCTGCCAGCCTGTGTTGCATTTCATGCTGCTGGTCTGTTAGATGTGCTGGGAGTACGTGGTCCTTAAGAGATCTGGGTTTGGGAATGTCTATCCTGTGAATCTTAGATGGCCTTGGGCAGTAGATAAGCACTTATGTACTCAGCCCAAATACAGTGGTGGTGCCTCTAGGCATTCGCAGGAGCAGAAGATGCTTATACAAGATTTTTAGGGGAATATATAAATGCCTGAAGTCTCCTATGGTAATTTCTGCTGTTGAAATAATTCCCTTTGACTCAGACAATTAATTTCTGACAAAGAATGGGCTTCATCTCATGTGGCTACAGAAATTACACAGCTAAATATGTAGGATTCCTCTCTATTCAAGGGAGAGACACTTATATAGAATAATTTATCTTATCTCTTTTCCCATGGGACCCACTAACCATATGCTCTTAGTGACATAATGCGTGCTATGGCACGTCCCAAATGGCCTCCAGCTGTCACTCCAGAAGGGTGCTGGTTTTGATGAGTTCTGTCATATCTGTCACGACCATGGAGATTCTTGGGCTATTAGTATGCCTCTACAGTGGTGCTTTGGCTCAGATCAGGTCACTTTTAAAGTGAATCTCTCTCTCAGTTATCTTCATTTTCACACTGAGAATTCTCCAAGCTTGTAAGCTTTTCACTTGAACTTAAACCAGAAGACACACAGTGGGAGCTCAGTTAATGCACTACATTCACAGGCATGCAGCACATGGCACCTGACAAGACCTAGAAGCTGTGGATGCTGTGTCATCAGCACTGTTTCACTCTGCAGTCTGCTGCTATTGCTAGTTTAGATATGGATGTGGTTTAGATCAGAAGGAATTCAGACTGGTTTTAATTTAAATCTGGTCTCATGAACTGAGTTCAGGGGTCCAGGGCTGTATGCAACTCGGTGCACTCCCAGAGATCAACTTTCTTTCCAGTTTCATCTGAAAGGAATTCAGTGTGGGTAAACTGAAACATGAACAGAATCAGTGTGTGAAGACAACCAGAAGATTTCCTTCAAAAGCGTGCTCTTGGACAAATGACATACTACTGCAGATGTAGCTTTGGATATCTGAGGACATCTCTGATGGTAGGAGCAACTATAATTTTGCAAATTAATTCTGCCCTTCGATTTGGACAGGATGAATCAGCCTCTGGAGGTAATTATCTCTCTCCACTGACCACAGAAAGAGTCTTGGCAACTGGTTTATATTAGATACCTAATGCTATATGGCAAGGCAGGTGAGCTGAATCTTCTGGTTCAATAAATACAAAGGCAAAATGTTATAACAACATCAGAGGAAACGTGCTGGAAGAGGAATTCTGCAGAGCAGAGCAGCAGAGACCTTTGGGGGAAAGACAAGAAAGTGAGGAAAGACAAGAGGAGTTGAGCTGGCAGTTTGACCTGGACATCAGCATAGATAAAAACAGCAAGTGAGAGCAAGGGACAATACACCACTAACACAGACTGAGAATGTCTTTATAACATCAAAAGGCAAGAGAAAAAAAAAGAATTCAGCATTCCACAAATTCTTTCCAGTTCTACCATCTCCCCAT
The DNA here is from genome assembly GCA_013396775.1 of Cephalopterus ornatus. NCBI lineage: Eukaryota > Metazoa > Chordata > Aves > Passeriformes > Cotingidae > Cephalopterus > Cephalopterus ornatus. Next base: position 21,937 of record VZRE01011365.1, read on the forward strand.
TCCTAATTAATTTGCCATGAGGCAAGGAAGTGGTCTCTGGAGAAAGAAACAAAGAGGGATTTTTCTGTTGCCTGTCCCACTGTATGTCGTATTGAAGTCCAAAAAGCATTAGAAATCTGATTTTTTATGCTGATCAAAACTGATAAATTCGATCCAACATATAAACAGGGAAGAAGAATTACAGACATCTATAATCATATCTGCAACCTCAAGCAGGCAAAAGGGTGTACTTCCACCTTTTAGGAGTATCTTCTAGTATAAAATACAGTTATCAAATTTAATTGTGTATCCAGGCTTAACTAATATATCCTGCTTTTTGATGGTGAACTGATGGAGCAGCCAGGAACAACTAAATATATCATGGTTCTTCAGGTAAGCAAGATGTTGGGATAAATGTTCCTGAAGACAAAACACTTTCCTATCTTAAATACTACTATGAAGAAATACTGATCCCACTGAAGTCAGTAGCAATATTTTTAGAAACAAACTAGGTCAGGATTTTACTTTTCCAATTTGTAGCTGTACTTCTTTTCAGATATCACCTGAAATAGCACCAGCTGTATTTAAAAACTTAATGGTTGTTTTTTACAGTGAAGAGGAGAGTCCTTGGCAAAGGATTATTTTATAGCTGTTTTTCAGTCTTTTATGGTGCTCTCATAAAAAAATAAAAAAAAAGAAAGAAAGAAAGAAAGAAAAGGCAGCTTAAACAACTAGAAAAGATACTACACAACAGGTCCAAAAGAAAATGCTGACTATGCTCTTTGGAGAAGTAGGTGTTCAAGTAGTAAGAGACTGAACGTCTGCAAGATGTACTGGGAAGTGGTTTGTTAAAACTCATGTGCCTACATTCTCCTTAAAATCATCACCACAGCTCAAAGAACACGATCCTTTAAAGATCATAGAATCATAGATTCAACCACTTGGAAGAGACCTCCAAGATCATCAAGTCCAACCCTTGATCCAACACCGCTGTGGTTACCAGACCATGGCACTGAGTGCCACATCCAGTCTCATCTTAAAAACCTCCAGTGAATCCACCACCTCCCTGGGCAGCCCATTCCAATGTCTCATTACTCTCTCTGTAACAAATTTCTTCCTAATATCCAACCTAAACCTCCCCTGGCACAGCTTAAGATCGTGCCCTCTTGCCCTACTGCTGGTTGCCTGGGAGAAGAGACCAACCCCCACCTGGCTACAACCTCCTTTCAGGTAGCTGTAGAGAGTGATGAGGTCTCCTCTGAGCCTCCTCTTCTCCAGGCTAAACAAACCCAGCTCCCTCAGCCTCTCCTCATAGGACTTGTGTTCCCGTCCCTTTATCAGCCTCATTGCTCTTCTCTGGACCTGAAGATGTTCTAAAGAGGTTTGACTTTGTATTCTAGACTTTTCTCCACTAAGAAAACAATTATTAATATGGTATAAGCAAAGGAAACCATATATGCTTTTGAACAGTATAGAGTCAAATAGCTTTAGTTATGGGCTATGTAACATCCTTGAGACTATTCATCAAGGCTTAGCTTAACAAACAGCAGTTCATCCTGGTTTCATGTCTGGCCCCTTCCAGAGAGTTCTGCTGCCTATAGGTGAAGAGAGGGCTGGAGAGAGAGAGACAAAACCAATTCTGCCTTTTACAAAAAAATATAACGATCTTTAACCAACTGTACAAGACAGTGTACAATGTAATAATGTATGGGATGGAAATGGAGAGTTGGGTGAGGGCCACATTTAAGGCTGACTGCACGTAAGGGAAGATGCAATGTGTATCTTGGTCCTTTTTTATTCCCTTCAACACTGCACTTGACCAACATAGCAAACATCGATTGCCTGGGATCCAACACAGCCAGCATCTGCTGATTTTGTGAAGACAACATGAAGCTTGTGTCTCTAGTACGTGGTTTGAGAGTTGTTGGCAAGGTGAAGTCTGAAGGCTATGGGGAGTCACAGCCTTTCCTTAGCTGTACAAGAGGGAAAAACTAAAAATCAGTGACAGCTATAATTTATTTAAGCATGCCAAAATACATCACACTCATCAGCCATATTTAAAGTAGTAAAGATGGAGCAGAACTGGAGGTTTTTTTGATGGCATTCCAATTTACATACAGTCTGTTAATTATTACATGTTCTCATTAGCATATGCTCTCAATGAAACTGAATGTAGGAGATGGAGTCCTATTTATGTAGTGTGTGCTTGTATTTGAAAATTGGGATTCATACGTAAGGGAGGCTGGAAACAGCCCAAGAAATGTGCTTAAGTAGCTCTTCCTGAAAAACGGGGGTAAGTATTATTTTGAAAGAAGAGATGCTCTTCCTGTTCTGTCCGTGCATGCTAAAATAGGTAAACATAAGGTCAGGCACCTATGTCAGACAGGAAAAGAAAGGAAGAAACAGACCAAGACATGCTCTAAAATACAAGCACACTCTGAATCATTCAGTGAATCTGATAGATGATATTTATTTCTTTTTTGCAGTCCTTAAGGCAGAGGAAATTCCTTCCAGTGTGCTTTACAAAATGCTAACTGAACCATTAATGATTAACAAATAAATAATCCTGTCTACAGATAGTTATCCTTCTTCCTATGAAGTCACTTCCTCTCTCACTGTAAATCTGCCATATTATTTTGATGGCAGTTTTGATAAATGAGATCACATACAAATTCTAGAGGTTAGTTTGAGGTGAATGAATGAAAATGCTGTCACAAAATCTAAGATCTTTGAGTATACTTGTGACAACCTGGAACTTGAGATCATTTACTGCTAGAAGTCTTTAGTGTTTAAAGGCACAATTCACATGAGCCTCAAATAAAGCAATAAAAGATGCTATCTAGTGTGACTTTTTTTTCTACTCATTGTGATGTACACTTTAAAAATGTTTGTTTCTCATCTATTATTTAATAATCTAATACAATCTTTACTACTGTTCAGGGAGATGTGGTTAGACAAATAGGTTTTTGTTGTCTTTTTATCTTTCCCTTTTTTTGTGAAAGCAAATGGAGTCTCTTCATGCCATTAACCAAAGTGACTTGTAAACAAAGAGGCAATTTAACAGCATCCCCACAGCATTACATTCCTACTTAACCCCGTGAAGACTGTGCAATGTGAAAACTCCAATGATCAGAGAGTTGTTCCTTTGCTAGGATTCTAGTAAATAATCTGGTATTTTTACAGATGTGTAATTGCACTTTTTTGCAATGACATTGTTCAAGAATATAATCTCAAAGGCAAGAAGCCATTATAACAGCCTTTCTATCCAGTCTGCACATCTGATTGATTTCTCTGCTTTACATAACATTCATTTAGTGGAAGTGAATGATGAGCATTGTCAGAACTTCACTGTAAACCAGGGTATTTCCAGGAAAGGAAGTAAGCTGTAACATCAAAGGAATTTGAGGAGTGGAATGGCTGCTCTGTAGAGCATCAGGGCTATTTGCATTCCCTGTATTTGTTACAACATATACATTTATTTTCTATTAAATTGCCTGCTCCAGTTTTTACTACTTTCACAGTTTGCTGTGCTATCTACCCATCATCCCCTTCCCCATGGCCCAAACATATCACAGGTTTTTGTTACAAGTAAAATAAAAGTGCCACATAATTCAGTCTGCTTTCTTTCAGAGTGCTCAATATGTGCAGAAAAATTAAATTTGGGAGAGAGGTAGGAAGGAAACAAGGGTTTGAGCTAGCCTTGAGGTCATCCTAGTTCTTCTCTGCCTGCTTGGGTAAAGTTACTATAATTACTCTTTTTCTAGAATAAGCATATTTTTGCCCTTTTCAGCAAAGACACTTATGTTTTAATAGTTACTGCTATTTTCAGCATTGTATATGCCAGAAGCTATAGTTGGTCATGCCAGTGTTCATTAAAAAGTCACATGCACAAACTTTATTCTTACCGTTTGTTTACACTTCATGTGGTAGTCACAACATTTTACATTAAATACAGGACTTAAAGCAGAATTGACACCACCAAATGTTATTTTTACCTACTAATAATCAGAATAACAGTTAATGCTCCAAATTGAGGCAGTACCTTAAAGCAAACATAAATGCTACTGCTACATCTGTAGTAGTGTTCTGCTGATGAAGATGTTAGTTTTTCCTTTCTCTTTTTTCTTTTGTGGAACACACTATTGTATGAACTCAGATTGCTGTATTTTTATTCTGGTAACATATATTATTCATAGAATCATAGAATATGTTGAGTTGAATGGGTCCCAACAGGATCATTGAGTCCAACTCCTGACCCTGTGCAGGACACCCCAAAAATCACATCATGTGCCTGAGAGTGTTGTCCAAATGCTTCTCAGACTCTGTCAGGCTTTGTGCTGTGACCACTTCCCTGGGGAGGCTGTTGTAGTGCTCAACCACCCTCTGGGTGAAAAAACTTTTTGTGATACCCAACCTAAACTTCCCCTGACACAGTTTCATGCCATTTCCTGGAGTCTCATCACTGGTCCCAAGAGTGAAGAGATCAGTACCTGCCCCTTCACTTCCCCTCATGAGGAAATTGTAACTGCAATGAGGTCTCCTCTTCTCCAGGTTGAACAGACTAAGTGACCTCGGCCACTCCTCATAAGGCTTCTCCTCCAGACCCTTCACCAACCTTGTGTCCCCCCTTTGGACATTCTCTAATAGATTAATGAGAGCACTTAGAGAATAAAGAACTGTCATATCCATTTCTTCAGTGAGTTGACTACTTAGCAACAGGTATGTATAGTCTACCAACAGGAAAAAGCTTCCACACATAATACTCCTTATAGTCCACTCATTTATTTTACAATTTCTAAATATAGCATGGTCTCCCTCTACTGTTCATTAGCTAGTTTTTAGACCACTCATCTTTCTTTCCTTTGATTGGCAAAAAGCTCCACCCTTTCCACCTCTGTCCATATAAGGAAGGACAAACCCAGCAATTGTATGACTTTCCCATAAGCACCAGGAAAGCACAAAAGCCTTGCTTTCAACAGAAGAAACAACTTTAACTGCTGCCATCAAAGTAAGCAGACCAGTTACCTATCTTAAAAACCAGCAGACTTCAATGTAAATCACTAATGCAGGAATTGTCATCCGCCCCCAGGAGCCTTGACAGCCAGAACATTCCTGCTGTTTTAATGAGAAGCAGTGCTATGCTCCACTTCACCATACAAACCACTTTCCTGCCCAGTTAAATACACTACAGCTATTAGAAATAGAAGAAATAAGACTTACTCAATAAAGTAGACTTCCCCCTTTTCCGTATAAGCCATTTCCCAATTATCAGGCAGTGGGCCCAAATCATCATTCTCTTCAGGTTTGGTCTGCTTTGTTACATCCATATCCTCCTTCGCTTCTTCAGGCTGAGTATATCCTGGTGCAGGACAAGGTTGAGGGGAAGATACCTCACCCGAGACAGCTGTACTCTTCTCTTCATGTTCACTTGATTCTACAAGAGAATAAAAATTATGACTTTCGGATATCCAAATTAATGGTGAAGAATTTACTGGGTGCAAGACTCTATGAACTGCAAGTCTTGAAAGAAAAATTCTGTTGGGTTGACACACAAGAGTCCCTCTGATGGTGCATTTTATCTGAAACACAATAAAAGAATATCAAGCAATAAAACCAAACTGAAACAAGAAACTAATAAAGAGTTCTGGCTCATTCTGTCCCAGGAGTCCTTCCAGACTAGCAGAAAGCACTGAGCAGAAGGCAGCTTCATATCCAGCAGTGTTACTGTCTCGTGTCTTAACTTTTCAAACTATGCACATATAAAACAAGTACCCTGCTGTTCTACTACAGACTAGAGATCCTTTTGAAGTAAAAAAGGTATATGGACTAATTGCTTTATCTATATCCACATACCAAAAAAATCAATGACATCCATCAACTTATAGCAATATATTAACCATACAGAAAGCGGTTGTGATTTCATTGCTGATATAATCTGTGGGAAGTTTAGCTTCCCACAGCCAATGCCAAACGCTTCAACATGTCAACAATACAGTCCACAATAAAGTTCAAGAAGATGACAATTTATTAAATGAACTAACAGTGCACACAGAGCAAAGAACTACGCAGATATCTGTGTGAAACATTTAGGAGGTGGAGGACAACTTGGGTGAAATGTTCTAATTAGTGATGCTTACAACAGCAGGAAAGAAGAGCAACAACAAATTAACAAAAATGGTTTTAAAAAACCCAGATTTTAATAAACCCACAGAATCAATAAATTTGATGTTATGGCTAGCAATGATAAGAACTGATAAAGATTAAATAAACAATAGTAAGATTGCAAGTACAAATTGTTCTAATGAAAAAACAAAAATAGTATGCATAATCAGAGATAATTTTGATTAAGCCATGACTTTTCAGTGGTGTGGTACTTGAGAAAGAATAGTACAAAAGATGAAAACCAGATTAAATACAGGATGAACATAGAAAAACAACATGGGCATTTAACAGTAAAAAAGAACAGTAAGTCTATAAAGTGGGATACAGTTAGTGACAATAGAGGTAATATCAAAACTTTCTGTAAGCATAATAATAATAATCATAATAATAGCAAAAGTAGATTCATTTTTTTATGTGAGAAGGAAGGAAAGCTAATAGTTTATGACACATAAAAACCCCAAGGCAATTAGTGCTCTTTTTGCCTCAGTCACTACTGCGAAAAAATCACCTGTGATTAAATGACTAATGTAATTAATGTCAGGAACAGGGCTAAAGAATGCGGAGTAGAGTGGGCAGACAACAGGTCAGGTAAGACTTCGATGAAACAGCCGTTCTCAATTGGCAGAGCTGGATGAAATGAAACCCAGGGTACAGAGAGAACCATCGAGGTAGACTCATGGCTAAAATAAATCTCTGACACTTCATGGGGAAAAGAAACAGAAAGGACAGACCCAGTCCTGATTCAGCAAAGTATCTATGATTTAGGTTTTTAGATAATTTTATATGCTTACTTTCTGAGTACCTAAGTTCCATTTGAAATAATTTACTCAATTAGGCCATTGTATCTTTTTGTAAAAAAGGAGGAGGAAGACCTATGGAACTGTAACTTCACACCTTTCTCTTTTAAATTCCCAGAAGGGGTGCAACCAGCAATCAGATCACCTATATGTAAACTCTTCAGAGGTCATAAATATTTGTCAAGACTTTTCAGAAAGAAATTGTGTTAAACTAATCTTTTTTCTTTTCATGACAGCGTAACAGGTGCTGCTTCTTGGGCAGAAATGGTAGATATAGCTTTCACGATCTTAAAAAAAGATTTTTGACACTGACACATATAACCTTTCACAATAACATGAAAAGAATCAAAGAGATCCAGTCTCGAAAAGGGTGATGATCTATAGCTCTGCATCCACATGCAGCTTGTGCTGCTAAATCATAACTCGAGCTATGTGGTATTACAATAATTTTATGCTGTTTGGAAACATGAATCTGTCTGTGGGAAGAAATGAATTTGCAAGAGATATAAATGCAATTTTTGCTTAATTCCATCCCACAACAGCACAGCAGGATTCCAGAGAGCTGAAGTCTCCTTCTCCTTATCTACCACTCCCTGACTCACCTTGGCTTTCCAAAATATTGGGCACCTATCTGGTGCAAAATTCCACAATCACTGTAAAAATACAGGATAGGGAGCAAATGCCTAGCAGGAATTCCTAGTGAAAATATGTGAGGTGTGGGGATGTGTGAGAGATGTCTAACCATTATCTTCAATCATTAATTATACTATTAGAAAGGAAAAACAAGCATCATAATAGCCAGGAACAGCAAACATGCAATACAGGTCCTTCCACCTTTAGCTACAGGAAAGTTTAATCAGGAGTCCTGTGCCCAGTTCCAAGAATTTCATGACAAGAAAGATGGGAAGCAGTTCAGATGACAGAAAAGAAAAGAAAGAAAACAAAAACCAACCAACCAGCCAACCAAAAAAATACTGGAAGCATGGCAAGATTGAAAAACAGGTGCTTTTAGTCTTGAGAAGAAAAGATTGATGGATAGTGAAAGCATTTTCAAATATATAAAAGTTTTCTGCAAAGCAGACACAATATATGATCTCCACTTCCCCTGAGAATAGGACAATGTAATTGCTGACAAATTTTTTGTGTGTTTTGTTCTTATTTCTGCAAAGCAAAAGTAAGTCCTCATTTGTTTGAAGCATTGTGAACAGATCTGAGTTATATTCCTGTGGCTGCCTGCAGTCTTGACCGCATTCCTGCTACAGGAAGGGAGTTATATGGATCAAAGTAAGTAGAAGACATAAGACCCTGTGGTAGATAAGACCTCAGCAGGACAAATATATTTGGAGAACAGGTGCATCACACACAATGATTTTTGATCAGCCAGTTGGTCTGACAGACTACAGATGTGGTGACACTGCGGTGCCTTGGGATTTTACCATGATATCTTTAACATGTGTTCTTCCTCAAGAGCTTATTTTCAACAGGTCTGAAGAAGTCAGATTCTTGATTTTCTTTCAATAACTATATAAACAAATCCCAGCCCTCATGATGACAGAAAAAAAAAAAGTGAAAATTAAGCCTTGAGGATTAGAAAAAGTATTCTGAGCTTTTCTAAAACCAGAGATTGCTATCAAAATACAGCAGGGAAAAAAAAAAAAGAAACATTATGCTTATTTAACAGCTTAAAATATAATTATTTTAAAGCTGATCTCATGAATAAATAATTACTGGATCATTATCTTTTAATAACTTACTTTGATAATGGAGAAGGCATCATGATGACTAAAGCCCAAGCAATTAAGGTTGATGTGCCTAATGCCATTTAATAACTGTAAGCTTTACATAGTGGACATCCTAGTCACACTTATCTGGAATACAGCCCTGTAGTGTCATCTTATCTTCTGTTATATGTATCTATCATACTCCAGGAAAGGTAGATATTAATCTTAATGGTTTTTTTCTGCTAATATACATTCATATATAATGTCTGATTTGATAAAAAAACCCCAAACAACCGAGTTCTGGTTAAAAACTAGCACTGTCTTTAATGTACAAAAAAGTTTGAAATACTACAGTAAGGCACTGGTGAGCACAAATATTTACCTTCGGACAGTAACATACAGTCTAAAAAAGATCCTAAAATTGTACCATAATATGAGTCCAGAAGTACTTTTGTCACTATAAAAAAACAATCGATGGATTTTATGTCAAGTGAAATAGCCTACTAGAGCTTCTGTCTCACTGCAAAATAGATTACATGGTCCAGTTTTCAAAACCAGATTTGCACAGTTTCTCAAGAGTGAATGTCCTGGGAATTGACAGAATAGACATCAGTAAAGCACAAGCAAGCTATTGTATGTATGGAATACAAAGCCCTTTGAGAACAAGATAATGTGTATGTTAAAAATAAGTATTTATCATTAAATATCCACAATTTCATCTCTGTAGTACCCAGCTCCAAATACCAACAGTTATAATATTACTGGTTGATACGACATATTCTCTACGCAGTTCATAGACAATATGGTGACCATTTAAAAAAAATAACTGGTAGTTATGTTGTGATAGTCTCAGCATTTGAGCCTTCATCAATGCCGTCGTGTGCACTTTAAATTGTTTCTATTATTTACAGTCTAATACTTAAAATTTGCCATCTAAACATGTAAGAGGACCTTGTCTCTTTATTCCTTTATTTCAAGGCTGCAGATTATTCATGCAGTGAAGTTTGAAAATGTATTCTCTCCTTCCGGAAGGACCAACTCAGATGACCTAAGTAATATCAGCAGAGAAAAAAAATTAAGAAAATACCATTAAATAGTAACTTATGGGGTGCTTTTGGCAGTTTTGAATAAAAATATTTCAGCTCTTTATACTCTTATTGTATCAAATGACTAATGTGCTAAATTCTGCACAGGAAAGAGTCCATCCATTTTAAATAAATGTTGGATACAAGAGTAGTTTAACTCACGTTCGCCAATACATGTGTATGTATTTTCCTGTGAAGACACAACTCTGCAGCCTTGGAGCTGCTCCTGTTCCCACAGAGCTGTAGTCATACTCCCGAGTGGTTGGTGCTTTGCAAGGAGGCGCTGCTCCCACTGACTACTGACAGAGGGAGAACCAGGAGCTGATGTGGGGAAGGAAGACAGGAGTCATGGAGACTGGGTGAGCACAGGATATTCTGTGGGTCACAGGTTGTGACCTACCTGTGATAAACTGAGTTTAAAGAACACACCTAGAACAGACGAATCAATCAATGGATATCAGCTCTTGTACGTTTTAAAATCTCACGGCTCTTTGGAATCCGTGTATGTTGTTTTCATGCCTCTGGCTGTCTTTCCTGTGTAATAATAAAAAAATAAACTCAACCTGTTGCTTGGGACTAGTGCACCTTGCATGGTGATTGATGGCACTGGGGCTCTAGTCTTCTGTTTCCTTATCATCCTAAGGTCTGGAATGATAATTTTGAAACTTTATGTCCAGAATTATAATTTTGAAACTTTATGGCATACCTTACCCCTCAATTAATTTGAGCCTGACAGACCTTTATTCTCTGGGTGCAACTTATTGCTCAAGTAATGTCAGAATGACGCACATACATAAGCATGCCTTCAAGGTTAGAGTGATTGTTCTGGAGTTTACATGATAAATACTTCATCAGTCAGAAGAGGGAAGCAAGTGTGACATGACCAACACAGTGTCAAAGCATGATGCTGGTTGTGAAGGAGACTGACTCAATTCTCTGCAGACACAGCAACAGCAGTAAAAACTGAATGTCTGACAAGTTGCAGGTTGCAATTTGACTGAGACTCTTTTTACCTCTTTTGTCAAAACATCAGTTTTGCAGAAATCATTCATTTGAACACTGTTCATCAGGAAAGGCTTCTCAGGTGCAAGATGTTTCACCCAGTAACGTGGGCAAGTGTAAGAAATCCAGTGCTAACTCTAGACTTGGCTATCTTAACAGCTTGACCTATAGACTATGTCTCTCATATATGCTTCCTGGCAAATAGCAAGATTCTTGATTTACATTTAACCATCTAGGCTCCTCTGTATCTGTAGGCTGAATTAATCATTCTAAATTGTAGAAGTGATCCCCTAAAATGGGTATCTAAAACAGCTATGCTCTCTTACTCTTTGCAATTGCCTCTTCCTCCTTACTTTTTATCAGGAGAGCAGAGACAAATAGCTGAAACAAAAAGGCATTTAGGCATACAATTTACCAAAGCTGGATGAGATAAATCCCATCTCCTAAATGACACTATTTTGTCCTGAGAGAACATGATCCAGGATGAAGGACTAAGAGTGTTCTATCCCAAAGGGCCAAAAGCCCCATCCTGAAGCATTGAGAAAGATTACGGGTGGGTTCTGGGCTGAGGACATGTAACAAAAATTAGAAAGATTAAAAACATTTGGCAGGCCAAATTACCAAGAAGACAATTACGGCCAGCTTGTCCATATACAACTGTCTGAGGGAAATTTGATGGACATGAAGCAAGGCATGTGGAAGGCAACAATGAAAAACTGATAAAGCTCAAGAGACGCACACATTATGTTAACAGACACTGAAAAGCTGTCTGAAAATTCAGACCAAAAGCAGAAAGATCTCTGTAACCACACGTCAATTAATTGGTCTGATAAAGATGGGTTTCTTCAAAATCATCTTAGATCTGTTACTATTTCAACTTAGTAGTCCTAGGTGTTACAGTGGTCCTTTGAGTTGGCAGTCTCAGATATGCAGTTAATAAGCCATTAAGTTGCTGAGCATCTTTTAAATGTGTCAATGTTTCAGATGCCCCAAGAGTCTTATAGTTAATAAAAGCCTCCTGTTAGAAATGAAGTATTTAAAATAGAACACACTTTCTAAAAGAATTTGAAATAACAAATACCCTGCCTTTGCTGTTTCTGTATAAAAACTAGATTGCTCCTTCGGCCGAGAGTTTAAAAATAAATAAATAAATTAAAATATTCTGGTTTTCCTGATTATTCAAAGACACAAACTACAAATGCACTCACATTTTAGAGGTAAGTAAGCCTCTGTCAGCTCACAGAGAAAATGACTGCAGTAACAGGGTCACACTGCTCAACAAAGGCAACACAGCATGTATGTACAGAGCTTCTTTGCTACAATCCCCAAAGTCCTCAATCAGTGTATCTGAACAACAAAACCCTACTTATGAAACCATGAGAGCCAACACAGGCACTGCTTGTTCTGCTGGCCACACCGACAGGAATTACTCTGGGGGGGGGTGAGGAAGGGGAGGAGGAGGGGCTGTCTTACACCCATGCTCATGTACTTAATTTGGTAACACAGCACAGAAGTGCCTGCTTCTTGGGTGCTGCCTAGTCATCGCTTACATAGATTTTGCCTGGGAGAAGCAAATTATAGGTGCAGAATGCAAGGAAAAAAGCAGGTAAACAATGCCTTGATCCAGTTGGAGCAGAAACACATTGTCCTGGAAATTGCTCCTCAGCAATGGTCTGTTATGTGGCACATTTTGAATAACTACAGAGAATGATCTTTCTAATGATTTCTACAATACACATCAGAGACCAAATCCTGCCTTTGCCTCTTTCACTGTGGAAGTATCCTGGCAACAGAGGCAGTGCTGATGTTTTATGTAAGGATCTCTGGGCTTCATCCTTTCCTGGTTAGATGTGTAGCAAAAGCATTAAGCGCCAGAGCAATGCCAACGGATGCAATGTCATGTGGAAGGGATGAGCAAGGCTCTTACAGCATGTGATGGCAGTGGCCAGGGAGCAATACTGCAGCCCTTTGGAGAGCTGAGGGGAAGAACCAGACCCACTCATCCCACCGCTCCCTGACACCCTCCTGCTAGATGGGGATGCATTCTGTGCAGGGATTTTCCCTTATGTGTAGTGTTAGGCAACAGCTACAGAAAGGCATGTGGCAAATACATCCTTGATGAGAAGATATTAAATTTCATATACTTTGTAAGGCAGCAGGAGGAAAAAAGGTATATACAGACTCTGCAGTATGAAAATCCTTTTACAGTGCTTAGAAGATTAGCTAATGGATATTTTGTTTCACAGTAACCTATACATTTAGAGAACTTGCAGTATTTCATTTTATCTTCTCACCCATATGATTTTCACTACAGACTTCAATAATCTGTTTCTAAATTTCTAAGTTCACCAAAAAGGATTCACAGAGTTATTTCTCAGAGAGATATAAAAGTCTGAATTTTTTAATCTTCTACTTTAACAACAACAAAATATTTTCTTAAATGCTATTTCAGAATAAAACATTAAGTACTGTAAAACACTGCCTTGCTGAAATGTTGAGGGGGAAGCTGATTACCTGCTTCATAGAAGGCTGGAGTGTTCTCACTTGGGATACCAGTCAGTACACTGAACGCCTTTTTTTTCTGAATCACTATGATCCAGGGGGTAAAAGAACAGCTGTCTTTTAGGACTACACATTTGAAAAACTTATCAGCTTTATGCAGGCTCTGAAACATTGCTGAAAAGGGTCCCCCTGGTAATATTGCCAGCTAAGTTTCACTGGAACTGACACAAATTTGTTAATGTGATGACTTTACTATTCCACAATATTGCTAAGATTTCATAACAATTTATAAAAGTTCACTTCATAATGTGGTGAACAATCTTGTGAGTAATCACTATTTGAGAACAAAAAGACCTGAAACAAAGATTTCATTCATTTGACCAAATTACAGTTCTCCAGACTCCCTCTATAGTCAACAGAGAGAAACAAGCATTGTGATTGATTTCCTAACCTAGAAGTCTAAACCACAAAAATCTAATCATACCAAACACCTTCAAAGAGTAGGTATTTCTCTCTTTGGTCTGTAAAGAGGGTTCAAAGGGACTAGTTAAGAGACAGAAATCTTTACAGTAGCTGAGGTAAGTGAGATGACTCCCCAAAACAGAGGTTAAGAAATTTGTTTTAGACTTCAGAGAGATCCTATTATTCAGAATTCCTGGCTTTCACTCTTGCAAGAACATCCTTACCTGAACATGCATATTCTCACTGCAGAAGGAGGTAACTGAGGACTCTGTGAATAACAGAAACGCACTGCAAAGTAAGAAGGAAGAACAGACCTGGAGTTACTGTCACGTCATTTCCATTGACCACAGGTCTTTCTTCCTCTTCCTCCTCTGGTGGTTCAACGCCTGTCTTCTCCATATTGCTCACAGACTTATTCCTTTTACGTTTGCCTTCAGCCCCGGGAGTGGCACCTGGGAGGATCTGGTCTGTCACATTTAACAGCAGCGGCGCTGGTTCTGCTGGAGGCTTCGGAGTGCCGTAATAGTTGTCTGGAAAGAAAAGAAAAGGAATAACACATAAGATTGCAGAAATACGTATGCTGCTGCTTCTTCTTTTGTCTTAGATTAATGGATTGTGTAAGGTAGGATCTGGCTCATCAGCTAATATAAAGATTAGTACAGAATATTTTCTGTGAAATTGAATATTTAACTTTCATGAAATGGTAATTAATTTTCTTGGTGGTACCGCCAGTGATCAAATCATGCTCACAAGCGTCTATCATAATAACACTTCCTTTAACAGGCTAAATTTACATTCCTCTCATTCAAATACCTGACAAATAGGTAGCATATCAGAGCTGTCCTCTTATTTCAAATCATTAGTTAGGACAAATTAGTTTTACAACATTTATGCCACAAAACAAGAGTTTCTGAAGGATCAAAATGATGATAGAAGTATTGACTATTCACTATGCTGTGTCATTTTCACTCCCTCAAATTATTTCACCTGCTTAGAAAGTAAATAATCATTCAGTGATTCAGAGATTTGCAGTTTTCAGTAATGTTTGAACTATCTCAGTTTTCGTATTTGTCAAATTTTTGCTATTCATGAGCTCGAAATTTGTAATAGTTAATGCTAATATACTTTCAAAGAAAGTTGAAACCCTATGCTTTAGGGCTTAACATTATCTCAAAGTACTAGGGAATTCTGAGAAGACTTAAGGTGGCTGACAGATTACCCTCTCTTTGTCTCTCATGAAATTTCTGGCAACTTCCTCTGAGTCATCTACTTTCTATCAGAAGGATTATTATATTAGATGGACTATGGTTTCATCTTATCAATAGCTGTATGTTTGCATTTCTAGCACATCTCATCTGAAAATTGTTTTTTTACTGATAAAGCATCAAAAATATGATTAAAAATAAAATAGTAACATAACCAAATAAAAATACTTTAAAAAGCATGTGCTTTCTAGAAAAACCAAAAATAGTAATATAAGTCATAAAGATGAAAACCTGCTATTTGTGCAGTTATCTTTTTTCATCTCTAAGTTGCTTTGAAGGGCAGTGAACATGATGCTTTGCAAGTAGATTTACAGTAGTTATGATGGGAGACTAAAAATACTGTCCATGTTTGAGAAACTTTTCCAAGGAAGAAAAGCACCTGTGTAAGGATATTAAATTGGTGAAAATATTTGTAGACTGTATGACCATTTTTTAATTTTTTATCCCACAATTTATGGCTTCGGTACGATCAAATAGCAGTAACAATGGACAAAAATTATTTTAACCACATATAGGCATGACAAAAATAAATGTCTATGTTATACCTTCAGAGCAAACCATCATAAAATACATTTTGCAGGCAGAGTAAAAATTACCACTGGTACTTGTATTCCTGTGTGTTTCCAATACTTTATGAGGTTCAGCCACATGACCATCTCAATACAGCTAAGTAATTAATCAGCCTTGCAATTACTGAATACTCTGAATTTTTTACAGCGGTTTAGCAAAACAATATTCATAACAGATGTTTCTGTAATTGTAATATAATACACTAGAAAAAATTATTTTGTTAAATGGCCCTCACATTCACTCTGGGTTTAGGGCCGGCTTAATGAAACCTTGACTTGCTCAGGATTTTCTTTGGATTTTATGAAATGGCAGCAGGTTTAACCCAGAGCCCAAGAAGGGCAGTGAGATGTGCCTGTGACGAGACCTCCCCCAGTCTGCAGGAGCTTTCTCTTGACTGCCAAGGTTAAGGCAGAGGAGCAGGATTTGGAGTCTAAGGGGAGGAAAGAAAATCTGCATTGATCCACTCACGAAACTGTACCTCCAAAATACGTCAAAATCAGATCTGGTCGCAGTCAAACTTCTAAGCTCTGACAGGGCAGGGTATTTCAGAGCACCTGAAAACCAATGGCCTTGGAGGCAGTGCTCAGTTGGAAGTCTACTTTTCACCTTTACTGGTGAGAGTGCATGTCTGAAATATTACATATTTTCAAAAAAGGATTCCTCAATGCAAAAAACTCTGTGGTCTAAGCCATTTTACCAGTCCCAGTCAGTGCCACAGATGCCTTAAACTTCACAGAACTTGTGATGTATGCATGATTTCCTCTGATTCCATAAATATCAGCACATGTATCCCAGGTATATAGTGTGACACAAACTGAAACTAAAAGTGCAGTAGCATGACTTTTTTCCCTTTGTTCTTAGTTTTGCCATTGTCATATAAAATCAAGTGCAGTAGTAATTAGCAGTAATGCTAATATCCTGAATAGTAGATGAGATGTTTTAAATGAAGGACACTCTCATTCTATTTTTAAGTATTAAACACTTTTTCACTTTGACTGACTATATGCATTACTGGGAGACTGAGATAAAATTCACTAAAAAAAAAATATCTATGAATGTCACATATATAAAAATATAAGAAAAAAAAATGCATATGTAAGATTAGGAGCCAAAGAGGATTTAACTCATTCAGTTTCAAACTGAAAATGCAATATAATTTGCAACTTCTGTCCTCTAACATAACATGTTATGTGCTTTACGATCCAGTAACCATTGATTTAGAAGTCAGCTTTGCATTATTAATTGCTACCTACCAATAGATCTACCTATCCTTAATTCAAAAACATGCATAAAAAGTGCAAATAAAAATAAAAAACTAGTCCACAGATATTCATACAATCAGTGCATCATAAAAACTTATTAAAAGAATCCATACAGTTCCAATGGAAGAATATATAGGATGAGAGACTCAGCCACTTCAATGAAGGAGCAGTGCTCCATTACAAAAAAATTAGAATCAATATAAACTATATGTTTTATCATGAAGAGATTCTCAGTGTCTTAAAATTCCTTACTTAAGACTTAGAACATTAGAGCTAATGGGAGACCCTCTCATAAAACCTTAACAAATGTCACATCTAGGCATAATGTAGAGACTAAATGTTTAAACACCATAACTTTTGTTACCATGATGTTTGGAAAATCTCTGATAAAAACAGCACTTTTTCACCTTGCCTGAGCAAGGCCAGGGCTGGTTCAAGAGGTTACTGTTGAAACACTAATTATAAGGCACTGAAATTCACATTCCTGTAGGTACAAAAGGCAAACCAAATAAATAATTTCAGTTGTGGTTAATTTTAAAAAAGAAATTCATTAAAAAAAAGTAAAAAAAAAGAAAGCCTACTAAAAGCAAACATAAATTTCATGCTCATTAGCAGTCAAAAACACCAGTAGTTAGAAGTTTTTAAAAAAATGAATGGAGCACAAACCAGACAACACCTTTATAGCACTAGACAAAAGCACATAGTACCCTCTCTTTTGTATATTGCCTGCTGTTCTAGTACTTGCCTCTCAAAAATTACATGAGGGAACTAAAGAAGGGTAATTAAAGCTTGGAACTGCTTAAATTGATTTTCAGCTTGGAAATGGGACAACTGAAGGGGGATATGGCAGATATGTATAAAAACAGGAGAACCCTGGGAAAGTGCCTAGAAAATCAATGAATGGCTGCTTGGCTTCTCACTACATGAGAATAAGAGGATGCCCAATGAAATTAGCACGTTTAAAACAAGCAAAAGAAGTGTTGGGGTTTTTTTACACAGCATAAGAGAAGAGTGGCATTCACTGTCAGATAATGCCAATATCATACAGTCAAAAAGCAATTATACAAAGTCATAGAAGAAAAAAAGACCATGAAAGCCTATTAAATGTAAAGGTACAAATTCTGAATCAAGAATTCCATACAATCAGATTGGTGGAGTGCAGAATGTAACTCTGCATGCCTTCCCTGTTCTTGTACTTTATGCCTTAATATCTTACCAAGGGCAATAATAGAGGCAGTGTGGGGCTACAGTTTCCCTTGATTTGACTAAGTGCAGCCACTCTATTAGTCAGGGGCCTCCTTGTACTTAAAAAAAAAAGGTGTGTATACTCATCTGCCACCCCAGCACAGAGTCAAGAGGTCGATTCAATCCAGCAGAGCTTTAGCTAAGTTCTTTGCACTGGACCTGAATCAAAGCCTTCATGCAGACAGGCAGTGCACCTTAATCCATGTGGCTGCGGCTCCTGATTGCCTCAGTGCTCCCACCTGGTTCTGAGAGCAGCTGAACTGAGCGTGGTCTACCCTAACCTATTGAACTTTGTTGCCAAAGCGGCTTGGAAGCCACGGCACAGATACAATTACCGAGTATCCCTTGCCACCCCTAAGCTGTATGAAAAGGTCTATCTGATCGTGCAAGGAGAAGTCAGACAATTACTGGGGAGGCTAGCTCTGATGACAGAGACCGGATCAGGAAGTCAAAAACTTACAAGAAGCAGAAAAAAAGGGACAATAAGGAGGACAAAACAGCCCTTTCCCCCCCCGCCCCTCGAACCTGATCTCACCTATGTCAGGAGGTAGCAAGACTTTCATTTTATCAATAAAGTGTTTGATGCTGAAGCAATACCCTAACTTGCTTTGTGGTAGAAAAAAAGACCAAGCATTTGGGTGCTAGCAAAGAAGCAGAAAAATCATCATACTGAAATGACAACAGTCTCAGACCTACTGACAGTCACTACAGCGATGTGCTCGACACCCAGTGATCCCAATTACTGGGCACAGTTATAAATGTGCCTCCCATGATGTGCTCTACTTTGTATTCTATTGCATGGACTGACCTACATGCATTTCCCCCTGCCTGGCTTTCTTAGTCCCTGTCCCCTTCTGTGGAGAAAGAGCCAAAATGCAGCACAGAATGGACACATCCACTTGCCATCCTTCTGGAGAGGAAAGGGACAGCAAGGGCTTTGTGCCAGGTCTGCAGCCCAGGCTGTGGAGGAGGATGTGCACCTTTAGCTCCTGTGACCAGCCAGCCTGAGCCATCAGGCTGTGGAGGAAGGGGGTTGTTGCTGACTTTAGTGGTTTTGATGTCCTTCGCTCTTGAAGCTTCCTGATCTCATCTAAGACATGAAAAAGTCTAGTTTAAAACCATGCTATGAAAAGTTAAAAGTGGTGCTGAGGAATTAGGAAATTATAGTAAGAATGAACAATCAGACAGAAAATGAGAGCCAAAAGCTTTTAGTATGAATATTTCCAACTATGGTGTTACTCACATTCTGAGCCTAGCACAGATAAACATTCCTTTTCATGCTTATTTTTAGAGTGGGATGAAACAATACGCAGCTACAAATACAAACCTGCTTCTGCTTATTCACCACCCTCATTTAGATTGATCTGTCTTTACTGTTTATACAACTTTGAATTGCTGAAGTATCAGTCAAAATTGTATGAGTCAGCCACAACTCTAGGAAATGAAAGATAAACCTTATTTTTCAGTTATGAGAACAATAACTGCAAATGTTATCATGAATGTTAAAGCTCTTCATATTTGCTTTTGTGATCACTCACTGCTGATAATAAATTAAGGGAAAAGTACCCTGAAGTCTAATTGTTGTCTAGATTTGAGTTACATTTGATATTTTAACAGTTCACAAACAATACATATTGAAAATTAATGGATTGCAACAGTATACAGAATTTTAGGTAGACAGAAATTTACTTAATTTTTAATTTAAATAAAAATGTGAACAAATGTGAATATTATTTGATTAAAAGAAGATGGGTGCATTTATTTATTACTAGAAGCCTGTTGCATACAACAAGAAGCATCTGTTCATAATCTATGTTGGTTTATAACCAGTGTCCAGATGAAGATCAGTGACAAAGTGGTGCGCCTCAGGGGTCCATACTGAGACCAGTACTGTTTAATATCTTCATCAGTGTCATCACCAGTGGGACTAAGTGCACTCATTACCAAGTTTGCAGATGACACCAAGCTGTGTTGATGTGTCAGTTGACATGTCTGAGGGAAGGGATGCTATTCAGAGAGACATGGACAAGCTCAAGAAGTGGGCCCATGGGAATCTCATGAGGTTCAACAAGGCCAAGTGCAAGGTGCTGCCCCTGGGTCAGGGCAAACCCCTGGTACCAACACAGGCTGGGGGATGAACAGGTTGAGAGCAGCCCTGTGGAGAAGGACTTTGGGGTGCTGGTGGGTGAAAAGCTGGACATGACGTGGCAATGTGCACTTGCAGCCCAGAAAGCCAATTGTATCCTGGGCTGCATCCAAAGCAGCGTGGCCAGAAGGTTGAGGGATGTGATTCTGCCCCTCTGCTCCCCTGTGGTGAGACCCCACCTGGAGTGCTGCACCCACGTCTGGGGTCCTAGGCACAAGAAAGTATGGACCTATTGTAGCAAGTCTAGATGAGGGATACAAAAATGATGCACCACTCCCATGACGACAGGCTGAAGGAATTGGGGTTTTTCAGCCTGGAGAAGAGAAGGCTCCAGGGAGACCTTATGGTGGCCTCTAAGTAAGTGGGCTTATAAGAAGGATGACGTTTTAGAAAGACCTGTTGCAATAGGGCAAGGCATAATGGTTTTAAACTAAAAGAGGGTAGATTCAGACTCGATAATAAGGATGCAATTTTTTATGATGAGGGTGGTGAAACACTGGAACAGGTTTTCCAGAGAGGTAATGGATGTCCCATCCCTGGAAACATTCAAGGTCAATGTGGACAAGGCTCTGAGGAACCAGATCTAACTGAAGGTGTCCCTGCTCATTGCAGGGAGTT